>JADRCH010000109.1:6836473-6867066 GCA_019843965.1 Rhynchomys soricoides
CCCCATATATATGTTTCTCCGCCCCATATAGATGTTTCTCCGCCCCATATAGATGTTTCTCCGCCCCATATGTTTCTTGTTTATCTTTTAGTTTTTATTTCCAGGTCCGTAGACAAAAGGAGAGAGGAAGAGAGAGAGAGAATGAATGTGAATAAATACGTGTGTGATGTACTTTGTTCTTATTGGTGCGTTTTTTATTTGTTTTTAGGTAAACATATTATTGGCAACAATCCAGTTACTACTTGGCAGCATTAAAATTGCTTCATTGTGTTAAGATAGTACATTTTCATAACATTATACATCAAATACAAGGTCTGAAGAGATGGCTCAGTAGCTAAGAGCACTTGTTGCTATTCCAGAGGACCCCAGTTTGGTTCCTAGCATCCAAATCAGATGACTTATAATCCAATACCCTCTCTGGCCTTCATGGGCACCAGCACACATATGGCATTCACTCCTGAGGACACATGCATAAAAATAAAAATAAAGTATGAACCCTGAATATAGTCAAATAAAAAAATATTACTGAGGACTTTCTACCTGTTCTTATGCACCAATTTCCAGACATCTAAGGAGTAACATTGTTTCTTTTAGTATGTTTTATGTCGGTTCTGATGGCCTTTAATTCCCAGGCCCAAAGAAAAAGGACACCTTATTTAAAGGATTCATAGTTAGGTGAATCTGAAGCTACTTGTTTTACTAGTACCAGAAATCATTTTGTTCTTTCCAGTTACAGGAAGCCAAACAAATGGAAAGAGAAAGACATCGGCAACAGCATCATTTGTTACAGTCTCCAGTAAGCCATCACGAGCCCGAGTCACCTCATCTTAGATATTTGCCACCTCAGACTGTTGATCATATAGCCCAAGAGCATGAAGGGGATCTTGATCCCCAAACACATGATGTGGATAAAAGTCTCCAAGACGATACAGAGCCTGAAAACGGATCTGATATTTCCAGTGCAGAAAATGAACAGACAGAAGCTGATCAGGCAACTGCAGCTGAAAGTAATCTTGAGATGGGGCTCTGGGTGCTTGTGTTTAAGGGACGTGACGGGACAAGTTTTCGCTGAAATGTAGAAAAATGATTGAATGATTACCCAATAGTTTGTGATAATTGTGGTCTTTTCTATTAGTGGTAAAGCTAGTTTGGGTCAACTTGCACCATATCTCTTATTGCTACTGCGCCTTCATTAGCATCTCACAAATAGTGTGATGTATAGACTTCCTTGGGAAGAGACACATCTTTCTAAAAAGAATCATAAATATCTATGACAAAATTACATAGGTACTTTAGTTTTCTTTTTCACATTAGTTTTATAGCAAACAAAGAATCCACTCAATATGGTTGAATTTAACATCATTATTGGTTTAGAAAGTATTGTGTGTGTTACCCCAGCACTTGGGAGGCAGAGGCAGAAAGATTATTACTTTGAGATCGGCCTGGACTATATAGCAAGTACCTATTTTCAGGGAAAAAAAAAAAACGTAAAAAAATTAAAAACAATTTTGATTAATCAAGTAACATAGAAAAATTGATTTAAAATATTACAGCTACAGTAATCAGCAAGGTAAAGATGTTCTCTCTCAATATTTTTCTTCTTAAGATCTGTGTGTATGTGTATGTGTGTGCGTGTGAGTGCAAGTGTGCCACAGTGCATATGTGTGTGGTGTGGTCTGAAGACCAGGTTTGGATGTCAGTCTTTGCCTTGCCACATTGCTTAAGGCAGACTAGCCAGCCTGGGAACAGTGAGGGAGTTTCCTGTCTCACTCCCATCTCACTGTTGGAGTGGATTACAGGCAAATGACGTTTTGTGTGTTCTAGGGATTTAAACTCAGCCTTTCATGCTTGTACAGCTCGTATTTTATCCACTCAGCCAACTCCAGGTCCTATGATATATTTTCCCAAAAAAATCTCATGTAAGAGAAGTTACATTGTCATAAAATTAATTTTCACATAGATTTTTTCTATAGAAATAAACACATGAAATAATTTTCTCTTTATTCTTTGAGCCTGCCAGGGAGTTTGAGTTGTTTCATTTTCTTACTCCTTAGCCTGACTTGAAAAATGATAGAAATTGTGTTACCCTTACTGTGCATAGATAGGGCTTAGGTAGACTTCATCTAAAATTTGTTGTTGTTGTTTTTTTACTTTTCATTTTAGGAAAGACCTCAGCTGTTGACATTTCTTTAAAATCATGTTTACTTAGTACTCAGTAGTGGCACAAATAGGTGTGTGCATGTACATACACGTGTGGAGGCCAAAAATCAACCAGCTTCAAGCACCATTTCTTGGTTGCAACCCATTTTATTTTGAAATAGGGAATCTGACTGGCTTGGAGACTTACCGGTGAGGCTGGGCTGGCTAAGCAGCAGCCCCCAAGGACCTGCCTGCCGTCGCCTCCCCAGAGCCGATGTTTTAAGCCCACACCACCATGTCCAGTTTGCGTGTGTACAGTGCGTTCTGATTACTCGGACCTCTCACCCTCTTCTCCGCACAAGTCCCCTTTCATATTCATCATTAGGTTTGGTTTTGTGACCCAGTGTGTTTAACCAGGGCCGTCAGTGTAACTGACTGAGTATATGATTCTCCGTGGGGAAGAATCCCCCTACACTCTGTGTAGTGGGCTTACCAGAAAGCCCTGATGGCAGTGGACAGTGGGGGAATGACTAGAATCTATCAATGATCACTAGTTCAGGCAGACCTGGGGGAAGGACAGCTCTTGAGCCCCTCCCCCATCTGGTTGGCCATCAACAGGCCCATTCTTGTGCAGGTTGTGTGTAAGCAAGTACAGTTGCTTTGAGTCCATGATTGGAATGGCTCTATCATGCCTAGAAGAAAGGTAGCTCTTCTTTCAGTGTTCTTACATTGTTTTGGTTCCCTCATCTGCAGTTTTCTTGATCTTTATAGACGATGGTATAAATATCTTCTTTATAGTTCAGCATTTAGCCTCTATTTATTCTTAGTACCTAGTATAGTTATGTATTCCTGCAAAAAAGGTCTTCTGGGGTAAGGCCGAGTATAGCATTTGCCTTTGATACCCAGCTGGTAGTTTTGTTTTGTGGTGGTGTTTTGCTATGGAGCTCTGGCTGTTCTGGAATGTGTTGAATAGACCAACTTTGAACTCACAGAGATCTTGCCTCTGCCTCTGCCTCTGCCTCTGCCTCTGCCTCTGCTTCTGCCTCTGCCTCTGCCTCTGCTTCTGCCCCTACCCCTTCCTTCCCCTCCCCCCCCCCCCCTCCGCGCCTCCGCCTCTGCCTCCGCCTCCCTAGTGCTGACCCAAGCTTTTTTTTTTTTTTTTTAATGAGTTTGAGTATCAAACTCAGGTCCTCATGCTTTCATGACAAGCACTTTACTCACTGAGCCATCTTTCCAGTCTTCTTTTTGCTTTATTTGAAAAAGCTACCTTAGGCAAACCAGTTAATTTGCACTAGGTAAGCTACCACCAAGTGAATCCATGTGTTTTGTCTAAACTGCTTTTCAGTGCATGTTTAAGTTGATTCAAAGGGCTGATCTCTGACAAGGGGGGTTTATCTGTTCATTACATTCAGCAAACATATGTAGAGCATTCTGTGTTTATGTTCTGAGTGCTAGAATTGGGGTTAAGATGATGGGTATAGCTGTTGGTTTTAGTGTGTTTACTGCTTTTAGCCAACCTAAAGGGTCTGATGATCGTGAACAGGCGTAATGTACGGTGTCTTAGAGGCGGCATGCTTGCGTAGTCAGGCTGAGGAGAATTAGGAAAATAACTAAGGCAGTGTGGTTTTCGTTGAATTGTAGTTGATACAGATGATTAGCAACGAGATGATTTTCCAACAGAAATAACATGGGCTGTGACAGAGAAACATGTACTATGTGTAAAGACACCACTGTCGATGTCTTAAGAATGCAGGCTTATCAGTAAGGCATTGTTCTGACATCTGGATAAATAAACCTTCAGTTCAGAGTGCATGTTCTAGAGCTCAACTTTACTAGCTGTGTGAAGTTGCACATTACTATTTGTTATTATGATATATTATTATTGCTAGTGTAGTGCTAACTTCTCTAGGCAGTTCTTGTGTATTATATATATTAATTACACATTTCTGTCGTTCACATGACTATTTTAATTCCCTGTTGTGTAGATACTTTCAGGTAGTGGCTCTGTGTATTTCCTCACATTGAAATAGTGTTTGGAGTTGGAGACAGCTCAGCAATTAAGAGTCTGACTGTCTTCCAGTTCAGTTCCCAGCAACCACGTGGCGGCTCCCAGCCATCTGCAATGGGATCTGATGCCCTCTTCTGGTGTCTGACGACAGCTACTGTATACTCGTACACATATCATACACATAAAATAGATAAATAAATCTTTTTTTTTTAAAGAAATTATAGTTTTCAGACTCAAGGTGTTTTAGCCAACTGTAGCACAAAAATAGAAGCTTAGAAATGGTAGAAAAATACCTACCCTTAAGATTTTTTTTCCCCCCACAGAGGAATCTAAAAGTTAATTTTTTTTTTTTTTTGGTAAGTTTACTGATTGAACACAGTTACTTAACAGATTTCCCATGTGACACTATTTTGTAGAATGTGGCAGGTAGTAGATTAAAAACAGCACAATTATAGAAAAGACAGACTTCAGGAAAACAGTGTTGTTAAGTCATAATCCGTTATAATAGTCTGCATGGGAAGCAGTGGAGACATTACTGGAGCCAGCAGATTGAAAGTTGGCAGCCATTTGGCATGGGGAGGTGTTTGCCAGGTTCCTGGAGCATCCTAAAGTGCTAATTGAACCACCTTGAGATACTTTCAGCATTCTGTTTGTCTGTAGTTATCTATACAAGCTTCCAGGTTCCATTGTTTTCTTTAGCTGCTCAGAAGTCCTGCAACATGTTTCTCTTTAGTTAAAAACGAAAAAAAAAAAAAAGCATGAATTCCATTTTACATTGTAAATGTAGATTCTTTTGTGAAGAGTTAGCAAAACACTAATGTGGCTCAATATCTGTCTCTTTCAGTATTTTCTGTAGTAAAATGCAATATTAATATTTATATCGAATAAGGTTTATTTAGTTTGCTGTTAGATAAGGTTTAGTACAGACATAAATGTACTAAGTACATGTTAATGTGCACAAGACATTAAAAGTGCTTTATTTAGGCTGCCATTAGAAGTTTGGTTCTTTGTAGGACTAATCTATGGAATCTCAGTAAGTTGAATAGTAGTTGAACCTTGTTAAAGTGGGTTTGAGTTTCAAAAATACCTAAGTATTCACTTGGTTACAAATTCTGAAAATTTAACAAGAAAATGTCCCAAAATATTTACACCCATTTGATTTTTTTTTTTAGGTCTTTCATTATACCTGTCTGGTAGAGATTTCTTAGTAAGTTAAAATAATGTTGTCTCAAATTTTTGTCTTTCAAAGCATTATCTAAAAATGATATATTGTATGACGGAGACTGTGAGGAAAAGCCACATGCTATTGTCCAGAGCATTGTAGAAGAAATGGTGAACATCATTGTTGGAGGTAGTGTACTTCATTTGAAATTAGTTATTCTCTTTTACAGGATTTTATCTGACCATATAAATTTTTACATTTTTTACTTAAAGTACTTTGCCACTTCTTTTCTCCTTTTAAAGTTGCCTTTCTTTAGCATATCTGGATTTCACTTACTCTCTGAAGCTACTGCTAACTACAAGAAGGGCTATTCAGATATACACCATATGAGTCACAGCAATGGGTCTGATAAGAGAGTCAGCATTGAATGTCTGGGTAGCATAAAGAGATGATCAGATTTAAGAGTGGTGATTTGGTAGAACACATGTGATGTCAGATAATAGAAAAAATTATAGAAGCAATTTAACAGAGTTATAAGTTCCAAGGTTAGGAGTTTGAATTTTATTCTAGGACAAATGAAACAGTATTGGAGATTTTAGAACTGAGAATTTTGATGAGACGATCCAGACTGTAAGAAACTAAGTCTGAAAAAAGGAAGCACAGTAGTCTGTTCTAAGTTTAGTAGGACTAGAAAGTCAAAGAAAGCAGGAATGCTAAGATAACAGACTTTGTAGCAATTTAAGTAGCTAAAGAGAAGAAAAGAAGTATGTCATACCCAGCTCCAGGGCTTCTCCACAGTGTAGTGATTCACTGAGAAGACTCAGGGGATGCAACATTCGAGTTGTCCTCACTGATAAGTTTATTACAGCCAAAGGCACAGAGTAATACCATTAAAGGGTGAGACAGATGGGGGCAGAGGTAAACTCTAGAGGGAATCAGCTGTCTACTTTCAGGAACTAGGATGCCCTTAGTTCCTCCAGTATCAAGTTAGTAAGTATTAGCAAAGTGTTTACTATGTATCTGAGGCATGAGGACTAAAATTTTAGCTGCTGACATACTGTACTTTCTGCCTAACATGCACTAAAATTCCAGGCTCCCAACAGAAAAGTTGGTTCACCATGGTGCAAACAAATGTTTAGATTCAGTGAGCCATATTGATCAGCTCTGGATGGAAACACTCCTAAAATTTAAGATACCAAAAATTAGCTAAAGGACAACACTTAACTATGCTTTTCTAAGGTGTTACCTCTTTTCTTCACTGCTAGCATCCCAGTTGTAGAACTCAGTACACCAGATGTTTAGTAATACTATTGGCAGAATTAAGTGACAGTATAGAAGGTATTGGGGAAAGCACCAATAGTCTTGGCACACTGAATTTGACAGTATCTGTATAGTCATGTGTATAAACACAATGCAAATTAGCACTTTTCTGAACAGATAGCAGATGCTACTGGTGCATTGTTAGTAAGCTATGTCACTGTGATGGATGTTTGAGAAAGTAACTTGAGGGGAGAAAAGATTTATTTTGGTTCACATTTGAAGAGATTTGAGTTCAGGATCACTCAGTTTTAGTGCTCCTGGGCTGTGGCGAGGCGGAAACTCATAGCAGGAAGCAACTTTTCTCCAGGAAGGTAGGAAGCAAAGATGAGGGAGTGAGGGACCCATTTCCCAAGGACTACTTCCTCCAACCCATTCCCCCCTCTAAAAAATAGTACCACAAGCTAAGAACCATGCCTCAGCACATGAGCCTGTGATGGCCCTTTCTCCTCTTTATCCTGAAAGGTTCATGAACATCTCATGTTGTAAAATGCAGTTAGTCTAATTCCATGAGTTCCCAAAGTACTAAAAATTGCAGCATTGTTTAAATGTCTTCACCAAAGCAAATTCATAACCGTGAGTCCCTTAAGATCAAACAGCAAGCTATAGAACTTTGACATTCCATAGGGAGGACTGGCAGCAAAGAAATGCTGCAGCACATCAGGAAAAACAGTACGTCCTGTGGCTGCACCTTAGGCAGCCAGGGCTTGTGGTAGTACACCCCGGAATCCAAAGCTAGCCACCGCCTCTGTGGCTTTGCCCACGCTTACTTTCTGGCCAAACTGCAAGTTTTCCAACCCTAAGCTTAGTTTATTTCCCCTCCCAGTTCTCATTACACCCTGACTAAAGCCAACCAGTAATCACTGTGCCACAGCTTGACTGTTGGGTAGCCGTGAACACTACCACTAGCTTAGTCTGTCCCTGTGAATTCTACATCCTACACACTTGCAGGACACAGATAAAATGGAGACATGTTTTTTTGTTTGCTTTTTTTTATTTTTTTGCCACAGTGTCATAATGTATACAACCAATTTTCTAATGGTTCAAAAGACCTATATTTGCATGCTTTGTGTAAAGACATAAAACAGAGGTAGCAAAAGTTGTTAGTGAATCTGGATGAAGATGCTTCTAGGCCAGTTCCTGATACCCTCCTGGTAACACGCATGTTCAGTCCTCACTGGCTACTCCTTTATCAGCATTCTGGTTTTCTGAGGTACCACTAAAATTAGCCATTACAGTCTGCTTACAAAATTCTAGATCATTGATTCTCAACCTGTAGGTCATGACCTCTTTGGAGGTCACATATCCGATAGCTTGCATATAGAGATATTTACATTACAATTTTTAAAAGTAGCAAAATTACAGTTATGCAGTATCAACAAAATAATTTTATAGTTGGGGTCACCACAATGTAAGAAACTGTATTAAAGGGTCGCAGCATTAGGATATTTGAGAACCACTCTTCTAGACTTTCTTTGGCTTACTTCCCAAACTTTTCCAAGTTCTTCCTAAAAATTTGCCCCCAAAACGTTTGACTTGCATTGCTACTACAACCACAGTAGCAACTGTCATTTCTTAGTCCATTTGTCACATGACAGTATCTGGGAAAAATAATTACTTTGGCTCCCAATTCCAGGGCATATTTTTTTGGCTCTGTTACTTCTGGGCTGTGGTGAGGTAGAACATCACGCTAGGGAATATGTGGTGGGAAGAGCAGCTCACCTTATAAGCGAGGGGTTGGGGGTAGACATGACAGCCTTTACAGACATATCCCCACTGACCTACTTCCTACAAAGTAAAGTGGCTTTTAAAGTAACATCACCAGCTGGGTATTAAACCCTGGACACATGATCCTCTGAGATCTAAGTCATAGCAGGTGTCAGTCTATTAAAATTGGTAGTAGAAGTCCCAAAGTTACCCAGTGAGAAAGTGTAGAGACTAAAGAAAGACACTGGAGTATTAGGAATATTAATTAAAACTATAAAACGTTTAGAACCTTATAGTTACAGAGAAAATAAGAGTGTTCTGTTTCCACATATCCTTTTAAAATAGTTCATTCCACGTCAGGGGTTGGTACACTGTAAGCTTATATGTCAGTTCTTGCTTGTTTGGAGAGTGCTGGGATTAGAACTAGGCTCTGGAGCATCCTCGGCCAGTGTTCTAGTGTTGGGGTACATCTGCAGCTTCTCCTGTTTCTATAAAGTATCATTGTAACACAGCCATGCATAGTTGCAGTAGAGATTGTGTGATTTGTGATGTGTACCTGAGATGTGTACTGTATGGTGTGTTACCGAACAGTCTTTGCCAGTACCTAATACAGGTATAGACTAGGAAGTGGAGGTTCTCTCATTCTGCAGCATTCTACTAGGAAAGCCTCAAATGTAGAGAAGATTTCAAAGAGCAGAGGTCTGAGCACCTTTATCCAGATCACTAACACTTCTGTTACCTTTACCTAAGTCTTTACACATAGCATGCATATATAAGTCTTTTGAACCATTAGAAAATTGGTTGTGAACATTATATCATTGTACCCCTGTATAATGCCCAGATATAATATATATTTTCTGTATATAAAGACATTATCATATGTAACCTCAATTTTATTTTCACACCTAGGAAATTGCCATCTTTTCAAAAATAATATATAGTTAAGAATTTTCCCACTTGTCCCAAATATGTGCCTCTGATGTTCCTGGTTTTTAAATCCAGTACCCCATCTCAGTTCACACTTCAAGTATTAAACTTACCTATATTTGATTTGAGTTAAAAGTTCTCTGGCCTTTATTAAAAATAATTGAGTATTTATTTGAGAAGAAATGGATATAGCTGAAGTTCAGCAAAACATCTCAGTGTTTTAGCATTGATCAGAGCCCAGTTTATCTTAGTGTATATCTTAGAGCCCAGTTTATCTGAGTTAGTGTATATCTTAAAGTAGGCCTCTGCTTATGTACTTCTCAAATATCCTTCTATCAGCTAAGTGTGTTAATTGCCAGTGCAACTTAGAGACCATGTTGGGAGGCATGCTAAGTGGATAGTTGCACTGTAGTAAAATACTATGTTTAAAAATGTGCCAATATATATTTTACTTTGCTTTTTGGTCACTATTTTAGATACTCTGGGTTTTATTTGTTTGTCTGTTTGTTTTTAAGCACAGTGTGGTTTAGTCAGATATACCTGTGTGTCTTTTGCCATTTCAGACATGGGAGAAGGAGCAGCTCTCAGTGCAAGCGCAGATGGCAACAGTGGAACTGTAGAGGACGGTAGTGACAGTGAAAACATCCAAGCCAACGGAATCCCGGGAACACCCATTTCTGTTGCATATACACCATCGCTACCTGACGACAGGTTGTCTGTCTCCTCCAACGATACTCAGGTATGTATGGCGTGAGCTGGAGAGGAGGAAATGGATGGTCTGCCAGCATCTTGAGCAGATCTTCCCAGCTGATGCTCTTGTCTGATTTCGCCTCGTGGAAATGGGGTTTTGAGTAGATTTCTTTCTTATTACTGTAACTTAGAGCAGTTTGTTCTTTTAAGATTTATTAATGGCTATGTTCTAACTGTGATTGTGTTTCATCTGTGTTTACAACCCCTGATCCCCCCTGAAGTTACATTTAACAGTAACATCCTTTTTCCCAAATTATGGAGAAATTACAGTATCATAGGGAAAACATGGGAATGTAGGGCATTTTAATGGAGCTTCTGATGAGAGGTCCACAGAAGTCAGTGTGGACAGGGGCGGCAGCCTGGTTCACACTGCTTCTCTGTTTTATGTGTTTCTGGTCTTTTGTTTGCAGATGAAGGATTCTAGAGATTTCTTGGTTAGGTTGACCTTATCCAGTAAATGACTTTAAAGATTACTCCACTGTCTACCAGAGTTGATCATTTTTAATCATATTTTTATTCATACTTTTGTGTGAGCTGGATAAATTTTAGGAGTATACTTGATTTCAAATAAGGGATATTTTAAAGAATGTCTTTTAAAGTATTAACTTATTGTTGGGTATAAAACTAGCATATGAAGATCATTGTGTCAGATACCACTTCAGCTTCTTCTTGTATCAGGTGGGAGCATCCCATATCAGAGGTTATTGAAAACTATGCTAGAAAGCTAAATGGTTTATGATGGGATATGTCTTTATAATCATGGTATATTAACTTGTTTAGGAATCTGGAAATTCTTCAGGACCTTCACCTGGTGCTAAGTTTTCCCACATTTTACAAAAGGATGCCTTTCTAGTGTTCAGGTCATTGTGTAAGCTGTCAATGAAACCACTCTCAGATGGACCACCGGATCCAAAGTAAGTCATTAGCCATTTTGTTTAAAAGGTTTTTAAGCATAATATGTACTGTAAATATAGTGTTTGCATTTTCATTTGTTCTTCCTGTCCTGTGAAATCTTAAAATTTTTGTTTTAAAAAATGTATACCAAAAATAATAGGTTTTCAAACTTTTAGAATATATGCCGTACACTATTTGAGAAAAGATAGGCAGCAATACAGAATAGTGAATACACAGTAGATGTTAATATATGTTATTAACAAATATATTGAGTAAATAAGTCACTCAATATATTTCCACATTCTGAGTAACTTTGGAACTGTTACCATCTATTGAATTGCCTTAAGATGATTTCTGTCTCCACTTGTATTGAGAACTTTGGTAAGTTATCTAATTCCTATCAAATATAGTATTTTTTTTTTTCTTCAATTTGGCACAAGCTGGAACCATCTCAGAGGAAGGAGTCTTAGTTGAGGAATTGTCTCTATTAGATTGGGCTGTGGGCAAGACTCTGGGATATTTTCTTGATTGAAGATAGGTTTGAGAAGGGCCAGATTACTGTGGGTGATGCTAACTCTGGGTCCTGGGTTCTGTAAGAAAGCAGGCTGAGCAAGCCATGAGAAAGAAGCCAGTAACCAGCACTCCTCCATGGCCTCTGCTTCAGTCCCTGCTCTAGATTTCCTTTATGATGCACTTGGGCATGGGAGTGTAAGCCAAATAAACCCTTTCACTCTCCAAGTTGCTTTTGATTAGTGTTTTATCACAGCAGTTGAAAGCAAAGTTCAACATTAGGAAGTGCCACGTTTTGTTATTGCTGCTTCAGTAATAACATTATTGAAAACAAGAACTTGATGGAAGGAGAATTAAGGTGATTAATTATATGCCAAATAAGGGTGTATTGTAATATAGTTCCTTAGTATGAGAACAGATCTTTCTCTTAAAGATTTGACAATGTTAGCATTTCATTCTGAATTGATGAAGATTACTATAATAAGAAGCAACTTTAACAATTTGGAGTTAGTGGATTACAGAAGATCCAGGCTAGGTTCCCAGGACCCACATGAGGTAGCTCACAGCCAAATGTAACTCTGGGTCCAGGGGATCTAATGCCTTCTTCTGGCTTCTGAGGGCACTTGCATGCATGTGATGCACATAAAACTACACAGGCATACACATACAAATAAAAGTAAATAATTTTTTTTTTTTTTTAAATCGGAAGTATTAGATCTGGGGAGAAAGCTGAGTTGGTACAAAGCTTGCCTTGCCAGCGTGAGAACCTGACTTTGATCCTTTTTATGGTTCTAAGCCAGACATGGTGGCATGCGCTTATCAGTCCAGTTCTGGGATTACAAGACCAGACACATCCTTAGGGCTCACTGGCCAACCAACCTAGCCTACTTGGGAAATTCTAGTCTAGTAAGAGATGGTACCTAAAAATGATGTGGATGGTGCCAGAGAAATGACCTTCCAAGCAGGCCTTTAGTCTCTACATGCACGCATACTTCTAGAAAGGGGTTGGGGTTATTGCTGAAGATCATTTGTGCTGTGGTCTACCCCCAGATGTTTCATTTTCACAAGTCATATGTCAAAACTGGGATTTGATAAAACCTGGAACATAGGTACCCAGTTTTGTCTTTACTTCTATTTATTTTCTTGCTGTGCTAAGCAATGACCTATGGAGAGTTTCCAGCTTCTACTGTCATTTGAAATTACCTCATAAAATATTGCAGACATGAAGTTTCCATCTTGGTTGCTTATTGGAAGTATAATTTAGCCAAGCATGGTGGTATACTCTTGCCATCCCATCTCTTGGAGGCTGAGGCAGGAGGATTGCCATATGTTCAAAGCCACCCTAGAATGTATAGTGAGAAACATGTTTTAGAAAATGCTTAATTTATCAAATGAAGCAATCATTTGATCCTTATTTTTAAATGTATTGTACATAACAGGTACTTAATAAATGGCTGAAAACAAGAACAAGTGGCTCTTTTGAGCGAACACTGTCTCAAAGGCAGTTCAGTGCTAAGAGCAGAAAGTTGAAGTGTATGTACAACAAGACTCATATTAAATGGCAGCCTGCAGGGTCTGATCACTATTGGGATTGAGCACAAAGAACAGTGTAGGTAACTTGGAGCAGCAGTTGTATGTAGGCCTCAGAACAGCCAACATGAGGACTGTCCGGTGGTTCCTTCACTCTTCCCTCGCATTGTGACTTAAAACAGCATTGTTGAGTACTAATACTTTTGTAGCACATTCAGAGTAATAGCTATTTTGCAAACATGACTTTAATAAAAGATTCTGATACTATTTTCCAGCTTTATTTCAAAGAAGGTAGTAAGTTTTGTGATAAACTACTGATATAACATTAAGTGTTCTTGTTAGATTGACTGAGGTCTGTGAATTACTTGACACAGGTGTAAACTTTTTAAGGTAGAAATCAAGAGCAATAAAGTGTCAAATACTATATGAATGTAATAGAAAACAGTATTTAAAATAAGTTTAAAAAATAATTCCTGTAGCATGCAATGCTCTGCCTTTGAAATGATACTGCTTCCAGAGAATACCTTTGGTCTCTTGAATCTAAGGGATAGTTTTTAGTAGGAGAAAAAAAAGTATGTGTGTAAAAATAATTAAAATGTTAGATAATAAACAGAAGCATGACACAATCTTGGTTAGAAAAAAATGATAAAAATTTTTCCGCCAAAAACGTTTCCAAATTTTCGCTGTAGAAGTGTTTAGAATAAGTGTTTACATATTAAGATTTTATAAAGTTCTAAAGGTCTCTGTTTATTTCAGAAGAGTAACAAGAGTTTCAAATACTTATTGGGATAGTAAGCTTGAAATAATGTTGTGATCTAGCGGAGCATAAACATTTTTATTGGTGTTTAGGAATTCTGGATGTGACTAACATAACTAGAAGAACATTATATTAGAACATTACATACTAAGCAGAGCAGATATCTTCCCTCCATTATTGTGATCCGTGAGAAGTATAGTTTTGAAAGAGAGGAACAAGGCATAAATCTGCAAGCTGTTGTTATCTTTTCTAGGGGAGTAGTAGACTGAATGTTTAAAATACTTGTGGTTTTTACCCTCGAAAGAAGCGCATGGATACACATGTACGCATAGAATCACTTAATAAAAAATAGAGGCCATGAGTTTTTTATTCACTTTATATCCCGATCGCTGCTGCTCCTGGTGCCCCCCTTCCCACAGTCTCTGCCCTCACCCTGCCCTCCAGTTCTCCTCTGAGCGGGTGAAGGCCCCCTACCCCCCTCTGAGAGGTAGAAGAAGAGGGGATTCTTCTACCTCTGCAGAGCTAGGTGCACCCTTTCCCACTGAAGCCAGACAAGGCAGCCTGGCTAGAGGGGAACAGATTCCACAGACAAGCAAGAGCTTTAGAGACAGCCCCCACTGCATATCTGCTACATATGTGCAGGGAGGAGGCTTAGGCCCAGCTTATATATGATATGCTCTTCGGTTGCTGGGTCAGTCTCTGAAAGTCCAAAGGGTACTTCCTGTGAGTTCTATTTCCTTCAATGCCCTCAGTCCTTCCCCAAACTCTTCCAAAGGAGTTCCAAGCTCCATCAAATGTTTAGCTGTGGTTCTCTGCATCCGTTTGAGTCAGTTGCTGGGTATAGTCTCTCAGAGAACAGCCATACTTGGCTCCTATGTGCAAACATAACAGGGTATCAGTAATAGTGTCAGAGATTGGCGTTTGAGGCTGTGAATCTTAAAGAGCACAAAGAGGAGCATATGGAAAGATTTGGAGTGAGAAAAGGGACATGAGATTAGGTAATAATAATCTCAAAAACAAAGAAAATGTAAAAGAAATCATGAAATGATGTGGCTTCAGAGAAGCACTTAGTAGTCTTGGCTAAGTTTATGAATTTGTACAGATGTATGTACAGACGTGGCTGTGGGTCAGTCTGTTATTACCACAATCATGACTTGGTCCACATACTGTGCTTTGTGTTCCACCTCTCAGGTCTCATGAGTTACGGTCCAAGATTCTTTCATTGCAGTTGCTTCTGTCCATTCTGCAGAATGCAGGACCTGTTTTCAGGACAAATGAGATGTTTATTAATGCTATCAAGCAGTATCTGTGTGTTGCACTCTCAAAAAACGGAGTCTCATCTGTTCCAGAGGTTTTTGAGCTTTCTCTTTCCATATTTCTTACTTTGTTGTCAAACTTCAAGACACATCTGAAGATGCAAATTGAGGTATGTTCTACATTTAGACATTAAATTTTAAGGTTACTACTGTTTCCTTTGTGTCATGTTACATTAGCAACACATGAAAGCTTCCCAAATGTGAAATTATAGGCATGTGTTTTCACCTGCTTCGCTTTGTTCCTTCCTTCAGCTAACTTGTCTGTGAAGTACTAGGTGTTGGTTAGGCAATAAGAATGTAAGATGAATGAACAGCTTTTGCATTCAGCAAATTTGTACTAGATGAAAATACTGATTTTCACAATAGCTTTACCACTTTACATATGCTATATAGTAATAATTTGGCATGCACTGTCTCTGCATGTGCTGTGTGTGTGTGTGTGTGTGTGTGTATTTTACATGTACACAAGTGTTGGGTGCTCATACCCATGTGGAGACCATAGCAGGACATCAGATGTTTTCATCTGTCACATTTAGCTTATTTCCTTGAGACAGGGTATCTTATTGAACCTTTCACTTTCAGCTAAACTGGATGGTTAGCCTGCTTCTAGGATCCATGTGTGTCACCACAAAATGCTAGCTGTACCCATGTACAGTCAAGCCCAGCTCTGTGTGTGGTATTGGGATTTGACCTTCCACACTTTTCATATGCAGGGCCTCTTATGCACTAAGCCATCTCCCCTGCCTGAATTTAGCTATCTTAAAAGAACTGTGCAGTGCCATTCTAAGCCTTCAGAGCTTTAAAGGACTTTGTAGGGGTGGTTGAAAGATGTATTTTTAAGTTATTTGGTAATATGTAAAAAAGTAAAATTATGCTTTGCACATCTTTTCCCAAAACATATATTTGTATGCATCTTATTCCTAAGGTCTTCTCCCAGAATGTTGAAAGTAGAACAACACTCTTGGTTCTCAAATATTTTTAGAGAGTTAAAGCAAAATTAGTCTCTATTCTGACTATGTCTGCATGCATAAGGAACTGTTGTATCAGTTCCTTAGGTCTTTTTCTTCCTTTTGGGAAACTTTGATGTTGAAAAGGAACATTTTGTGTTTTTATGATTTGGTAGATCTTTTTCTCAACTCCTTAAAATATTGCTTTAATTGCAACGTACATTTTAGAAATTTCTATTTGTGTATTGGTCAGTATTCACCTTCACATTATGTTTAATGTGATATAGAGTCTTTTAAACAATTTGTGTATGTGTGCATGTGCATATGGAGGCCAGAGGCTGATGTTGCCTGTCTTCTTCAGCTGCTCTCTGTTTTATATTTATGAGACAAGGTCTCTCACTGAACCTGGAACTTACTTGTTCAGCTGGATGAGCTGCCCAGTAAGGCCCGGGACTGAAGTCACCAAGTCTGACGTTTTATCTGGTGTAGGAGACCTGCATGTGGCCTTTACCCACTAGGCCATCTCTCCAACTTCCGCCTATTTTATTTTTTGTTAATTTTATACTGACGGAAGATGAATAATTAACTCGGTGGACATTCCTTTTCCCAGCCCCTGACATGGTTAAAATAAGGGCATTATCTTTATAAATTACTCTTCTATATTTTCTATCAAATTTTATTTCAATATTGTTATGGGAATGAAACAATAATGACTTTAAATTTTAAGTTATAAGTTTAAAAATTGGCACAAATTGTCTATATTTGACGTACATCAGTGAAATAATTCCAGGCATTTAGTTAGTTGTGAACTTTTTATAGTTTTTTTCCCCCATTATCTTCAAAAACTACAAATAAAATAGTTTCAATCAAAATTTGAGATTTTTACACCTGTAATAACCAGAAACCTTCTATTTGATGATGAGATACTTCTCTTAAGATTACATAATATGGGGAAATTTTGAATACTGGGAGCTCATAGGGACTCTTTGCATGAGCCATGTGATATATAAATTCTTACAGATCTAAGATTTTTACTGTATTCTAGTTTGTAATAGAAATTATTAAAATCCTGTCCTGTGGCTCCTACCCAGCCGTTGGTTATTGAGTTCCTGGATGAAACACACACAGCCTTTATACTTACAATATGCCTTAAGCAGCACAGTAGCCAGGTGACTGCCTGCCCTCCATGCTGTTAGAATCTACTTTCTGTTGAGAACTCTAGATTATTACTTACTATGTCTCATCTGGGCTGTCTTAGCTCCAGTTGAGCATGGCAGCCCCCAGGGCCATGTTTTTATGGCCCAGCTAACCCGTGGAGGCTTCTCCTTTCCCTCTCAAACACTTTACTCTTCTTCTCTCACCCCGAGCCCACAAAAACCTGAACCCTGCCTATGTCTCTTCTGCCCAGCTATTGGCTGTTGGCATTTGTTTACCAATCAAAATTAACTTGGGGGGAGTCACAGGGGCTACATGTGGACTCCAGGTCTTGGGGACACTCTTAGAATAGATAGTAAAAGACAAAACCTCAAAACTAACTTATGTATATATTTGTTTTTATCTTTGTTTTGTTTTGAGACCAGGTCTCACTATGTAGCTTTGGCCAGCCTGGATCCATTATCTCTTAAAAGGAGATAATAAAGATAACTGATGTAAGAGTGTGTGTGCGTGCGCGCACGCGTGCTTGTGTGTGTGTGTACTAAAATTTGAAAATACTTAACATTTGAAAATATTAAACGTGCTTAAATTTAAGATCAGTTGTGTTCTACTTGGAAAATACCAACTATATGAAAACTCAAATTTTCAAACTAAAATTAGAATTATGGTTATATGAAGATTCAGTTTATCAGACTGTTCAAGTTTCTGTAATGTGATCCCCCCATGAGGCATTATATAGTTTAAAAAAAATTACTATGTAACATTCAGAGAACATCTCCTGGATGAAGATAGTATGCTTATATCAGAGCTATTATTTAGACATTTTGTGCTGTAATTACTTAAGAATTTAAAGTTGTCATTTTCTAAAAAACTCGCTTTTAGGCATAGGATATTATAATAATAGAATTGCTTATTAGTCGAATTTTGTAAACTATAGATAGTGGTATAGTTTTTCATACCTCTACAAATCCAAATTATTTTATAAATCAGTATTTCAAATGTTCTTGATTTGCAACACCATCAACGTCTTTCTAGGTACTCCTAGAAAGGAGAATTGTGTCCATTAAGCAGTTGTAAGCAGACAATTTATATATGAATGTTTAGTTTGATCTTGTGTACATTTAAGAAATAATACTTAGAAATCGAAGGAAAGATGATTGCTTTTCATCATTTCTTACTATAACCCTGCTTGAGGTGCTTGTGTCTCCTGGATCCTATACAACTTCTTAGACCTGTAAATCATATTGGAAAATACACCTATATTCCTATGTGATTTTTTTTTTTTGGTTTTTCGAGACAGGGTTTCTCAGTGTAGCCCTAGCTACTCACTCTGTAGACCAAGCTGGCCTCGAACTCAGAAATCCACCTGCCTCTGCCTCCCAAGTACTGGGATTAAAGGCATGTGCCACCACTGCCCTGCCCTATGTGTTCTTGTAGCACTTGGTTTCATATGCTAACTTATCAAAACTTAAGTTTCCAAAGGCGATGATGTCATTGGAAGGAATATATCATATAGTATAATTGAAACTGAGCAATTTTCTTTTCTTAGATTAAACAGCAGTTGTCTTTACCACATTTGTATCCCTGTGTATTCTGGGAAGATATGATACAGTGTTTGTGAACTGTGGTCATGGCCATAGATATTGAATGCTTGCATATAAGACATGCGTTGTGTAGACAGTGCTTATTAAGAGAGCTCTGGTTCATATCTTTGTAGTGCTTAATATCCACAGAAAATAGCAATAATAGTTTTGAGTTCTTTGAAAGAAGAACATATTATAGCACTGGCTAACTTTTGGGAAATAGAAAGATGTCACTTTTATTATAAATGTTAATTATTTCTGGATTCACAGAACATAGTACACATGCTGATATGTTTTGATTTTAGCTGGCCTTAGGTCATAGTCAATTTCTCAAATGATTGAAATTTTAGTATTAGCTTTCAGATGGAAATTTTCTTCATTAGATCAATTGTGCCTGATAATCAGCATAAAGAATACTGAGAGATAATGTCTCAAGTAAAGATTTTTTATTTTTTATTTTTATGAGTAATTAGAAAAATGTAAATGCATATATAAAAGTTAGATCTTTTTTAGAGTAGTATTTAACATTAAATCTAGGAGCATTTAGAGCTGCTCTGTACTAGAGTGTCCAAATGATAACTGATGGATAAGAAACAGTTATATTAGTTTCCAGTTATGTGTAAGAAATGATCACCTAGAAGAACTCCGTATCTTTGTACATTTCGTTTGTCAAGGCTCTGTTTGGCAAACAAAGCTGGTGTTAGACACAGAGCTAAAAGTCCAATGCCAAAGGAGCCTAGGTCCTCCTCTCTTTTCTAGATCTTTGGACATTTGATGGGCGATCCATTCTGTGTTAAATAATACTTTAAAGAGATGCTTCCTTCTGTCACAGGTATTCTTTAAAGAAATCTTCCTGTACATTTTGGAAACTTCTACAAGCTCATTTGACCATAAGTGGATGGTGATTCAGACACTGACAAGGATCTGTGCAGGTATTTGGAATTAGTCTTTATTATTTACTGCAGTGAATTGTGCTTGTATTCTAGATGCTCATAGTCTAAGCCTATTCTCCTATCACAGATGCTCAGAGTGTGGTGGATATTTATGTAAATTATGACTGTGACTTAAATGCAGCAAATATATTTGAAAGACTAGTAAATGACCTGTCAAAAATTGCCCAAGGAAGGGGCAGTCAAGAACTTGGTATGAGTAATGTTCAGGTAAGAGTTTGTTTGTTTGTTTTTTTAATTTAAAATTTTCCAATGTGCATTTTCTTAAATGACCTTTATTCTATTTCTGAATTATTATAGGAATTGAGCCTGCGGAAAAAAGGGTTAGAATGTTTAGTTTCAATTTTGAAATGTATGGTTGAATGGAGTAAGGATCAGTATGTGAATCCCAACTCTCAAACTACCCTTGGTAAGATAATGTTTTGAGTTGAATTCTACATTACTTTAAGTCAGTGATATGTTAGAAGATATTTAAAGGTGCTATTAAAGTAGTCTTGTGTTGTATTTATTTACATAACATAATAAAAGGTCTCTGTAAGCATTAAAATTACTTTCAACTTACACTTAAAATTTCTAGTTTAGTTTTCCTAGCAGTATAAGAATATATGTATTAATAATGTAATAGGTATAATATAATATATCATCTCTTCTATATTGACATTTTTTTCTTACAGGTCAGGAAAAACCCTCAGAGCAAGAGATAAGTGAAATCAAACACCCTGAGACTATAAACAGATATGGAAGTTTAAACTCCTTAGAGTCCACATCATCATCAGGAATTGGCAGCTACAGCACACAGATGTCTGGCACTGATAATCCAGAACAGTTTGAGGTCCTAAAGCAGCAAAAAGAAATAATAGAACAAGGGATCGATTTGTAAGTATTGGATTTGAAAGAAAGTTACCGAGTATCCCTCAGGCACCATCGTGCTAAGCACCACCCACACCCCTTCCCGGCCCCTGCTGTCCCACGTCTCTCATTGTTTCTCATCTCTTACTCTCTTGGATCTAAAAACTGAATGGCTCTGTGTTTAGTTCTCCCCATCACTGAAGGAGTTCCTAAGCAGATCCATAGGTAACTCCCTCCTGTGTGACATTTATCTATGGCATGGTTTTAGAAAGAACTTTTGTCTAAGAAGGCTGAGAGAAGAAATAAAGTGTGGCTTTTGGGGCTCTGCTTCATCCACAATGGAGTGTGTGTGTGTGTGTGTGTGTGTGTGTGTAAGGAACAGCAGGCTTGTTTGCAAAAGGAAAGAGACCAATGAAAGGGGGAACAAGGCAGAACGTAAGGTAAGGCCGTGAATATGAGCCAAGAACAAATCCCTTGTGTGCATGAGTGTGCACACGTGTGCATGTGCGTGTGAAATGATCTAATGAACCTCTGAATAGCAACAGACATACCAACATAGAAGGGGGTGTCATGGGGCCTCACCCACAGATAAAGAACTACAAGCAACAAAGAGTGCTGAACGTGGAGGGATAACTCTCCCTAGGGTTATCCAGTACCACCAGGGGTCAGCCCAGAAGTCATCTACACACACAACTAACTCTAGTGAACTGAGGAATTGTATGTACATATGTATGTATGTATGTATGTATAGTATGTGTGCATATGTATGCATGTACCACAAACAAAGGGTAATGAATTTGAGATGGTGTAAGGGCGGTGGATACATGAGAGGGGCTGCAGGAGAAAGAGAAGGTGGGAAGTGATGTAATTATGTTTTAATTTAGGAAGGAAAAAACGCTATTTGTAGGCTAAACTAGACAAAAAAAATGTTTTTGTAGATCTTTTGTAAGCTGTTTCACAAAATTAAGCAGGAAGATTGATTTCACAAGATCAGAGTCTGGGAGAGTAGCCAGGGTGGGATAGGAAGTATATTAACAAATAAAAATAAAATTCCTAACAAGAATGAAACTTGTAACTAAACTTGAGGAAACAGACACCTAAAAGAAGTAATACTAAAAACTGGAATTTTCAAATTTCACATTTTTGTCAACATGATTTATGAAATCAGATGCAAAAAAAAAAAATAGTCCAAAACTGGACATCTCCTGTTCATCAGCAGCACGTCACACACACACACACACACATACACACACACACACATACACACACACACACACACATATACACTCATACACACACACCATTGTGGATGGAGCAGAAGAGCCCCAAAAGCCACATTTCATTTCTCTCTCAGCCTTTTTATACCTTCTTATAAAGTTCTTTATAAAATTACTTCATCAATAAATGTTCCCCAAAAGGGAATTACAGAAGTATGTGATAGTAATTTAAAGCAGTGTTTCATTCTATAAGGTCATCGTAAGTTCAGAGCACTAGTTTCAGATGTCCTTGCTTTATCATGATGCATACCTGTGGCCTCATCCTTGGACGTGACCTAGATGAATTTTCTTTTTTTTTTGATATTTACTTTATTTACATTTCAAATGTTTTCCCCTTTGGAAACCCCCTATTCCATTCCCCCTCCCCTGCCTCTATGAGGGTGCTCCCCCATCCACCCACCCACTCCCATCTTCCCTCCCTAGCATTCCCCTACACTGAGGATCTAACACCCACAGGCCCAAGGGCCTCTTCTCCCCCTGGTGGCTAACAAGGCCCTCCTCTGCCACATACGTGGCCAGCACCATAGGTCCCTCCATGTGTATTCTTTGGTTGGTGGTCCAGTCCCCAGGAGTTCCGGGGGGCCTGACCAGTTGCCACTGTTCCTCCCTCCAGCAAACCCCCTCAGCTCCTTCAGTCCCTTCTCCAACTCCTCCATCTGGGACCCCACGCTCAGTCCAACAGTTGGCTGCTAGTATCTGCCTCTGTATTTCTTATTATGTAGTCTTTACTTTGTATTCTGTGAGGAGGGAGCATATTGTATTCTTGATTCTAACTTTATTACATCTTTCTGGCAAAACAGCTAAAACCATCTCCTTAAACTTTGTTCTTAAAATTATTTGAATCTAATCAGGAATGCTATAAAGTAATTCATCTAAACAGCATTAGTTTATGGAAGTCCATCTTCATGTTAATATGCAGGAAATTTGCCCAATAAGGTGGGCTGATGCCCAAGAATTATCAGGCTTTGTAATAGTGGCAGGAAAGGAATATCAGCTGTGAGAAGCAATCCTGGAAGGAAGTCTCTGGGGCCATCTCTCTCCAGAGTGCACCTATCTCAGGCTTGCAAAACAGTGGGCCGTCTCCAGGAAACTCACTCACTTCTCATAGCCTTTCCTAGATGGCTTCTGTGGAGTTTCAGAATCTGCAGTCCTACAGTTAGCCCTTTGGTTTAGTGTTAAGTCAGTAAAGTCATGAAGACCTGAGCTCAGTTCCCCAGAACCCACTAGAAGATAGATAAGATAGTAGATATATCTAGCTAGCTAAATAAGAAAAGAAAAGAAAGATTTATTTTTAAAAAGCTAGGCCTGGTGGGTAAAACCAGCACTTAAAGGGCTGAAACAGAAGTGACCATTAGGTCTCTTCATCACAGCCTCATGGGGAACATGAATAAAGTTAGTGAAGAAAATTTTTTAATATCATGATTAATTAACCTGTTTTGTAAGGTGAACATGATTGTTAATTGGCTGGACTGTATCAGAACTTTTACCCCAGAAGAACCCTGTAGAATGAAAGATAAAGTCAGAGAAATGGTCTTCTCTATATTTAGATTGATATAAGTTTGTTTTGGTAGATAAAAGTGTACCTATGCAGTCAGTTGCTTGTTGTATCAGACTCCTGCAAAGCAACTAAACGCGTATAAGTTTTAGATGCTCTGGTAGCAGCAGATGCCTCTGCCTATGTACCAGCTGTAATGTCCAGTGGAGGCAGACAATATGGGCAAAACCTGAGTGAAGTCCAGGTTCTGCTTGTTAAAGTCACAACTAGACTTCAGCATCTAATTGACATCTGAAAGAGATGTATTGGTTCTTTTTTTTATAGTCTTGTCCAGCAATGTCCCAGGGATATCTTGAATAATTTCTAAAACCTGTGTGGTTGACAGCAGGCTTTTTGGAAGCCCCTTTAACCATGAAACATGGGTTGCTAAGGTACAAAAGGACACATTACTGATGTGAGAAGTGCTCTTCCAGAAAGAGTTGGTGGTTCATAGTTTGTTCATACAGTACCCCCCCCCCCCAAGTTTGGTCTCAGTATTTAAGTAGATGGCTCATTTTTCTCAGCTGTGGATAGACACTGCGGTGCTGAAATAAGCCAGCATCTTGTCCTATGTCTCATTCTTTACATACTTTAAATAATTGATTAAGACCCTCATAATTTATATAACCTTGTAAAGCCTTTTTTCCATTTTGGGAAAAAAAATAGCTATTTTAACCTTTATGCACAAGTTTTTATACTAGTCAACATGTTACTGTTTTTGATACCATATGACATAATAACACCACAATCCACAAGTAAACAAACCATCTCTTATGAGAGTCTGGGGCTTGAGGGTGGTGGTTAAGCAATGACTGTCCCTTCTTTGTGAAGTTCCAGTGGCAAGCCAAAGTTCTGGTTTTACCCAAGCTCACTCTGGGGGACCAGTACACTTGTCAGACTCACAGAGCATAGGTGAGGATTTACTGGCAGGAGTGTACTGAGAGCAGTCTCCCTGGAAAGTCTACCTAGTATGGATGGTGGCTTTCCCATAACTGTGTAGGTGGAGCCCCGTTTCCTTATCCTTCAATTTTAATTGATTTGATGTATGTGAGTGTGTTTTGTCTACATGTATGTTTATGTGCCACATACATTCTTGGTGCTCACAGAAGCCAGCAGATGGTGGCAGATCCCCTAGAACTGATAGCAGAGAAATGGCACTGTAACATTTCTAGAAAGATGACTTTGCTAGCAGCCTGGAAGACGGGTTAGAATATGGGCAAAATGAGATGTGGAGACCATTTAAGAACTATCCCAGTTGTCCAGGAAACTTGTGATGAGGCACCAAACTAGTACAAAAGTAGGGAATAGATGATTTTTAAGCGAACAAATAACATTTGAATTGGCTCTTAGAGCATGAGGAAAGAGTTCCCCCATGAGAAGATGCTGGAAACGGCATTCAGAATAGTCTGCAAACACGTTAGGTTTAGAAAATTCAGCAGAATAGATAGGGACAGATGAGAGAAAGGTAAATTGGAACTGTGCTGAGAAAAGCTTCCTGTCTAGGTAACCGCCGAAGTACTGTAAAGTACTCCCATCCTTTCTTACAGCCTCTTCTGCAGCACTGTCGCCGGCCCTGTAGCCGCCGGCCCTGTAGCTAGCTGCCCACTCACACTGTGGCTAGGGACTGGAAAGCCTTGCATGCTGTAGGAAATGCCTATAAAATGATAGACCTCCATTTGAGACTCTTCTAAGAAAAAAATAAACCTTAGGCCATGTAATGATTTTGTGTATGCATATGTTGGTTCCTGTTTTCTATGTGCTATTAAGAAAGTAATTTACTGTACCGAAAAATCTTCTCAGGGAGTAGGAGTATTTTTATCTTTCCAATCTTTCTATTAACTTCATCTAGATTTAATAAGAAACCAAAGAGAGGAATACAGTACCTCCAAGAACAAGGGATGCTTGGCACCACGCCTGAAGATATAGCTCAGTTCTTACATCAAGAAGAAAGATTGGACTCTGTAAGAATACTGTTTCATTTCATTCTAACCCTTTCTACAGTTTATATGTATATTTAAAACAGTTAACTTGTTGCTTCAGACTGGAATTTGTGTAACCATATAGTCAAAACTTGTAGTTCTTAGGATTTTCTGCTTTGTAAACGGTTATGTTGCAAATGGAGCATGCCATTGAGTATTAATTTCTATCCTTTGTTTTTACATTAGACTCAGGTGGGTGAGTTCCTGGGAGATAATGATAAATTCAGTAAAGAAGTCATGTATGCATATGTAGACCAACATGACTTTTCAGGAAAAGACTTTGTTTCAGCTCTTCGTCTGTTTCTGGAAGGATTCCGGCTTCCAGGAGAAGCTCAGAAAATTGATCGATTAATGGAAAAATTTGCTGCAAGATACCTAGAGTGCAACCAAGGGTTAGTAAGACTCAAGTACTTTTTTATTGACAGTTATGTCCATGATAGTCAGAATTAACCCCTTTCCTTAAGACAGCATTTATTATCTGCTCTTTGGAAGTGGTGACACACTCATCTATAGTTGTACTACATGATAGAATGTTAATCCTAAGGGAGAGCATTGAAAAATGGTGTTTGAAATGACACTTATATGAAACAAAGCTTATAATGCCATACATTTATTTTTTCAGACAAACCCTTTTTGCTAGTGCAGATACGGCTTATGTTTTGGCCTACTCAATTATCATGTTAACCACAGACCTTCACAGTCCACAGGTATGTGTTCTTCTACATCAAGTTTACAGTAAGTAGTGAAATTAAACAGAGATTTTTGAGTCTGTTAAATAGTAGCTAAAATTTAAATTCATGTGGCTAAGCCAATTGCCAGAATTAAAATTGTATTCATTTGGTGTTAGTTCTAATAAAGCCTTATAAGTATTTGTAAAGTATCTGTCAGTCTCATGATTGACATTGTACAAAGCTTAAAACAAATTTTAACCTAAAAAGATGTTTTAGGTCTTCTGAATATTCTTTACATGGAAAATACTATATATAATCTGTCCTTTTAAAGACGTTACAGTTTGGACAGCAGTGAGATTATATCATTAGTTAGCACAGACTAGAGTTGCATTGTCCCTCACAGTTACTGAGGTCAGCCTTTTGTGTGGACTCATGCTCATCCCAGGTAGTGCTGCATATCTCAGCTATATTTCATTTCTTCTGTCTCTCAGTATGTGTCTCTTCGAGACACTCTAAGCATAAACTTCCATCCCAACTGAACCCTCACCAAGCATTTCAGCTACAGATGTGTAGAGAGTCCCAACCAGTGCAGTGCAGGTTAACACTACGGTCCCTTAGTACTGTTAAAGAACTGTCACCTGATTTCTGATGCCTACTTTAAAATGTTGCATTTGAAGTTTGGGGGTCTTTTTGCTTGACTTCTAAAAAGCAAATTTTGGTATTATTCAGTAAAATTATTTCTATAAGTTATTTATAAGAATTTCTTGGCTATTACTGGGTGTGATGGTACACATCTTCTATCCCAGCATTCAGGAGGCAAGAGGCAGGTGACTGTCATGAGTTCAAAGCCAGCCTGTTTCATATAACCCAGGCAGGGCTACAAAGTGAAACCTAGTTAAGAAAACACAAGATTTCTTAGCTATTTATCAGTCTTGAATATATGTTAAATTATGTGTTAAATGGTTTTAATGGGACAGTTAATTCATTTGCAGTTTGCTGTGGATGAAGCTTTGCTGTCTAAGGATTATTTTTATGTTTTGAAATATTCAAGCTGAGGTTGATATGGAAAGTGCACAGCATAATGTGAAAGCATTATGTGAAGTTATACCTACCTTAAATTTCATAGTTGGTGAACTTAGCTGGTTTAGTGCAGGATTTTAAGAAGACTTTAATAATTTATATTTGCTTTTAGTAGTTTCTTGGTATTATAGTCACAACAGCTCACCTTCAGGTTTTGATTATCTGTCTTAATTTCTCCCCACCCCCATGTTTTTAGAAAGCATCTCACACCTATGTATTTAGCTATCTTTCCTTCAGAGTTTACGCTTGGTTCCTCATGGGTTTTGTTTGTTTGTTTGTTTGTTTGTTTTTTTAAATTATGAACCATATAATAATAACCTGAAGTTACAATGTATATTTTTAAGTTTTTCTCATTTTTTATTAGTCCTCAAAAATTAAAATTTTAATTTCTGAACAAAGTCTGGAGACATAATGACTCAGAGGTTAACAGGGCGTACTGCTCTTGTAGAGGACCTGAGATGGTTCCAAGAGCTTCTGTCAGGCAGCACACAACTGCACGTAACTCCAGGCACAGGGGTTCAGTGCCACTGCACTCATGTGCACAAACACATTTAAGGCACAGGCATACACACAATTAAAAAATAATGCATCTCTAAAAGGTTCTGAATATAGACATTCAAGATACATCATCTTGAAAACAGTGTCTTGTCTTCCGGACAGAAGTTCTTGTCCATGAAATGTATTTGGTCTAATGATGTCAATTACTTACTCTCAGAGGACTCCACAGCAGACTAAATAGATACCATGTTGACGCTCAGGCTTTGTCTGTAGAATAGCTTGTAAGTTCTGTGAAGTCAAGTATCCTATTAGAAATTAAACTCATAGTCCTTGTCCCAGGTGATATGTAACTAAGAAACATATAGATTCTAAACGACATTATTTTTGAAGGATGTAGGGGAATTTAAAAGAACTCCTTAAAAACAGTTTCTCATTATTAATGGTTTACAAAGTTCAAATATACATGATCCACCACATTCTTTTTGGTGCTAATTTACCTCAATATTTATGGTTAAGTTCCCTTCCATATATAGAGTAAATCAATGACTTTTTTTAAAAAAAAAATCTAAGTATATTTACATGTTTATATAGTAACAGCCAGCCTTTACATGATTAATACCCCAAACTATGAACAACTTAATTTAAACATATGGGAATAAAATTCAAGAGTAGTATGTTCTGTACAAGATTTCAAGAGAAGAAAAGTAGAATTATTTTACATTGCTTCTAGAATCCCACCATGGTAGGATATGTTTTGAATGGCTAAAATCAATGTTACTCCCAAGCGAGCCCTTACCCAGATGCAGACACTTAGTAGTTACTTCATATTTTTCATTTTTAGACTTCAGAATACACATAAAGTCTCTTAAAAATATATTCTAATTCTTAAAAATGAGTGAAATTTTTATGTTAATTTTAGGAGTGATAATGGTTTTTCATATCTAGGTTAAAAACAAAATGACGAAAGAACAGTACATTAAAATGAATCGTGGTATCAATGACAGTAAAGATCTCCCTGAAGAGTATCTATCAGCCATTTATAATGAAATAGCTGGGAAAAAAATATCCATGAAAGAAACAAAAGAACTAACAATTCCTACAAAGTCGACTAAACAGAGTGAGTACCAGGTTAATTAAGTCTGATTGTTCAGGGGGAGACATGGTTGTGTGGTTTGGTTTCTTCTGGTTTTGTGGGTGCTTAAGACTGGGTCCCTATTTTTCTCAAGCTGACGTGGAACCTTTCCGTCTCACATTTTAAAAAACAGGGAGGTATGTGCTTAAGGGTTTTTTGTTTTGTTTGCTTGTTTTTTGCTTAATTTAAAATAAAAATTAATCTATATAGAACTGTTAAAAATGGCGATCGATTAAAAACTCAATAATTTACATGTGTTAGGAGTGTTTAAATATTAACTTGTTCCTTTAACAGTTCATTTCAGCAGGGATTTGGAAATTAAATTGGTTAGAGGGCTCTGAAGAGATGGCTCAGAAGTTAAAAACATTAAACATATTAATTAAACCTTTACACGTAAGCGTTTTCTGATTTGATTTCATTTTGCCTAGATTATAGCATACCCATATCTTATTTTTTTCTGTCCTCATTTGATATATGCTGGTTTATAGTCAATGAGAAGTCAGATATGGGAAGAGGTGGGAGTGCCAGGCCGGTGCTGTTGTTTGCTAACTCGGTACAGACACCACTGAGTTTATTGCCTCTATTCTCTCCTGTCCCGCATTTGCTTGGCTTCCTTGACAGTTTCATTTTGAGTGTCGTATTCTCTGAGGTTTTTTACAGGTTTTACTTAACTCCTGACTAGTAGAATATTCTACCCCACCCCACCCCAAGTTCATCCTTTTAAAGTGAAAATTGACAGGGAGATGTACCTCAGTATAGCACTTACCTAGCATGAGCAAGGCCGTTAAGCACAACCGGCAATCAGTCAATAAACAGTGAGTAAAGTGAGTGATTCTGCTGGCATTTAGTTTATTTCCAGTGTTATAATCTGGCTAAGATTATAAGACGTGTTCACTCCGAGATAAAACCCTTCATTATTAAGTAGTCACTACCCACCCCTCTGCCTTTGCCCTGGCAAGCACCAGTCTACTCCGTTTCTCTGGGTTTAACTGTTTTGTAGAGTTCACATACTTGGACTCAAACAACATGTGATCATTTCTGTTTGGCGTCTTAGGAAATTATTAATTAGTATTAATTACTGGCATTTACTTTTAAAGTGTCATCTTAAAGTGTTTTCTGTTTTTAAATGGTAATATTTGTTATTTCAGATGTAGCCAGTGAAAAACAAAGACGACTTCTGTATAACTTAGAGATGGAGCAGATGGCCAAGACGGCTAAAGCACTCATGGAAGCTGTGAGCCATGTCCAGGCACCTTTTACCAGTGCAACACACTTGGAGCACGTGAGGCCTATGTTTAAGGTCAGAATTACTAGTAACTTTGCTACAGTATGTATTTTTACATAATTTTGCTTAGCATACTTTTTAAGTATAATAATAGAGCCTATTTGATTTATAAGCTATCCCCTGGTTATTGTTAGAGTTTAACTAATACAAATTAATTTCGTGTTTAAGGAGGTGAGAGACAACAGTATACAGTGTAATTGGTGGACGTGTAATTTCAGAAACTAGAAATAGGAAGGTTTGGAGAATGGTCATTGGTCCCTTGGCTTGTTTTTTCAGTTCTAAATGATTTATTCCTAAATCTTCATTTATTCCAGTTTCAAAGTGATCCCGAGGCTCACACTCTCATCAGAACTTCTAGCCCAGGAGTTCTGAAGGTTCTGAGTAAAACTAGAGCCGTAAGTGCACATTAAGAAATAAATGGAAATGCCTGCTCTGGAATGTGGTTGGTAGGCCACTGTCACTTCATTGAATCAAATTGATTTTCCCTCTTCCAGAAGCTGTCAGTTGTGAGGAGCCACATGGTCACTACTCTTGCACTGGGCCCCAATTATGTGTATGTTCTCTGTGTGCTGCCACAGTCCCTGTAACTTGATAGTGTGCATCTACACTGTTATGTGTAGGTTCTCTGTGTGCTGC
>JADRCH010000109.1:6867076-6930621 GCA_019843965.1 Rhynchomys soricoides
TGCATCTACACTGTTATGTGTAGGTTCTCTGTGTGCTGCCACAGTCCCTGTAACCTGATAGTGTGCATCTACACTGTTATGTGTAGGTTCTCTGTGTGCTGCCACAGTCCTGTAACCTGATAGTGTGCATCTACACTGTTATGTGTAGAAAACACTCTTCTTGAGGTTATCCACCACTTCTGGGTCCTTCCATCCCCTCTTCTACACAGATCTCAATCTTGAGGGAAGGGAGCTGTCATATAAACATTGCATTCAAAACAGAGACAGCATTTCTAATTCTCTTAGATGCTGCATGTTGTCCAGTTGTGGCTCTGTAGAGTGTACAGAGCAGCTTCTCTGTTGAAGGTTGAATAATGCACTTATATGTGGACATAGAAATATGTCACCAGCGTCACTTTGTTGCTGTGTTCATTTATCAGAGGAATAGTAGAAGGTGTCCACCTAAGGCCCATGAACTGTCTCGTCTCAGGTCCTTGGCTTTATTGACAGCATCAGGTATGCATTCTATCTCTTGGCATTGCCCTTACATCCATTTATAAAAAGTGATTGATTACTCCTGTAACATCCATGCCACGATTGCACTAGTGAGCATAGCTTGCCAGGCAGGTCATTATTGTAGCTGGGTAAGATGATTGCTTTTCTCTGCCAGAAGCATATCTAGCAACTTACAACTCTATAAACTCTAGGCCATCGCCGAGCTTCCAGTTGAACACCAGCTAGATTGCTCATTTTCTATGACATAGTTATGTGGTGTCTTCAGTAATGGTTTTAACTGTCAAGTTGTGGAAGGTAACTTAGCTAGGGTCTCTATTGCTATGAGGAAAAACCATGGCCAAGGCAGCTCTTAGAAAGGAAAATATTTAATTGGGGCTGGCTGACAGTTTCAGAGGTTCAGTCCATTCTCCTCATGGCAGTGTGCAGGCAGACATGGTGCTGGAAAAGCACAGAGTTCTACATCTTGATCCAAAGGCAGCCAGGAGAAGGGTCTCTTCCAGACTGGGCAGAGCTTGAGCAGTAGCAGACCTCAGAGCCGGCCTACACGGTGGCACACTTCCTCCAGCAAGACCAGACCCATTCCAACAAGGCCACACCTCCTCATAGTGCAACTTCCCATGGGCCAAGCACATTCAAACCACGACAGTAACCAGTAGTTACCAATAGTTTTATCTTTTATCCATAAACTGTAATATTAGGGGTGGAAGGGTAAGGATCCCATGGGATCACATTGGCCAGCAACTAAAAAGATGAAACTCGTCCTGGTACTGGATGTTTTACTTCTTAGCATATGATGTCTAATTGGGGTATTATTCCCTCCATTATTATGGAAACTGTAAAGTCCTTTTACACGTGTATATATTTAAGAAACTTCTATAGTAGTAGGTTTCCATATAGCTTTTCAGAGGGCCTTTGGTGCCAGTTATTCCCTCCGTACTTCCTCCTCCACCCGCCCTGCCTTCCCACCACCCGCCCCACTGACTTCCCCTATCCTCATTTTCTCTGTAGGACACTGCTATACTCTGTTCCCTGCTCCTTGGCAGGTCCGCTCCCCACTGGTCCTTACTAGCTACCTAACCTCTGTGGGTCGATTTTTCTAAATGAAACACACATATCTAAATATAAAGCTAACATTTCATCTGAGACAAATCTTGCAGATATTTTTCTCTCTCTGGGTCTAGGTTACATCCTTCAGAATGATTCTTTCTAATCCTGTCTGTTTTCCTGCAAAGTTCATGATTTCACTTTTCTTAATAGCTAAATTCTGCTGTGGAAATGCACCACATTTTCTTTAGCTGCTTCCAATTTCTAGCTATTATAAATAGGGAAATAATGGAAATGAGTGAGCAGTGTCTTTGTAGTAAGATGAAGCATCCTTCCGGTAGATCCCCACACATGGTGTAGCTGAGTATTGAGCTCTATTGATTGTCAGCTTCCTAAGGAACTGTCACAGAGATTTCCATAGTGACTATACAAATTCACACTCCTACTAGCCATGGATGAGCATTCCCTTTATTTACCCTGCATCCTCACCTGCATGAGCTGTCATTTTTATTGATCTTGGCCATTCTGACTGGAATAAGACAGAATCTCAAAGTAGTTTTAATTTGTGCTTGCCTGATGGCTAGTGGTGAACAATTCTTTGTTTCTTAGTCATTTGTGTATTGTTATTTTAAGAATTCTGTTTAGTTTTTTACCCCATATTTCAATTGGGTATTTTTTGGGATGTTCAGGTTTTTTTAGTTCTTCATATAGTCTAGATAGTAACCCCCTGTCAGATAGATAATTGGTAAAGATATTTTTTTCTTTCTCTTTACTCAAATAATGGTGTCTTTTGCTCTACAATTCCCCCCCCCCCTATTTCATGTGGTCCCAGTTATTAACTGTTGGTCTTAATGTGTCTACTATCAGGGTACTGTTCAGAAAGCGTTTTCCTGTGCCAGTGGGTTCAAGCATATTTCCTACTTTTTCTTTTTCCAAATCAGAGTATCAGGTTTTATGTTGAGATCCTTGACTGCACATCTTTTAATCCAAGCTTTATGAGGGAAGAGACCATGTTCATATTCCTTATTGTAAAAATATCTTTTATTCTCCTGATGTAATTGTCATCTCCAATACTTTTTGCCTCTCTCTGTGCTACCCTAGGCCTGGTCCTGGAAGCTTTTAGCCTCCATACAGTCTAAGAATATTTTCAGCCTCTGAGACTTATTGTTGAATAAGCTCATCCTTTCTAGCTCTTTCTGAACTCTGACTGGCTGGTTCAACTCAGATGTTCTGGCTCAAAACTCCTGTTTAAGCTAACTTAATTCAACCTGGCTTCTCTCAGTTTCTCCTGAATTGTTCTGATAGGCCTCTTACTAACTTGGGCAATCTGTTCTAATCTGGTTCCTTTTCATTCTCTGGCTTGTTCTATCTTCACGTGTTTCTAGTTTGTTCTCTTTCTGCAACCTGTCTCTGTACAACTGTCCGGTAAAACTGCCTTCTCTTTTTCTTTTTTCTGCTCTCTTATGTTACCCCTTTTCTCTCTGTTCTCATGAGAGTTGAGCCGCTCCTACTCTGTCAAATCTTGCTCTGACTCAGGATACTTTTTCTGCAACTCAATTAGACATCCCTTTCAAACATAGGTGCTTTCTTCTACAAACTAACTTTACCCTTGTTATTTGGGATTAAAAGTGTGTATTAAAGGCGTGTCTGTATTCCAGCGGTGAGGCGGGGGTCGGGGGGGCTAAAGATATGTGTTAAGGCTGAGCTACACCACAACTAGAAACCACTTTTTTTCAGTAAATAGTGTTCACAGTGTGATCAAAAATCCTGCAAAACCTAATTTCTAGTACAGTTCTTGGTTTGTAATTGTTCAGTAAATAAGTATTGGTTGTGGGAAAGGACTACATAATTTCTAATTTTCTAGAATGTGACTTATGATATTGAGGAGTATAAACATATTCATGAGAACATTTTTATATATTGCTAAATCTTATTTCAGAAAGATTTATACAATTGTGTGCAGACAGTAGTTTCACTGTCTGCTTAATATTATTTAGGGATAATTTGATAAAGAAAAATTGTCTTGGATTAACAATAATCCTAATGAAGACAAATGTTTTTCCCATTGACTTAAGAACCATGTGTATTTTCTTTTTAAGCTATAACACAGGTTTTCAACTAGAAGTGCTGTCTCTGTCACAGAATGTGTAATTTAGTGCTTTCATGGGCTACTTTGTAATCAGTAAATACTATGCTTGTTGCTTGCACACATGACTGAGGCAGCATCTTCAAGTGTTATAGATGCCGAGTGAGGCCTAGGAAGAACCTAGGTACTGTGTAGCTTGTGTGCTGTGTGTGGATTTTAAGCTCTTACTTTAAACTTTCTGAACCATAGAAGAAAAGCTTAAAATAATTGTTTTCCTTAGAAATGCTATAAGTTTCATGACCCTATTTCTATAATGCAGTGGTAAAATAACATGTTTTATCTTTATAATTTTATGTACATATTGCTCTGCTGCTCAGTGAACTACTAAAAGCAACATAATTTAATATCAGGTACTTGAGTTATGTGGATTTCGTTGTTTGTTGACCATGGTAAACAAGTGCTCTACCATTTAACTACCTTACCAAGTCCTTTACTTTTTGAGACTTTGCATCACAAGTATCTCAGATTGGCCTTGAGCTCACAGTCCTGACTCCACCTCTGAAGTGCTTGGATCACAGATATGGACCAGGGTCTGCTGAGTATAAAATAAGTACTCTCTTCCAAAATGTGGAATGAGTAGTTTATTGAATATTTTAAAATACTGTTCAACTAGGACTCAAATATTGCTTTATTAATGTAAGTAAATAGTACAGTAAAGGACAGGCTGAGTGATGTTTCGAGCGCTGACTTTGAAAACTGTAGGGAAATAATTCAGGGTTTTGTAATGAAAGAAACTGAAGAATATGGATTATTGTAAAAGTCAGTGCTCGTAAAGAGAAGTTACCGTTAAGCCATTGGTGGGACTTTATATATGAATGTTGACAATTTCTATGTTTTCTTTGTTGTGAATAGTTTATAGATACTATTATTAAGATACATCTAAGGTCATTACTAAGTTTATTTTTGTTTCCATTTATTTAAGCCAAGAAACAATTTTCTTTTTTCTTTAAGAAAACTTTCTCACTTACTATGCCAAGATGTTCAATTATCACTTGGTATACATGTTATTTTAAATTTTTAATTCTTCTAGTTGGCTTGGACACCGTTTCTGGCTGCATTCAGTGTGGGTCTACAAGACTGTGACGATACAGAAGTAGCCTCTCTTTGCCTAGAAGGGATAAGATGTGCGATCAGAATTGCATGCATTTTCAGCATTCAGGTAACAAAGAATTTTACCTTTATAGCCAGTGTTGAAAACATACGCCATCAGTATAGTTCAACTCATACCATTTTTCTCTGACTTTCTTAAAAACCAGCTTCAAACTTGTGATAAATTTCAATTTTTTTTAAGAGACTGTGATAGAGCAATTCTGTATGATGATTCTAAATAAGCATTGTAAGTATTTATTTTAGATGCCTCTTAAACCTCAGAACTAGTTATTGTTAAGAGAACCAAGTACTTAATGTACTCTCTGTGGCGACGGCCCTTTCTAGGAGTTGACGAAGTTAAGGATGACTTCTAGCTAGACTCTTATTTTTATTAACCCATTTCATATGTCGTTATGAATGTTATGACTTAATGCATTCCGAAATACATCCTAGATGGAGAGGAAATAATGAACAAATTTATAAATCAGGGTTTTGCTAATATAATTGAAACAAAATTTTCAATAAAAGTATTTTCACTGTATAAATTCATTTGTTGACTTCTGGAAATCTCATTTTGAATTATGAGTTCCCATATATGAGCTTTCTGCCTTATTTGAAGATTATAATTAGTTTTAGTTTTGTGTGTAATACATGACATGTTTGCTAAAATTTACTAAGCACATAGACATAGACAGTTGGCTTAACATAAATTAGAGGCCAGTCAGTGTGCTGTGTTTTCAACCATGTAAATACAATTCTCTCCCCTTGTCCCTCTCTCTCATAGCTGGAAAGAGATGCATATGTCCAAGCTCTAGCCAGGTTTACCTTACTGACAGTGAGTTCTGGCATTACTGAAATGAAGCAGAAGAATATCGACACAATAAAGACCCTCATCACAGTGGCTCACACTGATGGCAATTATTTGGGGAATTCATGGCATGAGGTTAGACATCTTAACTTTGCCACTCAGCTTTTAAAACGAGTTGATGCCAAGTGTTCTACAATTAATAAGCTCTAATTGTGGAAAATAATTTATTTTAAATAAATAGCTTTCACAATGATTTATAATGTAACATTTTAAACTCCCAACTGCATATATTTTAAGATACATACTTCTTAAACCTCACATTTATCTTCTTTTTGTGCTGTAGATCCTGAAGTGCATCAGTCAGTTAGAGCTGGCACAACTCATAGGAACTGGAGTGAAGCCTCGGTACATTTCTGGGACTGTGAGAGGCAGAGAAGGGTCTCTCACTGGGACAAAAGATCAGGCTCCAGATGAATTTGTTGGTCTGGGGCTAGGTGAGAGGTTTTAAATTTCTTTTAAAAAGTGTCAAAAAAATTTTTTAATCACCATGTTATATTATTTTTATTATGACAATGAAATATTATTAGAGAAATTGCCCTTTGCCTAACGTTATAGAGAAAAACAAGATTAATAGGAAATTAGTCTTTTTTCGCTTGGTCTGGTTTACAGTGTTAAATGCCACTTGGTTTTTTCCTTCTGACTGTGTAAGGGATACACTTCGACTCACTTGCTTTCAGGACTGGGCAAGTAATGTGCAGACTGGTATAAGTTAAGAGATAATCGGAACAAGTAGAGAAATCATTCACACTCATACATTTTAAAGCCACTGTGTAGCCTCTGTGTAGGCCCATCCAAACTGTTCTGTCAGGATGGAACCTCTTACCCAGGCTTTCAGAAAAGCTGGGAATGGCCAATATAGTACAAATGAAAATATTAGCAAAAGTAAATGCAAAAAAAAAAAAAAAAAAAGATAGTACATTTTCAGTTGTGAATAGATAGAGTTCAAACGGGCTAGAGAGATGGCTCAGCGGTTAAGAGCACGGCTCTTCCAGAGGACCTGAGTTCAACTCCCAGCAACCACATGGTGGCTTACAACCATCTGTAATGGGATCCGATACCCTCTTCCGGTGTGTCTGAGGACAGCGACAGTGTACTCACATATAATAAGTAGTTCAACCAAGGAAGATGCTTAACCTTTGACTTTGACTTCTGTACTTCTGGGTTTGAGTTCTTCTACATTTCTTTCATGCTTATATGCCAGCTACTTTAGTTCCAGATTTGGTTTCCACTATTGCAAACTAAAGACATCATCTAATTTCAGGATTATTAGGACTGAATAAGAGTGTGTGTGTGAATGGACTTAGCATAATGCTTATTGCTTTAGAGATTAGGGGGTATCATCTGACCATCCTTCCCACCCCACATCCAACTCTTCAGAAGCATGACTTAAGGAGCAGTATGGAGTATGCCAGACTTTGTAATAGAAAATTATATTGTGGGTATTTCCTGTCCTTATTCTTTAGTACTTTCTGTGGTTGTAGGCCAGGCTTAGGAAACCTACAATGGATTCAGATCTAAAGAGGGAAAGAGCAAGGGCTAGGACCATGTGTTGATTCTGGATTGGACTGAGTGAAATTAGTCCCTGGTGGCAGTTGAGCTAAAACAGTCTAACAGTGCAGTCTGGCAGAATGTGTCAGTAATACCACTGCAGCATGTGAAGTGTGAATTCTTGCTGTTGAGTTCAAGTGTATTAGGCTTGGTGGTCCAGCAGTAGACTTCAGAACTGCCTCAGCAGTGGCATGGGAAGCCTGGGAGTCTATCTGTAAACATTAGAGCAATAATTACTGCATAAGATAGCAGAAAATACAGCAAAAGCTGTTTACAGACAGGTGGATGTGCACAGTGACTGAGTAATTGAAAAGGAGGAAGGCCGAATGACAGAGGTTAGTTGCCAAAGGCAGCTGTGGCAAGTAGGACTGCAGGGTTCCATCACAGGAGAGATTAAAGACCAGGAAACACTTGACGCTACGCACTTTAGTCTAGAGAAACAGTGATACTTGCTAACAGTACATTTAAAAGTGACTGCATGTTAATTTATGCATTGTATAAATTACTTAATTACTACTTAGACTTCAATAATAAAAAGTGACCTAATCTTTCCCTTCATAAAAAGAATTTACATAAAGATATATCAGACCACCACCACCACCCCCGAAAAACTTGTTGCTAGGCAACTGTAGAAACCAATAACTCCTCTTCTTATCCTTGAACCAATAACTTTCTCTTAATCTATATTAATATAGTCTCTATCTCACTATGTAGTTAAGGTGTATGATTCTCTTGCCTCTACCTTCTGAGATTTCAGGGTGAGCCATTATGTCTGCTTTTCGTGTAAACTTCGTCCTCTGTCGTAGTTTTGTTTTGTTTTTTTAATTTCCTCTGTTCTCCATTCATTTCTGTTTGTCAGGTGATCACTTCTGACTCTGCTTGTGAGAAAACTACTACTGACTTGGGCTTTTTTGAGCAGAGGCCTCCCTTTGAGCTGCCTTACTGGTTTCTACCCAGCCTATGTAACAGGTGCTCACCTCTGTCTCCAGTGCTCACATAGACAGCAGGTCCTTTGCTGAGCAGAATGCTTTGTTTAGTATTTAAACTGGAAAAGGCTGTATACCTACACAGCTGAGCCACTTTAAACTACTATTTTTCTATATTACCTAACATCTATTCACCAAACAGTCTATGAAACCATATTGACAGCATTGAACATAGACATGAGTCACTGTCGAGAGGTCCTGAGACCTGAGAAGATGGAGCTGATAGACAAGGTGAACTAAAGTCTCATGCAATAGCCAACTTTATTCAGAGCACCAGACAGTTTACACCAAGCAACTAAGATAGGTCGCTTAAGTAAAGTTGACATGAGTTCAAGCTGTATACAGTCACGAGGACAAGCCACATGTGGCAAAAACATGTTTTTTCATAAAACATAAAAAGGATGATTTAAAACATGTAATTGAATAACAGCAGAAGGCAGTAATGATTAGTAAACTCACGCCCATCCATACACCTGGGGAGGAACACGAAAACATGCCCCAAGAACCATTTCATGTTTTGAATAAACTGAGGTCACAAGACTTGTTTTCTTCAAGAATTCTCATAAGCACTCAGAATTCTTACACTACTCCATTCCTAGACTGCGTTCTGACAGTCAAGCTTTGACGTCCCTGGGATTTGATTTCAAAGTCCATGGAGATAACTAAATCCTGGATATTCGAGTTCCTCACTAAAGAATATAGTACACCCCGATAGCCAACACGTATCCTGCTGTGCACTTTAAATCATCTCTAGATGGCTTATAATACCAAATAGAAAGCAAATTCTATGCAAATAGTTGTAAATGCGTAGAAGTAAACATTTTATAAATGTAGTACAGGTACAATTTTTCTCCCAAATATTTATCTATTTTTTATTTTATGAGCATTGGTGTTTTGTTTGCATATATGTTTGAGGGTGTCAGATCCCCTGTAACTGGAGTTACAGACAGTAGTAAGCTGCCATGTGGGTGTTTGGAATTGAACCCAGGTTCTCTGGAAGAGCAGCCAGTCCTCTTAAGTGCTAAGCCATCTCTCCAGCCCCTCATTTTTATTTTATTTTTATTTTTTTTTATTTATTTACTTATTTGGTTTTTCTAGACAAGGTTTTTCTGTGTAGACCTAGCTGTTTTAGAACTTGCTCAGTGGGCCAGGTTGGCCTCAAACTCAGAGATTCACTTGCTTCTGCCTCCCAAATGCTGGGATTAAAGGTGTACACTAACACCGCCTGACTTAATTTTTATTTATTTTTTTAATTAAAATATAATTACGTCATTTTTCTTTTCTTTTTCTTTTCTCTCTTTAAACCCTCCACAGAAAGTCCCCCAAATGTTTTTACAGATATGAAACTAACATGTAGAGGGCAGACTGTACGTGAAAGAAGTGTGTGGCTTTATGTTTTAGAAACAGAAACTTTAAATTCATTGAAAACATCAAGCCAAGGGCAGGGTAGCAAGCTGTCTTTGCCTTGCCTGCTGCCTGCCCAGTCTCATGATCTCCAGCACGGCAAAAAAAAAAAAAAAAACAACCCACCCCAAACCCCAAACATAAAACTGGTTAGCAGACCATGCACATGTACATGCGCATCATAATCCCAGCATTTGGGAGTCAGGGGCAGAAAGATGACAGGTCCAGGGTCAGCCTGGGCTATATAGTGAAACTCTCAAAATACATAATTTGGAAATTTGAATAGGCCTTCTGTGCATATTATTTGAAAATTCAGTGGCTTTGCCACACAAGTCTTCGAAGAATACATTGAATATTTATATCTTTCTTAGCCTAAATATGAGTAATTTGATAAAATGGAAATTTTCTGTTGCTACTATACTATCACATAACTCTGTGAAAGATGTTACATATTTGTTAAATAGCTTGAGTTTCTAGACATTTTAATCATTCTTTGGTTTCTTGAATTATTTTACAAGTTTATTTATTTTTATTTTACATGTATTTTACTTGTATGTATATGAGAGGGTGTCAGATCTTCTCGAACTAGAGTTACAGACAGCTATGAGCTTCCATGTGGGTGCTGGGAATTGAACCCAGGTTCTCTAGAAGAAGAGCACATGCTTCCAAACCACCAAGCCATCTCTCCAGCCCCTCTTTTAATTATTTTTATAAATGATTATAAGTCACATTAAATATAAAAAGTTTAAAACCCCTCTAGAATGTGTATTTCAATTGATGCACAACTCAAGTTATGTGAGGACTGGCATTCTGTCCTATGATACTGCTTTCTTCCTTCAGTTCCTACTTGCTGTATATGTTAGATGCTCCTTGGAACTGTTCCCTCCACCTCAGTTACTTTTGTCATTGACTGCATGCTTTCATCCTTGATGTCTTGTGTTAAAGAGACTGTTAGCTTATCTCTCATATCTTCCTATTTCAATATGCTACCTAATTACTGCCTGGGGAAAATGTGGAGCCTGACAGTCTTTAAAAGGACAAGTGATTGTGTCGTAAATGACTGCATTGCTGGGTTGCTGGAACTTCCTTGTAATCCTAGCACTTGGGAAACCACAGTGTGCTACACAGTGAGACTCTTCTCAAGAAAAAGACAAAAAAGAAAAGAAAGTAGTTCATTAAATGTGACAGTCATTCTAAAGATGAAGCTCACTTGGCGTAGGAGTGCTTGCCTGCATTTATACGGCCCTGGGTTTGATCCCAGCACCAGAACAAAAAGGTGTCCCAACTTTAACACCCTTAGACTCTATTTCTAGTTTCTTGAGTGTTTGGAGGTTTTTGTGGGGAACACAGATATTTATATCTTTTTAATCAAAAAGCTGTCTTTCTCCCTGGGGGAAAAGTCGTCCTCCTGACCTGAGCACATGGCTACTGGCAGAGTATACTTGGAACTGTGAGGAGAGAAGGGAACACCCAGCAAGCCAGCCATATCAGCCTAACAACCAACCCTGGTGATGAGTGGGTGGCAGATGTCACTGCCAATCACCTCATATTCTCTAGTGTCCTTCCAGCTCCAGCTCCTCCTGCTCTTCTTCCCATCCCTATGCCTTCTGCTCAGGTTTTCATTATGACCACACAGAGTAGGTTAAACTATGGCCTAGGCTTACATGCTTCCTTCCATTTAACGCTGTCTGATGCTTTTCCGTCACCTTCCTTTTTCACATAGTTAGCCTGCCAGGTGTAGCCTCAGTTAATATTTCGTCATATCTAAAGAGTTGCCAGGAGCTGGTCTCTTCTTTACCAGCGTTAGTCTTGTTAACAAACTTATAGTCTATTTCAGCTATGGAGTAACCTTTACATTGTATTGAAACTTACTGTGGGTAAATTAACTGAGTATAGTCCTGTCTTGTGTATACTGTTGACTCACTGGCTTAAATGTCATCTGCTATCTTTTCATTCAGAAGAGAATTTAGTATTTGGTCAATAGGATTAACAAGTATCTGTTAGGTACCTCCTTTGGGTTTAATAGTAATTGGGGTGGAACCTGTGAGAACTGTTTGTGACTTGATTGTTAATTCATCGAGTTTTTACTATGTTAGGTGAGAAAGCAGTGCCAGACCGTGTGAGTAGTTACAGTGTGAGTAGTACTTGGCTGAGTTGGGTAAATAAACCATGGGGCAAAATCCTTCATTGGACACTCAGTCGGTACTGTGATTGACGCCACGTGGATAAAGACACACTGATTAAAACGTTCAGGAGCAGGACTGAAATGGCAGGGGAAGAATTTCTACCCTAACATAGTAAATGAAAGGAAGGCGGAGGGAACTAAGCCTGGGGACTCTAAGCAATCTAGGACTGAGGCTGTAAGAGCCTAAACTATGTAAGGGATGGAAAGACATAGATGAAGTGAAAAACAGATAAAAAAGATTTAAGATGTAAAATGAAAAATAAGCTACCTACCTTTGTATTCCAAGAAGGAAGAACCAGGGCACTGTCACAAACGAGTCAAGTAAAACCAAACCTAACAGTATGAATAACACAGTATCTAATGTGTGGGGTTCACTCAGAATCTTCTGTGTTCCAGAGGCCTTGTCATAGACTGAGGCTGGCTACATTCCACAGCTGCTGCTGTCCTTGGCAGCCATTTCATGATACTGGCATCTCCAAAATGCTAAGTCTCTGCTGCAGAAGGTCTGCATAGAGCACTCTTGGGCTCTTTTCTTTAACTCTGCCACATAGCCACACCCTCTCTCCATGACACCTTCAAGCCTGGGGCTTGTGTATCCGCTGAGGCTGCAGTCATCCATGGTCTCCCTGCTCCCTCAGTGCCAAGTCTCAGCTGCTCTTCATGATTCCTTCACGCCTTGTGACTGGTACCGTGTGGGAGACTCTTGAATATTATCAAGTTCCGCTGCCGGCATGACATAACAGCTTTAGTTCCCTCTGGAACACAGTAGCTCTGTGTGCTGACCCTGAGGAAGTACGTCCTGGATAGAAGGTTGTTAATGATGCTGGTTTCTTCCTAATTATCAGATTTCTCAGCTCAGCTGTCTACGTATCAATTGTCCCCATCTTCAGCTCCAGACACAGATTCTTAATACAAAGTATCACACAAACAGCTCAGCAGAGTGTGAAATGGCCCCTCAAACTAACCTGTAAAATTTCACAAGCCAGGCCTGCATCTTCTGTACCATTTTCATTATCAGTAGTAGTTTCCACAACAGCCTGGTAAAGCTTTGAACACTGTTTCCACTGTCCTCCCCCAAACAACATGGCCAAGTCTGTTAAAGTAGTACTCCACTTTTATAGCAATTTCTGCCTTACAGTGTCTATTGCTATTATAAAATATCATGACCAAAAACAACTTGGGGAGGAAAGGATTTATTTCATATTACATTTTCAAGGAAGTCAGGGCAGGAACTCAAGGATCCTGGAGGCCCAAACATGATGATATAGGCACCATGGAGGGATAACTACTTACTGGCTTGATCCCATAGATTATTCAGCTGCTTTCTTATAGTACCCAAGGACCACCAACCCAGAGATGGCCCCACCCACAGTGAGCTGAGTCCTCCAGTCAACCAAGAAAAAGCCGCATAGGCCGAGCTGGTCTGGGCATTTTCTCAATTGAAAAATGATTCTAGCTGACATAAAACTAACCAGCACATATAGAAGATAATCTTTACGTATAATTTAAAAACTAGGAGTATTGTTTCACTGTCTAACATGGAACAGTTTTAGAAGCAAAGGGAAATGATTCTTATAAATAAGAGAATGTTACACTGTACGAAGAATTTTCAGTAAACCCTTGTAAATAAGAGGTTGGAGATTAAATGACAGAAATTATAATGTGACCAACCAAGCAGAAGAGAGCAATAGAACTTGTACATTTCTTAAAGACTAAGGGAATTTTGTCCTGTACCACTCATTTTGTGATCAAAATTCATAGTGCTCTTAGTTTGTGTGATCCTTGCAAATGCGTCTTGTAGTAATAAACCATGCCTTGTTTATTATGTAGTTTATCACATCGAGCACATATGTCATTCATTTACATCTGTCATTAGTGTCATTGCATCATTTCTTACGAGAAAATAACTAACTTTAGAAATGTATTCTGTTTCCTTGAATTGTTTTCTAACTACAATGGCTCGTACTCTCTATTATGCGTGGCAGTTGGAGGAAACGTGGACTGGAAGCAGATAGCCAGTATTCAGGAGTCTATTGGAGAGACCAGCTCGCAAAGTGTCGTGGTTGCTGTAGATAGGTAAGGTGGTCTCTTTCTCCCTTTTCACTTGAGTACTATTTCAACACTGTTTTGTTTCTTGTTTAAAACTTTAAAAAAATATATTGTCAAAATAACCTTTAGAAGTAATATAAGACTTTTATGATATGCTATGATTTAGATGATGAAGTACCTGTAATTTTGGTTTCACAAATGTAAAATACAGGAAGGATTTTAATTATATAAAAATGTGTTACATTTAGTACTGGAAATATTAAGGAATTACTATTCTTGATGAAAAAACAAATTATTCTTTATAGAGAATTATCTTTTTTAAACCCTTGGAAAATAAGTTTATCTTTCTGGGTACATGATATAAAATGGCATTATGGATAAAGTGAATGGGGTTGGCTGGAAATTTTCATTTGCTCTTTTGGAAAGCTCTTCAAAATTGTCGTATTCTATACATTTCTAGGTAAATGTTACCAAAATTGAAACTACTTTTTACAACACTGGCCTTCAACATTTTTTTTAGACTACTTATGTTTGAAGCTTTTAAAAATGTGCCAGTCTGCTTGATGGTCTAGATACTCAGGCTAATTCGTTGTTTAATTTACTTCAGGTAAAACAGGACTGGGGGAGATGCATACCTATGTTCATTCTCACCCTGGCTAGTTTTGTATTGATGAGCACAATGTCTGTTTTATTCCTTCATTTATAGAGAAATTTGGGGAGTAGAACCAGCCTCTGGATCTGTCTAGAGCCCTTCTTCCTCTGTGCACTTCCACAGCTGGGTAGTAGCTGCCTATCTTAGTTTGAGTTTCATTGTGAAGGGACACAATGACCAAGAGACAACATTGAATTGGGGCTGGCTTACAGGTTCAGAGATTCAGTCCACTATTATCATGATGGGAAGCATAGCAGTGTCCAGGCTAGCATAGTGCTGGAGAAGGAGCCGAGAGTTCTGGCATCAGAAGGCAGCCGGGAGAAGACTGGTTTCCACATGGTTAGTAGGAGGGCCTCATTGCACACCACCACAGTGACACACTTCCTTCAACAAGGCCACACCTCCTAATAGTGCCACACCCTATGCCAAGCGTATTCAAACCACCACACTGCCATTTTTGCTCCCAGGCTATCTTCCGTTCAAATGATGTTCCTGTCTTCTAGAAAGTCGTCTTTGTGGTCATTTTGAAAATCTATTTAGATACTACAAGAATTACTAGAATCTTGAAGAAGTTAAGGCATGACTATAAGTGCCTCCATAGGCTGCTGTGCTCTACACATGGGTTAGTGTTAGTGGACCATGGCTAGAGAGTGACTGAGAATTTGAATGCCCCTACCCAGCTTGCATGCCCTCCTGCCATAAGCCTGAATGGTTCCAGAACCTCTAGTTGCTGTGCTAGTTCTCACCTCTCTTCCCCTTGTTCTCCACTCTCTGCTGCCATCACAGACTGGCTGCAGGGTCTCCCTTTTACTGCTCTGTAATTTGCTGTTTGCTTTATTTTTTCTTTTCAATTAAATTCTTCCTTATTTCTTTGATGTCATTTCTGTTGTTCTCTTATATTACTTTAATTTTTTACTCTAGTATTTTTGGCTTATAGCTTTGCTGTAAAATGTTGGGGTTTTAATAAAAAGGCTAACCACTTTTCTTAACTCCCTGTCAACCCTCCTCCCAGTTTACAGCCAGCCCCTTAAACAGTCTATTCCCCCACAGTCCCAGTCCCTTCTCCAGTTTTCCCAATGCCGGCAGCTCCAGACTGTAACAGCTGTTAGAGCCTGTCTGCTCAGCTCAGCCTCTCCTGACTCAACTGTCTCCTAACAGTGTCTTCTGCAACAGCCGCCCTCTCTTCTCACTCTGCTAGCCCCCAACTCCTGGCATAGCTTCAGCTGGCCTTTCTACAACCTGTCCTGTTCCCAGAAATCCAGAAGGCAACCAACTTAAGGTCATAGGGTCAACCAGTTCTAACACCTAAGAATTCTTATAGGGCCAGTTAACTAGCAACTGGGGATCCTTTAAAGGGACAGGCCTACAAGATAAATAACAGTAAACTTTGCCTTTCATGAGAATACCTCTAGTTTGAGAGAAATCAGCTGATCACATTTGCACAGTCTAGCAATTTTTACTTTGAGTGAGATGAGAGCTTTGTACTTTTTCTGTATTTTATGTTTTGGGTTCAGTCAAACCATTAGGCTAGAAGGAATGCAATTTTCTTGATTTTTTTTTTTTTTTAACCCCATAATTGGTTTTTGCCGAGTTTTTAAATTACTTCATTTTACTCAAAAGATCAGTACAAAAAGACTTAAGCCATTCCTTATCAGGAACTGAGATCTTACCGTTCCTAGCCTGCTTTTGTTTCTTATTGTGACACTGAAGTTGAAAATCAGTTGTATATGAATTGTGATTATATGTGATTATATTAATATACAGTTGCGTTAGTGGAGAAAACCTAGAATATTTTGAAAAAGTTTGCTGCACATTTAATTCATATAAATATGATGCAGTATAGAAAAGTATTTAAAGAGACTTGAGACTACTGTAGTTTGAACCTTGGCTCTGGCATATACTTGTTCTGTGACTCTGTCTTTGTGTGAGTTTCTCTGTTGTCAAGCTTTGGATTACAATAGTTCATATTTTGATTATTGAATGAATATATATATTCATATATCATGTATCATATATATGCATATATAGATACATATGATCATAGATAGATGTAGATGTAGATATGATACAAGGATAGTACCACCTTGTGATTGGTAACTAGTAAACAAGGGTTTTGTTGTTGTTGTTTTTTGTTTTTGTTTTTCAAGACAGGATTTCTCTTATAACAGTCCTGACTGTCCTGGAACTCACTTTGTAGACCAGGCTGACTTTGAACTCCAGGAGATCCGCATGCTTCTGCCTCCTGACTGCTGGGGTTAAAGACATGCACTGTGACTTGCTTTTTTTATTTTTATTTTTTAGTATATCTTGGCTACTTTATTTTTTAATGATTTATTGACTTTTATGTGCATTGGTGTTTTGCCTGTGTGTATGTCTGTATGGGGGTATTAAATCACTTGAAGCAAGCTAAATTGCAGACAGTTGTGAGCTGTCATGTGGGTGCTGGTAATTGAACCCAAGTCCTCTGGAAGAGCCTCCAAAGAGCCGTCTCTCCAGCTCCCTTACTACAGTATTTTTAAGCTTAATATTTGAGCTGTTCCTGTCTTTGAGGCTACCCCTTTATCATGTACATGTAGTTGTGGTGTTTCAGGTTGAGGAATATCATGCAATCTGTGAAAATCTTGTCTCCTCATAATTCAGTGTGTGGTAAAAAGGACAAGATCTGTGTGTGTACTAAACTCTCTTAAGACACTGATACAGAAAGCACTGAGGAAAGAAGACTGCACAAAGCTGAGTCTCATAGAGTATTCTTAAACACTTGATTATCGTCAGGAAACTAGTTCAACCAATTCTTGGTTAAAGTGAGAGGGTTTATGATTTTTTGTCATTTTTTTAGTTCTAAATGAATTTTCCAATCAAATAAACATTACTTATAAAAATGAAATACAACTGTATCTTAAGAACTTGCTTGATATATGAACTTGAAAAGCCTTTTCTGGTAAACCAATTCATTGCTTTTACAATTAATATTTTCTTAACTACTTTAAGAATTAAATTACAATTTAGTTCTTACACAGTTAATTGTTATTTACAGTGAATATTTTCTTAACCTTAGGACACTGTTCAATGCTTGCCCCTTTTTTTGAAATATGTAAATAAGGTTACAGTGTATACTCAGGAGTACAGAATGTAAATGAGAGAAAGAAACAGTTCAGATAACTCTTGTGTTGAGAATAAATATTCCTTTGGCCATTTGGCCCTCTTAAAGAAATGTTAGTACTCCAGGCCATGTTTTTTTAGTTGGCATAACAGAAATAAGGTTTTTAGTTATATGTTATTTTTTTCCCAGAATATTCACAGGATCCACAAGGCTAGATGGAAATGCTATTGGTGAGTATGAATGTTTATTTCCCTCCTAAGCTGTCCTTTTGTTTAAAGAGCTTTCAAGTTAAGATTAAAATGAAAATGTATTTATTTTATAGTCGATTTTGTTCGTTGGCTCTGTGCCGTGTCTATGGATGAATTGCTTTCCACTACACACCCAAGAATGTTTAGCCTACAAAAAATAGTAGAAATATCATACTATAACATGGGAAGAATAAGACTGCAGTGGTCTCGGATTTGGGAAGTTATTGGAGATCATTTTAATAAGGTATTTGAATAATTATGGTATTTGTTTACATTTGCAATATTTGTTTTAATTTTCCTAATCGTAATCTGATTTTTTTTTCTTTCTATGCAATTGTTTGTTACAGTTTTATAATTAAATTTAGAAAACCTTTCAGGAATCATGCTACAAACTTTTATTACCAGCACTTGGGAAAGTTGAGGCAGAACATCTGTGAGTTCAAGGCTAGCTTTGGATACGTGTGTGTACAAGAACCTGTCTGGAAAAGGAAAAGGAAGGGCTGGAGAGATGGTTCTTGCGGAGGACCCACGGCCAGTGCCCAGTGTCCACGTCTAGCAGCTTACAACTACCTATGGTTACAACTGTACCTTCAGAGGAATCCAGTGGCCATTCTGCACTACCTCCTGGTACACCCACACACATGTACAGATACACACACACAAAAAACACACATACACAGTCGCATACTTTTTTTTAAGGAAACGTAGAAACGTTTTGAGTTGAATTCTTTTTAGAAATGATTGCTGAAACTTTTCGCGGATTCTTTAAATTACTTTGTTCCATTTTTCTCATACCTGTGCCTCATGAAGAACCTAGAATTTGGCTCTCTGTGCTGCTTATTTTGTACTTTTTTTAAAAAGGCAGAAATGAAAAATTATAGTTTTCCCTGTAACCTTGGCATCTTGGTCTTGTTGCCCTTACAGGTTGGTTGCAATCCTAATGAAGATGTAGCCATATTTGCAGTAGACTCCCTGAGGCAGCTGTCAATGAAGTTTTTAGAGAAGGGAGAGCTTGCCAACTTCAGATTCCAAAAGGATTTCTTACGACCTTTCGAACATATAATGAAACGAAACAGGTAATATGTTTTTTGAGTTGAATAATATCAGTAGTATCTAATTTTGTACTATGCCAGGGGAAAAAATAGAAAAATGAGAAATGGGTTGAGTTTTATGTGATACATTTTAAGTAACTGTATTGCTATTTTAGGTCTCCAACAATTCGAGATATGGTGGTGCGGTGTATAGCACAGATGGTTAATTCTCAGGCTGCAAATATTCGTTCAGGATGGAAGAACATTTTTTCAGTATTCCATCTAGCTGCATCAGACCAAGATGAAAGCATAGTAGAACTTGCCTTTCAGACAACCGGGCACATTGTCAGTAAGTATTCTTTAACTGTACAAATGCAAATAGAAAAGCTAGATGTATTTAGTTGGCAAATGAAGCGCAGTAAGATGATGGCTGTAGTGTGGCTTTGGGTTTAGTTGCTTCTAAAACCAGAATGAAAAATCATAGTAATTGTTGTAATAGTAGTTTCAGCACAAAAAACCGAAGAGAGTACGAGATAGTTTATCCTGGAGCCATTTTGCGTGACTGTGGTCCAGGAGCACAGATATGATTACTCCAAATTCCAAGTCCAGAATGGAAGCAGTTTCACAGGGTTTTTATAATTTTACAGAACAAAGAAAGTCATAAATCAAACGAACTTTACAATACAGTGGTGGGTACATCAGAGAGGCAGATACATTGAGATGGAGGTGCCAAGATGCTGCTGATGACATTCTTAGTCTTGGATTGGTTCTCATGTTCTACTAAGTTAATATCTTCTAAGAGGTTTTTTTTTTAATCACCAAGTATTAGTTCAGATATAGAGTTAGTCAAAGAATGGTTGCTCCAGAACCTAAAACTAGCGCAAGAAAGAGAAGTTAGCTTCTGACTAAAAAACTTTAATTTGTCTGTGGTACTGAAGCTCCAGCCTGCCCATCAGTCTCTGCAGACACAGAAACTCCCTCCAGGAGTTTTTTGTTCACAGCCAGGCACAGCTTTTCAGGAATTTTGTTCACAGTAGGGGTGGTGGTGGTGGTGGTAGGGGTGGGGGGAGGGGTGTTTTAACATTTATTGAGGATTACTAGATACCATGCATTGTAATACAGCTGCCTTGTAGGCATTGTAAAAACAGGTATCCAGGGGATAGTTAATTCTGCGTATCTATTCAACAAAAGCTAAAATGTACCTATTACTTTATTATGTTGTGTGTCTGTAGTTCAAATGAAATAGACACATTTCTGTTGCCGGTAGCTTTTGCTACCCTGCCTAAGCGCCAGGAACAGACTGGGTTTCCAGCCCCAGCCCCACCCCCCACCCCCGATTCCCTTGAATCCGTGGTTAAAGACACAAACACACAGTTGCTCAGCTTGCCTTATCAGCACAAATGCTGGGTACTGCCTGTCTCCTGCCTGGAGAAGCCTGCCCTTACCAGTGTTCTTAGCTCCTCACCTCTCCACCTGCCCTCAGCTTTAGTTGCTCAGTTACATTTAGTCTCAGCTCAACATTCCCAACTGTCCACCAGTAGAAGTGGCCTGTCACCACTCAGCCTGAGATCTCACATGGCTGCTTGGCTTTTCTCTCTCCTCTCCTGGAGTCTCTCTCCTCCTGCAGGGACCCAGAAGTCCCACCTTCTGCCCAGCAGTTGGCTCATGGCTTCTTTCCTGATAGATCAAGAACCAATGGGGGAACAGAACCTTAGCATCAGAATTACCCCTACACATTCCCACTTGCCTTAACTACTTAGGACAGGCTAGTTGAAGAGACAGACGTGGACCCACTTGGTTAGCTGTCAAAGCCCTTGACAGCCTGTAAGAAGTGTGTACATTTGAAGTCAATTGATTTTGCATACAACTAAAATAATTGAAATATGTTGTTATTTTTTTTTTCTGTTTTAGCTCTTGTATTTGAGAAACACTTTCCAGCCACTATTGACTCTTTCCAGGATGCAGTGAAGTGTTTGTCTGAATTCGCATGTAATGCGGCTTTCCCAGACACAAGTATGGAAGCAATCCGACTGATCCGCCACTGTGCAAAATATGTGTCTGATAGACCTCAGGTAGATATCATTTAGTAAACAGAATTTTGCTAAGTATTGAGTACAGTCTTAAATCTATATTTGTTTAGGAAGTTAGGGTAGAAGAAGCATTTATTTTGAGCCCAAAATCAGTCTGAACTTGATTCTGAGTTAAGATGACCAGTGACTGTAGCTGTCAGGTGTTCTGTGTACATTTATTAGTATAATTTTCGTAACAGTAAATGGGGCAGCTAGTGTTACAGCTTTACACAGATAAGGAAACAGGTGCAGAGGAGTCTTAAAATGTGCTCATAGTAGCAAAGCAAGGGAAGGAGAAAGAGGGCTTGGAGCCTGGCCTGGTTCAAAGCATCTTGCCTTGCTGCCTGTCTACCTGTGCTTTGCAGCACTTAAATTAATTGGCTGTGGATTAATGTGTACGTAAGCACTGAAATAAAGTGCTGGATTGACAATCTGGCTGCTAATTTTAATTTGAATATCTGAACCTAACATGTGTATCTCTCTGGAAGGACTATGTGCACATGTGTGTAGGTAGTAAGTCTCTGCCGAGGCCAGAAGCATCTGAACCCTTGGAGCAACCAAACCCAGTTCCGTTGCAAGAGTAGAATGTACTTTAATTGCTGAGCCATCTCTAGCTTTGAAAAACCAACTTTGTTTAAAAAAAAAAAAATTCTAGTCTAAGGCTCTCTACAGACAGTTGTCTTTAGCTTTTTGTAAATTATTATGTATTATTTCTCACTTCGATTGATAAAGCACTTAGTGTTTATCCTGAGAAATATTAAACTGACCATTGAGTTTTTAGCTTTGCCTTACTGATTACTCCTTTTCCTTCGAAGGCTTTCAAGGAGTACACAAGTGACGACATGAACGTGGCGCCTGAAGACAGGGTGTGGGTGAGAGGGTGGTTCCCAATCCTCTTTGAGTTGTCATGTATCATCAATAGATGCAAATTAGATGTAAGAACCAGGTAACAATCCGTATTTGAACATTTAAGCTTTGAAGGATTTATTTTTATTTTAATTAACTTTTCTTATGAATACATACAAGTTTACAATTAGAGAACAGGAAAATGTTTTTTACCAAATATATTCAGAGTCATACAACTTAGCCTGCCCTGGGTATTACAGACTCTCTATTTCCACAGCCAATCTTAAGACCTGTTGAACAGTAAACATGCTTTGAGTAAATTGATCAATTTAAGTTTTAATCAGTAACTAAAATGAATGAATGATTTCAGCTCAATTTCAAATACAATGAAAAAAAGATTTAGAGAGAGAGAAAGAGAAAGAGAGAGAACACAAGTTTGGCAGCCTGGTGGTGGTGGTGGTGGCAGCGGCAGCAGTGGCAGTGGCCTCAGCCTCTAATCCCAGCACTTGGGAGGCAGAGGCAGGCAGATCTCTCTGAGTTGGAGGCCAGCCTGGTCTACAGAGTGATATCTAGGACCACCAGGGCTACACAGAGAAACCCTGTCTCAAAAAAAAAAAAAAAAAAAAAAAATGATTACTAGATGTTAGTGCAAAATGAAATCTAGTCCATTTTTAATTTTTATGCTTAATACTGTAAACATTTTTTTCACACACTTTTTTCTTCTTTGAAACTGCAATTAATGATAACATTTCTTCCTGGAAAACAGTAGAAACATCTTTTAAAAATTAATTAGCTTTGAGCTCCTGTTCGTTCTGCCCCTCCCTCCCATGTGCTTACGCTAATAGGAGTAAGCCCCTCGTGGCTAAAAGGATGTTTAAATAAATAGTCTGAATTTTAACAAATTGCTAGGAGGACATCTGTAAGCAGCTTCCCTGTGAAAGTACAGAGTAAAATGTCTGACAAGCTGTAGAGGGTTCTCAGCTTTCTGAGAAACAGCTGTAGTCTGAGCTACTTTGAATCATAACCTCTTCATCAGGATTTCTGATATCAGATAAAGCTCAAACAGTGGATCGCCCCTCCAACGCTAATTCTTAGTTTAGTGTTGATGGGTACAATTTTAACATAAGAGAGAAAGAGTCGCTTTACTTCAGTCTCTGCCCTTGCTTATAACACCCATTAGGTGCTACAGGCTGCTGTGCACTTGATCGGGACTGAACAGACTGTGCTTATTTTACGTATCCTTGTAACACTTGTTTTGAGAACCTCCTGCATCGCAGACATGTGCTAGGCCTGGGGAATGTAACTGCTTATGGCCTAGGCTCTATACATTTCCTTTGGAACATTTCAGAGACATTATTGTTTTAACTGACCATTTTAATACTTCTAGAAATAAAACTTCAGGACTGAAGGGTGCTGAAATATTGCCAGACGAAAGTTATACATGAGGAAAAAAATAAAACTTTAATAATTTCATAAAAGTATTACTTCAAGAAAGATAATAAATCAGAAAGGCAAGTTTTGAATTTCAGTTTTAGTGCTTAAAATCTCGTCAGTATGATCTCGAGGTATTTTATTTGTTCATCACTTACTGACCGCTTGCCTAAGTTCTTAGCACTGCCTCAAATATAGCAGGAACCAAGAGACATACAGATCGTGAGACTAGGCCTCCGTGGGTTGTGTGGAGATACTGTGGGAGCAGGGTCCATACTGGTAGCTGAGAGTCCTGTAACCCTTTGAAAAAGATTTGTCCAAGGGGTTGTTGTCGTTATTGTTAGACTGCTATGAGCCCTTTCTTTCCCGTACTGCTGCAAAATTAATATTCATTCAAATGATGACTTATTTCAGTCTCCATTTCTGTCTTAGTCACTGTTCTATTGCTGTGAAAAGACATCGAAACCATGTCAACTCTTATTAAGGAAAGCACTTAACTGGGCCTGACTCACAGTTTCAGAGGTTTAGTCCATTATCATCATGGTGGGAAACATGGCGGCAGGCAGGCAGACTTGGTGCTGGAGAAAGAGCCAAGAGAATACAGACAGCAGAAAGAGAAATATTGAGCCTTACTTGAGCATATGAAAACCCCAAAGCCCCTCCCAGTGACATAACTTCCTCCAGCAGGGCAGCACCTCCTAATCCCTGTCATTAATCCTAATGAGCAAGTATTCAAATATGCGAGCCTCTGGGGGCCATTCCTGCCCAGACCACCACAGAGAGAGACTCTGTTGAGTCTTAATAGCTAGCCTAGCAGGAGTGGGAGGGAAAGGACAGGTAAACGAGCTTTAGGTCGGAGCTTTCGGAGATCTTATTTTCTGAATCGTGTCCTAAAGGAACCTGTAATTTTATAGCTTAAATTACATTATATTCAATATGCATTGTCAGCCAGTGTTAACTTTCTTTTCTTAGTATCTTTGTAAACTTTTAACCCTTTCTTAGGAAGTTTTGCTTCTTTGCATTACAGCTTTCCTAATTGTGTTCTGTTATTTTAGGGGCTTAACAGTAATGTTTGAAATAATGAAAACATATGGCCACACTTACGAAAAACATTGGTGGCAGGACTTATTCAGAATTGTTTTCAGAATCTTTGACAACATGAAATTGCCAGAACAGCAGACAGAGGTAAGGGAATACCTTTAGCATAATGTTATAACATTCTTCAGGTTTTCACTCAGTACTTGTTATTGTTTGAAATTAAGCACATTAAACATGAATGAATTCCTAGAATACGTTTCTTCAGTGCGGCAAATGATAGTATTTTCTTCCATCAGCAAGGACACTATTTGGAAGTATGCCTGAATCAGTGACTTAATTTTTATTTTCATTGCTTTTGTTAAATTGTCAGCTTCTCTTCCATATTTTGTTATAATCACAGCTTAGAAACACCAGTAACTTTCATTAATATTAGATTCTGAATTCTTGTTCAGTAAAGAATTCAAAGAAAAAGTAGTTTTACTTACTATGACGTATTTTTACTATGAAGCACTTGCAGCATGTAGTTCAGGCTCTGTGGCTAGAGAGCGTCATTTTTCCTCCCTGTCCTGTAGATAAGTGTTCAGTGGGGACTGTTAGACTTATGGTTCATGTCATTCGAGGGGGAGACTTGAGTCAGAGTCTGATGGTTGGTGGACAGCGTGAGCTGCATTTCCTGACCTCCTTCCCTGCCCCCGCCCCCAGAAAGCCGAGTGGATGACAACGACGTGTAACCATGCTCTTTATGCCATATGTGATGTACTCACCCAGTACTTGGAAGTCCTCAGCGATGTGCTTTTGGATGATATTTTTGCCCAGCTTTACTGGTGTGTACAACAAGGTAGGTGTATACCCATTATGTTACCTCCAAGTATGACATGTGATGCTGGGGATACGTGTGTGAATTGTTCTTTTCTTTTCTAGACAATGAGCAGTTAGCACGATCTGGTACAAACTGCTTAGAAAATGTGGTTATTCTGAATGGTGAAAAGTTTACTCCAGAAATCTGGGATAAAACCTGTAACTGCACCCTGGATATCTTCAAAACCACAATTCCTCATGCGTAAGATTTTATACAGATCTACATTTATACTTGTATACTGATGGGGCTTAAAAGTGAGCAGTTGAATAAACTATCAACTGCATGAAGCAAGTTATTTGTAAAACAAAACAATATGGTTATCCAAACTTTGGGTCATACTGCGTGACCCCACTGGTTTTATAAGATTGTATTTGAACATATCACACCAGGTGAGAGTTTCACGTCGAAGGAAGGAAGCCTTAGCATGTATCTCAGTTGCACAGATGTATTACCCCAAAGAAGATTGCTTATAAATACTGCAGTGTACTCCAGGAGTGAGTTACAAATAGATTTTAATCAGTGAAGGAGCCAAGACACTAGTACACCTTATTCACGGGCTAGACTGGAATTCACACCAGTACATCCCTATGCTCACTCTGATCTCTGTAATGTTGAAGTCTGCAGGTAGACTCTTTGTAGAAAGTATGCCCAATGCTGACATAAATCATATGAAAATTATCAACTATTCTACATTTTTAACTGTATATTCTGTTTTGAAATTTCAATTAAATCTGGTTTATGTTCTTAGAATAGTCTTACAAATATTAACATTGTAAATAGGAAATAAAACACAGGAAATACACTACAAAAAGTGGTCTATGCTGAAAGATGCACAGTGATTTCTTTGACCAACTTCCAATAACAATACATTTTCACACAATACATTTATCTGGAGCAGGGTAAGCAGCTGACAGCTGAAACATGTGTGTTAGTGTATCTGTGACTCTGTCAAAGACAGTGTGAATTCTCAGATGACAGTTCCATACCCACACCCACCCTATGAACTCAAAAATCCACTGGCTACATGTTACTTTTAATTAGACCTGCATGTGTTTTAATTTGTTGAGTTACATGCTCATTATAACCTTAAGTGTCATCTAATAAGCATTTCTTCGTAGAAAGGATCTATTTCCAACTCCTCTTTATTGAAGTGGAGACGTCTGTTGGCATCTGTCTACCCAGATCCCAGAGCTTATGCTTTTCAGAAAGGAGAATTTGATGCTAGATCATATTTCTGCTGCAAGCACCCAATTCAGCGGTGGCAAATTAATTTCTCTTTGGTATCTCGTTGACTTATTTTTTTCTATATATTAAAAAGACAGAATCTAAAGAGCTTTATGAATTTTGATTTTTTTTTAAAGTGTTAATTATGTGAAATTTTTTGAAAAGTGGCAGACTTTAAAAACAATCTTGGTTTTGGATGATATTTAAGATTACTATTTAGAAGAAGTAAGTGTAAAATTTATACACTTTAGAAAGTTTAATTTACCATAAATCTACTTATCCTTATAACTTATAATGGAGTGCTGCTGAACTATTTTCCGGAAGTACATCTTTTAAAATTTTTACTGAATGGATTTCAGAAAATTGCTTTTATCAGTAGTCAGACTGGTAAAATAGAGTGTAATTTTTTTTCACTTTTTAATTTCCATTTTAAATATATTGCATGTGGCATAACTCCTTCCTGTGGCCCCCGTGATTGGTTTTTGCTTTGGTATCTTAAAGGCTTCTGACTTGGTGTCCTACTTCTGGAGAGGCTGCACCCCCATCTCCATCAGCTGTGAGTGAAAAGCAGTTGGTAAGTAAATAAATCATATTTAAAGTTGTCTGTAGAAGTGATTTAACTATGGGCCTCTCATTCGCCAGGGTCCTAGCTTGTCCCTGTTGCTATGACAAAACACCTAAGCCTAGGTAGTTTAGAAATGACCAAAGTTGGCTTCTCACAGCTGTGCAGGCTGCAGGGTGTGAGCACTCAGTATCTACTGGAGGCTGCGCTCTGCTTCCATGGTGGCACCTTATACCCTTACATGACAGAAGGCAGAGACTCCTCAATGTCTCCATTCCTGTGATAGTAAGGGACCATCCTACCCACAAGACACTGCCTGCCTGCTCTTTTTGCGTTCATAGAGGGTTAAGTTTGAGCATGAGTTTTGTTTCTGGGTTTCACACACAGGCACTAACACATGACACACAGAATGTTTGGATACAAACATTTCAGCTGTGCCAGTAAGACACACTCTTTAAAAGACGGCATAAGTTTCTCATTTGAAATTCTCAGATTAAAGTCCCTGATGGTAAACTTTACATAGAACAATTTTATACTGTGTACATACCATGAAGAGGGCACTTAAATTTTCTGTTTTATATAGGACACAGAGAAAAATTATTTTTAAGGATTATGAACGCAGATGCCAGATACTTTCTACTTTGATATAATTTCACTGTGTAGAAAATAGTTACGGCGCTTACAGTGGTTGTTGTTATGCTGGGGGTTTGCTACACCCCTTGTCGCCTTTAAATATCTACCAGGGGTTCCCAAACAAAAGACACGGAGACCTTTAGATTTATAAGAAGTCTTAAAACACCACAGCTAGGCACATATCAGCCCCCTAAGCCATCTTGTCTGCGTCCCCTGCCAAGATCCCCATAAATGCCTGAGCCTCTCCCATCTGTGCTGCTCCTGCTGCATCAGGCCAGCCCTCATGGCCACTTCCTTCTTCCTCCTTCCCTCTCTTTTCTGGTTCCCACCTGAGCTGCCTCCCCCACCACACACACTGCAGCTCTGCCTACTTATCTTCTGCCTAGCCAAGGCTGTTGGCATCTTGGGTAACTTGGGGGCAGGATGAACACCACAAAAGCTGGTGTACCTTGGAGTTCACTCATTTTGAGGCAACCAGATTAAGGGAGGCAGTATTTAGCATTTGAATTCCTAGCAGCCCCAGCCCAACCCCAACAGGATTTCCTGCAGCACCATATATTGATTTCTTTCCATAGCTGTAGAAGAAGCACTTGACTAGCATTAATTGAATTATTACTAGTCTTTTACTTAAATATGTATAGCATGGGTGCTTAGCCATGTCCTTACAAATTACTAAACTTAGCGAACATAAACTACCCATTGCACCAGGGCTCACCCTGTGGTTATTCACTGTTTGCTTTGGCACCCTGTTTCCTGTTTCTCCTCACTCCCTTGCACACTCTGCCCATGTGGTTTTCAGAATTATTTGAAAAAACAATTGCAGATATGTTCTTTAGCCACCACAAGTGTCTCGTGTTTTATTTCCTTGATATCAAAAGGATAACTCAGATCACCACCACCAGACAATTCTTATTGAGACTGTTTTATCTAATATGTAGGCTTTATTCTGGTTCTCTTTTTTTTTTTTTCATTTTACCGTAATGAACCAAAAAAAAGTAACTATTCACATTGTTTTTCTAGCCCTTGAAACTTTTAGAGAGATTGTTTGTCTGTCTATGTGAACGTGATATATGGATTTACCTCTGTGAGTTTTTGTGCTCCACAATTGTGCAGGAACCCACAGAGGCCAAAGAGTATCAGCTCCCTTAGAAATTGAGTTACAGATAGTTGTGAGCCGCTATGTGCAGCCTAGGAATCAAGCCCAGGTTCTCACATTTGATCTCCGGGCCATCTCTCCAGTCCCTAGCCCTTGAATTTTAAACCTAGGAGACCACAGTAAGCAAGATAGTGCCTACTGGTTACATACAAACATAGTATTCTTTTGAGAACTAAAGTATCTGCCACAGAGACGCATAATTGTTCCACAACTGATTCTATCAGCTACCGCACCACTTGTGGGATATCCTGTGCACGCCAGGAATGAGGATACTCTCCTGTGTGTATTCCCACACTGCACAGGGTAGAACATGCAATATGGGTTTGCTTTTTGCCCAAGGAAATCTTGGATCTGAGTTATCTAGTTCCATTCTGTTCTGCATGTGGGTTACCCTCTGTAGATTGAGACTTGTGGTATAGACAAGTCAGATAATGCATCTCACCTTAGACTTCAGGCTTGGGCATGGAAGACTGAGTCCCACATGTGTCTCGGCCTCGTAGCCCTGGTTCACCCTCTGTTCTTGTAGCAGCTGCTGCTGCTGCCATCTCTCTTCTCAGTCTATCTTTGTCTTCCTTGCCAATGTTGTGGGAATTCCACAGAGTCATTCCTAGCTGAAGTATTTATTGCTGTACACTTAAGAAACACATTTTTAAAATAGGTATAACCTTAAGTATTTATATGTATGAGAAGGAATGCAGGGCTCAATTAAATGTACCAGTTTTTTATCTGCTACTTCAACCTCAGAGGATTTCTAATTAGTAGGCGTCCTTCTGTTTGTTTCCTTTACATTTACAAGTAATTACTATTCTGTATATTTAAAAGATTTTTAAATGTAAATATGGTTTAGCATATCTAGGCAATGTCCCCACGGGTACATGAAGAGTCCCTCCCACAGGGCTCACTTGCTCTGCTTCTATGTCATCCATTTTTAAAGGGAATGCGAAGCTAGATGCGTTTTAATTCAGAACTATCCTTCAACGGGCAGAGATTACAAAAACACGTTATTTTTTACATTGCTTAATCAGAAAAAAATTGAGAAAATTCTACCTAGCATTCAAAACTTGCTAAAATGCAAATAACTTTTCAGCCCTTGTATTACAGCCCAGTCTGAGCACTGCTGTAAGCGCCTCTTTCCCATGTGTTAGGGTTTCCTTTACAATAAGTCATCCTGGTCAATCAAGTACTCCATGAGATGCTTGTGTGTTAATAAAAACCCATAGCAACAAGAATATGGCTCAATAACGTAGAGTAATTGGTTGTTTAAGAGTATTTACATAAATTAAGAGTATTTACTAGGGAGATTCTCAGGGTTTAAGAGTAATAATTGTTGTTGCAGAGGCCTGAGTTTATTTCTCAGCACCTACATGGTGGCTCACAGTCATCTGTAGCTGCTCCAGCTCCAGAGAATCCAGCTTCCTTTTCTGGTCTCTGTTGGTATCTGCGCTAATGAACACATACCTACACATACATACACATACACATACACATACACATACATACATACATATATATATATATATATACATACACACACATACACACATACACACACATATATATTAATAAATCTTGAAGAAAATGTTTTCATACTTAATCCTTTCAAAAAATATAAATATATATAAAACCCCTATTTCAAAAGCTCATTAAGCTTTTCCCTTCATACTGCTATTACTGCTCAGGTCAGACTACCATGTAGGTCTGTTCAACTTGTGCCCAGTTTTTCTTCATGACACCAAACTCCTGTTTAGTCACCCTCGAACTGACCTTTCTGGTCCTTGATTTCTTGTATAACAGAAGATACTTTATTAACTACTCCCACAAAGGAAAGTCATGTCGACTGCATGAAATCTCCCTCCACTTTAACACGTGAGCTGTGTCGGATCTGGAGAATACTCGTGGATTCTGCTACTTTCTCATGCATTGCAACATCACATTCTTACCCATAGCACATGGAGGATATCAGGGCTGATATCCTCCCACAAAGGCTCAGGAAAGGGCGGTTTGGTTTGGTCTTGTCTGGTTTGGTTTGGTTTGGTTTGGTTTTTTGAGACTGGCTTTCTCTGTGTAACCCTGGCTGTTCTGGAACTCACTCTGTAGACTAGACTGGCCTCAAACTCTCAGAGATCCACCTGCCTCTGCCTACTGTGTGATGGGATTAAAGACGTGCACCATCGCACCCAGCCTGCATTTAGGTTTTGTGAGCTAAGTTTCACACTCTGTAGTCCAGGCTGGTCTCACATTTTCAGCAGTCTATTTGCATGAACCTCAGCCATGTTCTGAAGACACTTAACTTTATCTATGTCTAGACAATTTTAAATACAGGAAGTCTTTTTTTATAGATAATGATAAATTTTATACTTTTAAAAACCTAGTATAATAGAAAGCCTGTTTCTCCTTGTAATGTGCTTATCTTAATGAATTTATCTTATTAGGATGCAATATCGCAAAAATCTGTAGACATACATGATTCTGTTCAACCAAGATCTTCAGATAACAGACAGCAAGCACCACTTGTTTCTGTTTCTACTGTGAGTGAAGAAGTTAGCAGAGTGAAATCCACAGCAAGTGAGTTATTCCTCTAAATAAAAGCAAACTGTACTGTATGTATGTTAGGGACACTTTTGTTATTCTTTTGTCATTTTGTTATTTTGATCACAGTGCCTTTGGCTACTGTTTGCATTGGGCACATGGTCTTCCTTTCCTATCCCATCTACATTTGAACATTTTCTGTCTGTAAAGGTGGGTGTCTTCCTTTACCTGTCTTCCTGGGAACTAGGGAAGACACCCCATCCCTCTGCAGGCCAGAGCTCCTAGCACAGAGGATCAGGCCTTTCTACACTGCTGCCCACCCTGTGTCTCTGGACCACCTTCAAACTCTCCATCTCCTTTGCCCAAAAATGAGACACTCACTTTTTGACATCAGTTTGGTTTTGTTTGCTGAAAACAAATAACACACACAAAAGATGACACCTCCTTAGAAAAGAAAGTGGCTTTAAGCACTTTGTAAAACTTGAAGTTGTAGCCACAAAGATGGCTCAGCGCTTGCACCAGGCCTGATGCCCTGACTTTGATACATGGGGACTCCATGGTAGAAGGAAAAAAAATGACAGCTGAAAGTTGCCGTCTGGCCTCCACCCGCCAGAACACACGTACACACATGCACAATAAACACAAATAAAAGTAGTAAAAGAATTTTAATTGAGACTGTATTCTCAGAACTGATTATTTGCAAATAAGCAGCCGAGTTACATTTAGTCCGTTCAGAATGTTGGGCAGGCTGTCATCGTCACAGAAAAGAAATCCCATATTCAATGAGCAACCACTCATTTTCTCCCCTTCTCTAGCCCTTGGCACTTCTGTTTTCTGTGTCTGTGATTAGGCTTTTCAGTGGGTTTTATATAGACGACATCATGCAATATGTGACCTTGAGACTCTTCATCATTGAATCAGTAACGTAATCATTTTTATTACTGAGTTAGCAATCCTCTGTGTATGTGTATATGTCATAGTGTGCTTGCCCACTCTGCTTTGAAAGACATCGAGTTTGTGACACTTTGATTATAAATAGGAACACCCATGTTCAACATGGTTTGGAGACCTGTTTTCAGGTCTTCTGTGACTGTACCTAGACGTAGAGTCACTGTGCTGTGTACTGATTCTTTGTAACTTCTAAGCTCTTCATGATAGTACCACCATTCATTTTATGTTCCTACTAACAGTCACAGTGCACCCTCATTTGCCTCTTACTAGGGATATCCAGGTACCACTAAGAGCTCTCTTAACTAATATCCTGATGAAACTGGTTTTCCTTAAACACTTGCCTACTGCTAAGCCCCTGATGGGGTCCAGATGCTACCACAAGGCTCTGCCTCATGGTCTGGGGTGTTTCAGCTAATGAAATGAAGGGTAAAAATGCACAGTGGTGGCTGGGACTGTAATAAGGGATGACGCACTAGACAACCTTGAGACTAGTCGGGTTCTTTGTTTTGTTTGTAACTTGTCTTCAACCATAAGAACCGAATGCTACATAGAACAAAATTTTTAGAAATATACCTGGATAGGAAAGTTTCAGATGTCTCAGTAAGTAAATTAACTTGCAGAAATTGATACCAGAAAAGGAATTTTGTAGTAAATGCTTTTTTGTTGGAAAGAAACTAGGGGATTGTAAACCGGCTACTGCTGGCGCCATCACTCGAAGATTGAGTCATAAATAGTTCCTCTGGGCATCTGTTGCTCACTGGGACCCGGGACCTAGATGTGGCCTTGCCACCTGGCCTACGTCGGTGCTGCCCATGCTCGTAGCAGCTGGCGGGCAGCTGAATCTTCTTTCTTGGTTTCTGCTTCTGCATCTACCCAACTGAATGGTCACAGAGGAGGAGCATCCTCCTGGGATATAATCTGCAGGCTGGTAGAGTGAGGAGTGAACTTTGTCTCAGCTGTGGCGTGGAAGGCTGCACGGGGAACACCTCTGAAACTGGTGCTTAGTGCAGTATCCTTAACATACATGATTATAACTTACTTACTGGTGGATCAATTGAAAATAAGCCTTAGTTTAAATTACAACTAGATATTTGGACCCAGATAAACCTGTTGTATGGCTAAACCACACTATCATGGCTTGATTAGAATCCTGGCTGTCCCACTTTCTGTTTGATGATCTGGTTCCTGTTGGTTTCTTAAGCAGGTTTTCATATTATTTTTAAACTTTAGACTTGCGCATCAGTCAAGGCTATTTATTTCAATAATAACCTGTGTTGATAATATAATCAGTTAGAACATATACACTGTTCAAGTCACATAGATGTTTTTATTTGTTTAAGCAACTATTTACCTGAACATTTCATAGATACAATGTTACTATAGCAAGGGGTACCTATGAACAAAGGCAGGATGTCTTCTTCAGTGTGAGATGTTCAGTGTAATGTTTCCTTAGCATTATAATGTTACAGAAATTATAAAGGATTCAAAATAATGTTTTGTTTGCATGTGCATTGGGGGGTTTCCTCACAGAATTCCCAGAACAAAAATTGTTTGCCGCCCTGTTGATTAAATGTGTTGTGCAGCTGGAGCTCATCCAGACCATCGACAACATTGTCTTCTTCCCAGCCACAAGCAAGAAGGAGGATGCAGAAAACTTAGCTGCAGCCCAGGTAAGGAGCTGTGCGAGGAGCAAAGTACCTCAGGTGTCTGGACTTCACATGCTCCCTCCACTGGAGATGTCATTTGGAAGGTCTCCTTCATAGCGGCCATTCTGGGCCCTGAGCCTGGATGGTGTCATTGAGGCATCAGAATGGCCCTGGCAGAGAAGGAGGGTGAGGGAGTGTGCTCTGGGGCCTCATGCACTACAGACAAAGCAGTGAGTAAGAGACCACAGAAACCAAAGAGGCCTGAAGAGGAGCAAGGAGCTATGCTGTAAAGAGGTCTGAAGAGCAATAGCTACAGGAGCATCAGGAGGCTTGAGGGCTTTGCTTCCTTCTGATTCCCAGATGGGCGATAGAAATGTCAACACGCTTATTGATAAAGAGCTCTCCTCCAGAGATTAAAAACCAGGCTGGCCTTCACTCAAAGGCCAAAGTCTGATGACCTCTGGCCTTTAACTCTCTCTTAATGTTCAGTGGGCCAGAAGCTAATTAGCTTCTGGCAATTAACTCCTGCTGATAGCAGGGGATTAAGAAAAGAAACTTAGTTACTTGGGCTCTTTACTCCTTAACTTAACTCTTCATGAGCCAGAGAGAAGGACAGAAAACAGATAAAGAGAGAATCATGCAAGCACACACACACACACTCACACACTCAGTCTGCCGGGCCCAATCACCTGTTTCATCAGTTTCACAGGTGCCCATGCACACATACACAAGCTCCTGCATACACATGTATGTACATACATACAGACAGGCAAGCATATGTCACGTACACACTTGGTGGATGGAGCAGAGCGCCAATAGCCACGCTATTTCTTCTCTCAGCCTTTTTATACCTTCTCAGACAAAAGTTCTTTATGAACTTTTCACAGATCAAGTGTTACACAAAAGGGAGGCACAGAAGGGTGTCAGCAGTAAGTTCAAAGCAGGGCTTCCTTCTGAAGCTCAGTATAAGTTCAAAGCCACAGTTTCCCGTGGCCTGGCTTGATCACAGTGCACACCTGTGGCCTCACCCTTGCGCCTGACACAGAGTGAATGTTTTCCTTGATCACAGATCTATCCCAAGCCTATGTCTCTTCTTAGTGTAATTATGAAAGCTCATTATTTCTCATTATGCAGCCTTTACTTACTGTTTTATGAGGAGGAGGCACATTCTATTCTTTTTTTTTTATTGGATTTTCTTAATGTATTTACATTTCAAATGTTATCCCTTTTCCTGGTTTCCCCTCCCAAACCCCCTTTCCTATTCCCCCTCCTCCTGCTTCTATGAGGATGCTCCTCCTCCTCCCGCCCACCCACTTACTCCCACCTCACTGCCCTGGCATTCCCCTACACCGGGGCATCCATCAAGCCTTCACAGGACCAAGGGCCTCTCCTCCCATTGATGCCCAACAAGGCCATCCTCTGCTACATGTGCGGCTGGAGCCATGGGTCCCTCCATGTGTACTCCTTGCTTGGTGGTTTAGTCCCTGGGAGCTCTGGGGGGTCTGGTTGGATGATATTGTTGTTCTTCCTATGGGGTTGCACACCCCTTCAACTCTTTCAGTCCTTTCTCTAACTCCTCCATTGGGGACCCAGTGCTCAGTCCAGTGGATGGCTGCAAGCATCCGACTTTGTATTTGTCAGGCTCTGGCAGAACCTCTCGGGAGACAAGTATAGCAAAAAGGCTCTGTTCTTGATTCTAACTTTAGTATATCTTTTGGGCAAAACTACTAAAACCATCTTAAACTTTCTTCTTAAAATTATTTGAATCATATCAGGAATTCTATAAAGTCATTAATTCATCTAAACAGCATTAATTCATATTGATCTGCAGGAAGTAGGGTGGGCTGCTGCCCAGGAATCATTAGGCTATGTAATAGTGGCAGGAAAGGCATATCAGCAGTGAGAAGCAATCCTGAGACAAAGTCTCTGGAGCTGTGCCTTGCCAGGGTGCACCCAAAATGCAAAATGGTGGGCCATCTCCAGGAAACTCACTTGTTTGCCATAGCCTTTCATAGATGGCTTCTGTCTAGTTTCTACGTTAGGATAGTGATTTGCTTTTAAAAGTAGTCTTGACTAGGAATTGGGAGCTGGAGAGATGGCTCAAAGGTTAAGAACACTTGCTGCTCTTGGCAGAAGACCCAGTTTCATTTCTAGCACCCCATCAGGCAGTTCATAGCTTCCTGTATGTCTGGTTCCAGGGGATCCAGTAATCCTGTAGCCTGTGTGGGTACCTGCATATACATGGTTCATAATACAAATAAGCAGGCCTAGACATGTATATTTAAATATTAAAGCGAGCAGAACTGGGGAGAGCATTGAGTCTTCAGTTTACTAAAACTGGTTAAGTGTGTACTTGTGGTGGTCTGTTTTCCAAAGAGAGATGCAGTAGACTTCGATGTTCGAGTTGATACTCAAGACCAAGGAATGTACCGCTTTTTAACATCACAGCAACTCTTCAAGCTACTGGACTGCTTATTAGAGTCACATAGATTTGCAAAGGCATTTAATTCCAACAATGAACAGAGGACCGCTCTGTGGAAAGCAGGTAAGTTGTCCAGGTCTCCTACTGTCACTGAGAACACACTGATGTGTGTGGGATTGTCAAAATTGCCTGAGCACTTTAGGTCTAGTAAAAATAAAGCAGGCAGGAAGAATCTCTGAGTTTCGCCCCAAAGGAGCAGATGTCAGTCCCTACATCATAGTAGAGGGTCCTCAGAGCATAGCCAGAAAAATAAAGGGCTGTTGTCTGTTTAGCGTCTCCTTGTGACCTGTCCAGTGTTGGCTGCCCCGTACCCCTTGATTGTTTTCATCTAGCATGGCCTTTGTTCATCCTCTTCCCTTTGTGACCCAACATGGAGAAGAACAGAACTGCACTGGCCTTTCCCCTCCCCTGTAGCTACCTCCAACTAGGACATCCCTCTGACCTTTCATGTGTCTGGCTTGCACTATGGAGCCCTGCCATGGGCAAAGCATTGACCTGCTGTTTTGCCTGCAGAGCTCCAGGTGTAATTCTCTAGGAGCCTTCTGCTTTCCCAAACTGTTTTACATCTGCAGCCTATCACAGTGATTGGCAGCCTTCCTAATGCTGGGGCTCTTTAATTCAGATCTTACTTTGGTGACCCCAACCATAAAATTATCTCATTGCTACTTCATAACTGTAATTTTGCAACTGTTATGAATCATAATGTAAACATCTAATATGCAACCACAAAGGGTTCATGACCCACACACAGGTTGAGAACCACTGGCCTATAGGATCTGCTTTGTAAACAGCCAGTACTGACAGCTAAAACCAGGCAGAGTATACCTCCCAATGGGCTGTTTGACCTTTCTATACGGAGCCTTTCGTCTAACTCCAGAAACTTGCCCTTTCTGCAGGCTTCAAAGGCAAGTCCAAGCCCAATCTTCTGAAACAGGAAACAAGCAGCCTGGCCTGTGGGTTGCGCATTCTCTTCCGGATGTACATGGATGAGAGCAGAGTCAGTGCCTGGGAAGAGGTCCAGCAGAGGCTTTTAAAGTAAGGCTTTCTCGGGTGGTGGCTATATATGAAAGGCATAATAGCAGCAAGCAGGTAGCTGAGCCTGTGAAACCTGGGAGCCCCATTCCACAGATCAGTGTGAAAATTAAGTCAACCTTCTGCAGTGTTCAGTGCCTCTCCCCTGAAGTATGCAGGGGAGAGGCATACTGCATGTTCAGTGGCATCTCACCTGTGTCACAGAGGCTGGCTGTGAGCACCTGCATTTGCTTCCTGGGTGTCTGAGACTACGTACAGCAGCACCTGAGGCTAGCTGAGATGAATGCTGTTCTGTATCCGCCTGACAACCCAGCAGGTCATGTCTAACCTACAGGACAGAGGGAAAGTCTTTAGCATTCAGAAACTTGATGATGGCTCTTGAGTCTTTTCAATGCTGTAAGATAGGTCTTTCTTACAAAGCAGTTGGGAGTGACAGGTTGCCTTACCTGCTGGCATTTTTTTATTTTTTTAAAAGTATTTGGAATTTTGATTAGTTGGATTTATTTCATTCTATTTTACTTCATGATAACTAAATTTAGTTTGTGCTGAGACTGAATTGTTATTTAGGAAGAAAACTGTGCATTGTTTGTTCCTGCCCTGAGAGCAGTGGTTCAATACAAATCACTATTCCAGTCACCTATTTTAAGAACAAAACTAATCAGGTGCAGAAAAGTCTGAGTCTCAATTTCAAGCCAAGTCTCAGTATCAGGCCTGCACGCTCACTCTCACGGGGACTCCATCTAAGCAGAACTTAGAAAATGGAGGTGTGGGTTTCCTAAACAGTCCAGTAGATTCCCTCAGTGTTTTGTTCTCTTCCTAATTTGAAAACGGTGTGTTGGTGTTCCAGTTCACATAAACAAGATCTAGCCAGTTCAGCAGGAGCTACAGTTCACTACCCTTTGTCTTTAGGGTTCTCTGTGAATGTAGGCCAGTGGGTTTCAGTGTGTAAAAGGCAGCCTTCTCTTTTACAGCGTCTGCAGTGAAGCACTGAGTTACTTCCTCACTCTAACGTCTGAGAGTCACCGGGAAGCCTGGACTAACTTACTGTTACTATTCCTCACTAAAGTTCTGAAGATCAGTGACAACAGGGTGAGCATGTGGCTTCTGTCCATCCCGTCCCTTACAGTCAGGGCAGAGAGTCACTCAGAGCCTAGGCTACAGGACTCTAAACCTAGGCTATGCAGACTCTCACTTAGCTTTGTTTTCTAACAATTTCAGCAATTCAGTTAAAAAGGAGAACTTAGAATCCCATTGGGTACTTTAATAAGCACCTCAACAGTGAAATCCCCATTATGACCCCTAGAGTTACTTAAATTCCCCCAACTGAAAACATGTATCTAGCCCACACAGTGTGACCTTGCCCTGGAGTCTCTGCCCAATGTCTACTTCTTGGGCCTGAGCTCCAGGCTACATCCAGCCTTTAGTATATTTAGTAGCTCCAGGTGACTAGAGCCTCTAGTGAACAACTTAGGCCAAATATATAGATGCATGTATTACAGTACGTATAAATGAATATATTACAGTATTTTCAAAACTCTACATTTTTTATTTTTTGAAGTAATTGACAGATTAGTATAAGTAATTTACAGTAATTTTAAAAGTAATTTACATCTAAGTTGCTATGGGCCCTGAATTTCAAATGCCCAGTTAGGTGGCCTGACACTTGAAGCTTTAGACTAGCAGATGAGCACCTATGGGGCCAGCAGTGCCACTCAGTGCTGTCAGGTGTCTTCCCTCATTGTTCTCTGGCCACAGTGGGCTGTACTGCCTCTGCTTCCTTGTGTATGCTGCAGTGTGGAATAACGTGGAGGAGAGAAGAGAGACCAGAGTTTAAAGACGGAGGAACTAAAACAGTGATGAGTCCAAGTATAAATCACTGGAGCTATAAAAGTGGAATGTCATGTTGCAGTTGTTATTAGTCAGGGTTCTAGAAAAACAGGACTCAGAGACAGACCAACTGTGTTCATGTGTGAGTACATGTGTGACAGTGCATGTGCGTGCGTGTGCGTGCGATGGCTAGACTGGGTTCCAGGCTGTGGTCCAGAGAGTCCAACAGTAGCTCTCCTGCCCGCAGAAAGGCATATGGGCTGCTAGTAGAAGATGTGGCCCAGATTTAGGGTGAGTCCAACCATTTTGGAATGCCTCATGGGTGTGCACAGTTGCTTGAGATTTATCCAGGTCTGAGACCATTAGCTGTCACAGTGCTAGGTAGAATCTACCCTTCAAACCTTTAACTGTATTTACTCATCAGAGGATGCCATTTCAGTAACTTACATGATAAACTCAACCCTCCCTCCTATTTGCTGCTTTTGAAAAGCATGCTAATTTATTAAATTTTGTCAAGCATGGAATTGAAGATGTCTTAAAACAATGAAGAAGAATGAAGTGGCTTGTGCCTAGATATTTTTCTTTAACTCTTCATAGGTTGTCAGTTCTATAACCCACGACCCTATCACTTGGGCAGACCTGCCTCTCTGCAGTCAGAGCACATCCTAGGCTCTCCCTTTTAATGTCAGGTTAGTTCCTGTGCTGTGTAATAGCAGCAGTACTAACGAAGTCATTTCTCTCCTCCCCAGTTCAAAGCGCATGCCTCATTCTACTACCCGCTCTTATGTGAGATTATGCAGTTTGACTTGATCCCTGAACTGCGCGCTGTTCTTAGAAGACTTTTCCTGCGAATTGGAATAGTATTTCAGATATCACAGCCACCTGGACAGGAGCTTGGGGTAAACAAGCAATGATGAGAGCTGGGTATAAGTTTTTCTGTTGGTGTTTACACTCCTCTGCTCCGTGAAAGGACCCTGGAGCAGAGGTTTCCTCTGAAAAATGTTTCTCTGAATTGCAGTGTCTGAGAGTTCCTGGTAAGCCACTTACACCTATAAGTCAAGGTCGAGACACTCCATCCGGTCCCTTTAATAATCCAGGGGCTTCTGTCTCGTGTGGGCTCGTGCTGAGCAGAAAGGCTCATAAACAGTCTCAGCCCTACCTTCAGGGTCCTTCCCTGTCCTGAGCAGGGTGAGCCCACACTGTGGCAGGTACGGAAATGAAACTTACCCAAAGAAGTATAGATGTAAAGACTGAACTTCTGCAAGAAGTACAACTCAGGAGAGCTGTATTTTGAAGGATAAAATGTTTATAATTGGGGGGAAGGGAGAAAAAATTATTGCTCATGGTAAAAGATACTTAGCAACTATGGTATTCTTACTCTCGAGATTTTTGCACACTCAGGCTATCTGAGATACTGGTAATCATCATCTTTCTGTGAAAATGTACAGAGATGCAGGTCTGTAATATAAAAATCTTAAACATATTGTTCCTCCTGCACTGTTTTATTTCTTTATTTTCTTATCTACTTGCTAAATACCCATACTATTTTGTCAAATGCACTAAAACATTTGGGTTGAACTTTCAGTCCTTGGGGGAGTGGTGGTCATTTTGAGGGCTTGCTATGCCCTGAATCTGTTGTGGCCAATGCTTGTCAAGATCACAACAAGAGGGGAAACCACCACGGTAGAAAACATCCCTGCTGACAAGAACTACCTGTAACATACTCTCTTAGGGCTTTTAAAGATGAGCCATTAAAATAGATGACCTTTCACAGACTGAAACTTGAATCACTGCGAAATGAATCTAGGTTGCTGTCACTTTTTTTTTTGGGTGGCGGGGCTTGATGTAGATTTTATTGTGTACAGAATTTAATGTTGAATATATTAAAATAAATCTGGCATGGTTTGGGGAGGTTAGATGTACTGGAAATGTATTCCTACTGTGAACTGTGCCCTGATGGTTAAAATGAGAAGCTTGTCAAGCGCTCCATGTTAACGGTGGATGTAGAAAATTTTTTCAGGTGGATATGTATATGGTACAGATGTAAAGTTTTCTATGTAAAAAATTCTGTACAACTTTCTGTACAATATTGATTCCCATCCGGCATATCTAATCAGGTTACAGGTCAATAAAGTTTTTGAATTATTTCATCACTGCAGGGTAACCCACAGCCCTGTTTTCATTGCTTTTTTTTTTTATATAAATTAAAGGTCAAACCATGAAAAGGATTTTTCTTTTTAGCTACATTTTGCAGTCTACATTGGATTCTTCAACTTCCTTTCTTAATCCTAAGATATCCAAAATGATAATGATAATGCTATTTTTTAAGATGGAAAACATGCTCCCCTGCCATTATGGTAGTTTATACTGGGGCATTTTAGAAATCAGTCAGTTCCAATGGCACATAGCATTAAAAAACAAAACTGTAGTGGTTAATTTCAAAACAGGGAATATGATCTCTTAAAATAATGACAAGTTAGTATTTATGACAAGACCTAGCTTTAGTCCAGCCAGGCTACAGGCTGGAACTGTTACTTCAGTGTTTTCTGGTCTCAGCCAGTCCCTCCCATTACTGACAGCTGTTTGGTCAGTGCTGTAATATACGCTCTCCAAAGAGGACACAATGGTTATTTTCAAATGTTGACAGAAAAAACAAAATTAAGAAGAGCAAAATTGAACAAGAAAGACTACCCGAAATGTCTTATTTTTGGTAATCTCTGATGTCAGAATCGGCTGTTGATTTTACCAGAGAGAGAAGCAGTGGCTGGGTTGTCTTCCAACTACTGTCATGGCACACACTGAAGAAGACCACGATCCAAGTAAGAATTATTTTCTAGAAGTTGAATGAGTCTTTATGAAATATCATTTATGAAGTATCATTTACTTATCAGAAAAGGGTCTCAGGTGGTGGGACAGAAGGCCACTGCCTCTGTCCTCTCCGGATTGGACCTTTTTAACTCTAGAAATACTCTGAGTAAAGAAACTGACATTGGTAGTTAATAAAAATAGAACTTTATTTGTGTCAAGAAATAGTGAAATCAGATAAATTACCAACTGAGTCTGTGCTTCTATCAGCATAAAAATAAAATGGAGACAGAAAAATGTAACATTTAATCATGGCTCATGGATGGTCACAAATCCCTTTGCTCCTATGGAATGTGTAACTACAGATATGAAAATGAGCAGCTTGTTTGAATCCTTCATTACTTAGCTTCACCACAATGCTAACAATGGCAAGTATGCTAGTAACAATGTATTGTTTCACAGTGCTGTTAACACTTTAATTCACTACCTCTAATGGCAAGCACATTTTAATGCACATATGGTAGCTCAATCAAGAGTTCATTACCACCCATAGCAAAATTGCAAAAATAACTCTATACAATTATATTAAAAATTAATAATCAGGGCTTTTATGTACATATTTTATATATATATATATATATATATGTATCATCATAGGAAAATACATTTTATATATAGATAGAACATAAATAACTAATATTAAAGTAGGGCCACAAGCAAGACATGGTATTCAAGAAACAGACTGAACATTCCTTCCACCGTAAAAGGCACTGCTGGATCCAGAGAGGGTTTATTTTTTTAAGCATGTGCAGCAGATAGTCCCTGCCAAGTAAAAGGGCCTGGTTTCCCAGGAGCCTGCTGCTGTTCCTCATTCAGCTGCTCTGCCATGAACCGTTTCAGGGTTTCAGAAGTGCCAGGGCGGAGCCAGGGCTCAGTTGCCACAGAGTTGCGTCCATCATCACCCAAGTGTCTCATGATGTCATCAGGATCAACCAGTGAACCCTCATCATCTATAGAAGGCAAAAGATACAAGTCAGGTCGCAGGTGACATCCATGGGCCACCTACAAGCAAGCCCGTTATAGCTCTGCATAGCTCTGCATCTCTTCACAGAATTAAACCCTTCCCCAACAACTAACTTTACCCTTTAGGTATAGGAAAAGCATGCCTACAAAGGGCCTACAGTGGGGGTGGAGAGAAACCGACAAAGGCTCTACCAAACATTCAGAGTTACTGTGTGTCTGTTACCATAGGGAAACAATGGGATGGCACTGCGAGGTGCACTGAAAGTCACTGTACGATGGCCCCTTAATCACAAGTGATCTTACTCAAATTCTACATCTGTACTTGACATAGTAAGTATAAAGTAGGAAAAAATCTGTCTTCCTACCCTGTGATGCCAATTTCTTTTTCTAAAAAAAAAATTACATCTCTTGGTCTGGATTGGCTCAGCAAAGGGGTACGATGTGCAACCAGTTTAATGAGCATTGTACCAAAAAGCTCCTGTTTGAAAGGACAGTATTAAAACAAAGACAGTTTAGACATTGAAAACCTAAAAGAATCTTAGTTTTTCTATCTTCTCTCAAATAGCTCCTTCTTAGTTAGGTACTAGTTTGAGTTTATTGGTTCTAGGTATACATGAAGGGAAAATGCCTTTTAAGACATCTCTATTATGAAATGAAAAGTACTATTCCCTTAATTTATTGTTTTCATATTTGGTGAAAAGTATTTACTATCAGAATACACCACTCCTGGACTGGAGAAATGAGTTCAGTTTAAAAGTAGCATTGAAAAATATTTAAGAAAAAGTTGCAACAACGAAAATCCTGTAATGCAGATCTAAGAGTGTTGTGTAAACGGGCAACTCTACTAAAACAACTGTCCGTGACCCAAGGGACTGAGAGCCTGATGATCAAAAGAGAAAGAGAGGAAGAGAGAGTGGTATGGGCTGGCAGGAGAGGTTTCACCCAAGACCCCTCATTCGTCATGAGAGAGAAGCTTAGCTTAGAATAGTAACTGAAAAACTATCTTTTTTTTCTTTCATGTTACAAAAGCCAAGGTAAAATTTTCTTTTAAAGATACATTACTTAAAAACAGCGAGTGATTACCTGGACATATGTCAGGCACAAGACCTCCTGTAAGTGCTTAGATTCTGCTCTTCAAGAACTCCTAGTATGAAGAATCTGCTGCAGAATTAATCCCAAGCCCTGGATTTTCAAGCTAGTTTATGACCTTGACCTTTTGGAAAACTCAAAGGACTTAAAAATTCTTTTTCCCTCCAGATGTGCATCAGCCGGTGAACATCTTGTACGTAAGTTACCTGTGTTAGTGGGTTTCTTCTGATGCTCATTCAGTCTTCTCATTCTGTCTTCATTTCTCATTCTAACTTGATCGACATTTACACTGGAGATAGATTTTAAAGAGACACCATCGTGTGGTGTATGGAGCCGACTACTATCCTATAGTTAAGAGAGAGAATTTAGGAACACTCCAACAGTCAGTCAACACACTGAAGAGCAAACCAGGAGCACACGGCACCTATCTCCTGTCTGTCAGGGCTAAGCAGTAGCACTACAATGAAACAAACGCTGGTGTAAGGTTCAGGAGGTAGGGCACAGAAGGCTGCCCAGAGCAGCACTGGGGGGACAGACAGGCCTACAGGGAAAATGAACAGGCGTTTGAATGACCACTGCTAGAGAACCCATTTCTGTATGCTAGAGGAGGAGTTCAGACCATGTCTCTCAAACTATATGCAAAAACTAACTCGAGTGTACCAGAAACACATGATTAATTTATATTAACCCACTAAAAGTACAAAGTGGCAAACTGGTAATTTGGACCTCCTTAAAAGTTAAGGCTTCTATGCTTTAAAACCTATCAAAAAAATAAAAAGGACAGTCTTTTCAGTAGAAAAATTGCAAGCCTACTATCTGACAGAATGTATAAAGGAGTCTTAAACTTCACCAGTGAAAATACAACACACAGTTTAAAAATGGACAAAGGGTTTGAACTGATGTTATCTCCAGAGAAGATCGGCAACCGGCTAGGAAGGGAGCCATAGGACGTTCTATGACACGAAGCAAAATCATGGATGATAACCACACTGGCCATGTGTGGAGAAGTAGGAAAGCCATACTGCTATAGAGGTACAACTGAAAATGCACTATAAAATGGTGAACATGTTTTAGAAAACAGCCAAAAATCCTTCAAAATGTTAAATTCATACAGTGAGTAAACAATCCAGTAATCCTGTTAGGTACATACTCAAGAGAAACAGGTAAAGCAAAACAAAAAACTCACATGAAACCTGTACATGAATGCTAACAGCTAAGTCATAAGCTGTTAAACAAATAAGCAAACTGTAGTGTCTACATATAATAAAACTGAGTCAGGTATTGACACAGGCTATAAGATGGATGGCCCTTGAGAAAGAACAAGAGCCTTAAATAAAATATGCAGAAATGACAAACTTCACACAGACCAAAGCAGACAGATGAGTAGCTACCTAGAGCAACAGAGGTTTTTTTGTAGCCTGATAATGCTGGACAAGTGACAACACTAGTTAGCTACTTAGTAGAAGCTCCTGAGCATTAGTATATGTCATATAAATGGGAAGAGCCTGAGGAGCTGTCCAAAGTTATCTACCCAAAGAGGAAGGACACTATGAGAACATGCTTTGTTGAAGGCTCCAACGCCTTGTATTGAGTACACCATGAAGCTAAGGAAAACAACATGGGTCTGCATCTCAGTCCTCTAACCCAGTGGCCTTAGGTAATTAATCCACTTGACCAAAATGGAGTTGCTACCATATCATGTTATTACCAAGGTATAACAGGCTTTTGATAAATGTAACAGTTGCTTTTGATGGCTTCTCTAAAGCCTGGCTATTACTATACTATCCAGGGAATGAGATAAAGACTTTGAGGCAGTAAGTTTAACACTTATAGAACAGGATGTCCATGCCATTTACAGAGCTACATAATGCCATCATAAAGAGCTATGAGGTCACCAAAATAACTGACAGCAAGAACCTAGATTTAGACCACACACGCTTGGTTTTCAAAGCAAGCCTCCTCCCGTTGGTTTTCTAAAATTGGACCACATAAATTGAAGCCAAACTCTCAGTCATCTAAACTGAGACGATCATACATACAAAATCTAGTCCTTTGAATTTGTTCCTCCTGCGTTCCCTTGCAGAGGGCAGCTGTGATGGTGGAGGGAAGGCATCCTCTTCAATGACCGGATATGTCTCACCATAAGCACCTGAACAGGCCACACAAAGAATGTGTCAGTTTTACTCAAAGCTTAGTCTTGATAAGGTCTTTTTAATTGCTTTATTGAGATGTTACAAGTTCAGTGATTTCTTTAGTGAATTTACAGTTGTATAGTCATTACTATTTAGAATTTGCAGTTCCTCACATAGCTAGCTCCTATATGATCATTGGCAACTACTCTGCAGGCCCAGTCCAATACTCCACATAGTGGAGTTCTACAACATCACCCTGTCTCTCTCAGCATGTGTCTGAGGTTCATGGATCTGTTGGTGCTGAGTCATAATTCATCATCCTTTGCATCTGCACTTGCCATTGGTGACTATTGATAGCTAGGGGCACTGTAATGATGCCACTTGAATATTCTTGTTTGGGCATGATTTCTTTGGGACAGAAACTAGGAATTATTGCCAGGTGTTAGGGTGACTGTTCAGCATTTTGTGTAGCTACCACACTACTTTCAAAAGTGGTTAAACCAGCCTGATGCAGCCATAATCCAGAACTCAAGAGGCAGGAGAATCAAAGGCTGAGGTCATCCTGGGCCATAGTAAGTTCCAGTTCAGCTTGGACTACAAAGTGACATTCTATCTTAAAGACCGAAAATAGACAGAGATATACATATAGCTTAAAAATTAACACTGGTAAATTAGATATACTCACCAATAAAAGCACTATCAGACTCTAGTAGTGAATTTTTCAAAAAATCATTAGTGTCATCCCTAGGCTAGAATAAAAAACAACAACAATTGTAGGTTAATGGCTGTATTTTTAGTCTGGAGGAGGAAAAAAAAACTCATACTAACAGCCAGCATAGGTTCCCACTCTAACCCCACCAACAAAACAACAGAAAAGATGGCAGGTAGGGCTGTCCCCTCACTACACTCCAGTACCCAGCTAGTCTCACCAAGACACACAGCGGCAGGAAGGCCTGATTTCACCTGACAGACATTTACCCCTAAGTTCCTCACTACCCACCCACCTCACCCCTTGGCGGAGCAGGAAGCAGTGAACTTAACGCTGCGCATTCTTTAAAGCATCACTTAGAGTCTCTCCTTTCAGTAAATATGAGTAGTCTGCTTCCTCATGCTGTGCTAAGAACTGTGGTACAGCGTTACATTCTGCACCGTAGACAAGCTGTAGTCCCATAGAAGGGGAAGCAACGGCTCCATATACACTCAAGCCTGACCACAGCAACCTCCACAGTAACACAGTTGGCATACTGTAGGGGAAAATCACAGCACTGGACTTACCACAAAGAGTGTCCTTGTGGGAAATAACTCAAATTTACATTTGTATAAAACCACTTTATGTGTTAGGAGGAGCCTACCATGTCCATGTGAGCTCTGCACTTTGCTCCAACACTGGCAATGAATTATCTTGCTCCCATTGACATTTTTTTTGGGGGGGGGAGAGGGGGGAGGGCCACTCAGTTCTTCCATATGGTGAATTTCTATCTCCTCTTTGAGTACTACTGATTCTACTTAATTCCAGCCAAGTAATGACAGTCATAGCAACTGGGCCCACTGTCATCAGCCTGCTAAATGTTGCTTAACTTCTTCTGCACTATAGTCCTTCCCATGACTGGAGCATGACCAGAGCCCACCTAGTCTTAAATGACAATTCACTCACGCTATATGCTTTTCTGTATAATTCAGTTTCGAGGAAAAGCAGATGGCTTTTTCTTTTTTAAGTCATGATAAACTCATGGTTTATGTTGAGTTTCTCAAATGAGATGTTAGGAATCCAGATTTTTAACCAAAATCTCAGATAGTAAACCTCATGATCTTTTGCATGGAGTAAAGTAGCCATCACACATGGAAATATCTACCAAACTGCAGTTTTCCCAAAGACGCACCAAGTACTGCGCGACAGGTCGGTCTGGAGCCCACCTGGGTCCAGAGCTGGGCCTGGCTTGTTGGATGTAAGACTATGGGAAAGATAATAAGCTAGTAATTTAGCAATGAGTATTTTTTAAAATATGGGAGATAGAGAAACTGGAACAGCAACATTAAGGTGGAAGCCCTGAGCAAACACACAAACCAGGCTGAGCTTCATCTGGGGAAAGGCTAGAAATACCCTGAGAATCCCCAGTGTCATGTGTGTCTCCAGGGACTATGCTCACCAGTTCAGCTGTGTCATATGCAAGTCAAACTTGCTGTGTCAAACTCCCTGTCTTCCCAACCCCCAAGTTTTTCTTGCTTTTCCACCTCTCAAACCCAGACCCATTTCAGAGTACTTCTGCTGCCTCACCTCAACCTACACCAGCATAGCTGTCTAGATTCTCAAAGTAAGCCATCCTGTATTCAACACATGGCAGCGATCACATCAACTGTGAGAGTAATGGTGTCACTCCTCCACTCCAAGGCACAGTGTAGAGCTCTTCTGTCCCCCCACTTCCTCTGTGTTGTCGTTTCCATGGTTACCCCCCCACCGTGCGGACCCTCCAATGTCCTCTTCCTGCTGTCATCCCCCATCAGCAGCATACTGTCCTTCCTTTCAGAACACAGGCCCCAGGACAACGGGATCCATTTTTTTAACTCGCTCCATGACTAATGTACTCTGAACACTGAGCAGCTTCTGGTCACCGTCACCGCAGGACGAGTGTACGGTCCATTGTTGCTTCTCTTCCGTATGGCTAGAGACACTTCTGCTGCGGTAAATCTTAATGACAACAACTGCAATCAAAATGGCCAGGCTCTACTCTTAAGGGACTTTAAATTATATGTATTATCTCAGCCCTCAAAGTAACTCCTGCACGCATTTTTACTTAGGAGGATGTTGCAGAATATACATGCTAAACCTATCTGTACCTTGCAGATATTAATTGGATCTTTGTAGTAATCCTCAGCAGTAAGTACAATCAACTTCATTCTGTAAATACTGAATGGGAAATTGGAGCATAAAAATTAATCTGCCTGCCCTCCAAATGACACAGCTGAAGAGAACAGCTCAAGCCACTCACATGTTATGCTTACCCATTCTAGTCAATCTCCTCCACACATCTGAGCCACACCACGCACCTCTACACACGTACAATTTAAATTATGTTTTAAAATACTAATATTATGGACATATTCACAATCTGGAATACTCATTTAACATAGGCCCCAAACTCCAACTTAAGAATCTGAACTGGTTGCTTACCATTCTGCGCCCTTGTACATTACCAGTGGAGATGGTGTCTAAATCAGCTGTAAACAGGATAAAAAGGTGATGTTTAGAGACGGCCAACAGAAACACATTTCAGATCTATTATTACCTTCACTCTAACACACCAGAACAATCTTAGAAACTACACTACTTTCTCATCAAATCTGTATCCATTCTGGTTAAATAAATGATTAATAAAATCTATGTAAACTTTGATATCTAAGAAAAAATTAACATAGGCTTTTTTTTTCTTAAAAGAAACCTTCTAGGTTGCTCCTGTAGTCTCTGCACAAAGCCACTCAGTGGAGTTAACTAGGAACTGGAATAAGTTGAACTGTAAGTAGCCAGTCCCTTCTGCAGCCTGGCAGTGTTCCCCCATGTTTCTCCAAAGACAGAACACTCTGGGAGTAAAGGAGCTGCAGTGATGGCCCATAGCCTTTCCTTGAGACTTTCCATAGTTAAACCATATCTAATAAGTACCTCGTCAGTGCTTGCTCCTAGTGAGAAATACCTCTACCCATCTGGGGACTCTGAGTCTCTCTGTACCTAAACTGATAAGACCCCACAAGATCGGATCATCCTTTGATATTTCAAATCCCATACCATGAGGACAGAAAATCTCTCCTAGACAAGTGTATATCTAAGCCTTGATCTCTCAGCTCAGCCTGAAGTGTTATGTCACTTATTCCTGATAGCTCCTGAGGCCAGACACCTTCCTCACATTCTGCAAGCCATGACAGCCTGCCAAGATAGGTTCTTAACTTTCCTACAAGTAACAAGATCGTCCTTCCCACACGCAGTGGCCTGTAGGCTGGCAAAGCAAGTGGGATCTAGGTCTGGTCACAATACTCACCCAGGGCTCAGTAAGGCCCATGAATGCTGAGGCAACTCCACCCTACTTGTAGGCCCCACTCACACTGTATACCTGCTAGTTACACTATCCTGAAGGCTTAGACACTGTTTATTTGACGTGACTTATACAGTATCAGCATCCCCTTGAGAGCAGCATTATTGCCCACCCTATCATATCCTGTTAGTGTACGTCATTCTCTGTGCCCTTATAGTCATGCTTATAGCATTAGATTAGATTCACATGACCGGATAATTATACAAAAACATACACATAAACCTGATACTTTACAGAATACACGCACGCATGCGCACGAATAAAAATACCTCCCACACAGAAAAAGAAATGTGCTCCCGGATCAAATGAGCACTCCTGCCCTCTGTAGGTAGATCTTGGGGTGGAGGTCATCGGGCAGGATCAAAGCACCCAACCCCTCCAGCAATAGCTGAACTCCCAAGCATGGATACATGACCTCTGCAGGGCTCATCAGAGCTCTCTGTGGAACATTCCTTTGCAAACCTATATGGCATAAGAGTCACATGAACTGGAGCTGCCAGTGCAATGCAAGAGTGGGGGTGGGGTGCTGAGGAATCCCGAGAGGACAGAGACTAAGACCCACAGAGTCAATGAACCTGGGCCCATGGGGGCTCTCAGAGACTGAACCTCCAACCAAAGAACATACACTGGCTGGATCTAGCCCCCTCCCCTTACACATATGTAGCAGAAATGTAATTTGGTCTTCATGCGGGTCCCCCCAAAAAATGAGCAGGGGCTATCCCTGACTCTTGCCTGATCATGTTCCTGGAACTGGGCAGCCTCGTCTGGCCTCAGTGGGAGAGGATGTGCCTAGTCCTGCAGTGACTTGATGTGCCAGGATGTGTTGGTACCCAGCCCCTTCTCCCTGTCTCAGAGGAGACGGGGAGGAGGGAATGAGGGAAGGGGGTTTTGTGGGTGGGAGAAAAGGGGGTGCTGTGATCAGGATGTAAGATGAATAAATTAATGGGGAAAAAGCTGGAGAGATGACTGAGTAAGAAGAATGCTCACTGATCTTACAGGACAGGAGTCTGGTTCCTGGTACCCACCTAGAGGTAACAGCCTTTAACATCAGTGTCGAGGGATCCCACACTCTCTTCTGACCTCTGAGAGGCAGTACCTTCACTCGTGTGTGTGTGTGTGTGTGTGTGTGTGTGTGTGTGTGTGTGATATAAATCGTTTTAAACAGACATACAAACAAAACCAACAACTTAAAGGCTGAAGAAGGAAGAGGCACAGCTGCATCTGAAGCAGCCGGGCCTGCACCTACCTCCCGCGCCTCTCTGCATCTTTATTCTATTTAGCCTCTTCTGCTGCTCTCGGAGCAGGGCCTGCTGCTGAATCTCCAAGGTGTGATGATCTCGTGGAGGATCTGGGTACATTAATCTCAGATCCACTCGAGTATCTGAATCTTGTGCAAAAATTACATAAGTTAAATCTTGGTTTCAACTAAAATTTTAGAAAGAAATCTGTATGCACATGTTTCTAACTAAAATATGGAAGCCAGCATCCAACATGTTCTTAAACGAACAGACTAGCTGTGGTAGAATGAATGAATGAAATGAAATCAGACTTTTGTCTGTGGTTGGGGGGGTGGGGGGGGGCTACTAGTTCAAGGTCGCTTGGGCTACAGAGTGAGTTCTAGGCCAGTATGGACTACTGTGTAAAGTTCTGCCAAGAAGAGGTGCTAAGGAGAGTTGAGTGCATGTTGCTAAGTGCCAGGCAGCAATCTGAGAGGCTGGATGTAGTGTGATCCCAGCTTTATGGACTACAGCACTCTGCAAAAGGTGAGGACTTAAAAGGAGAAAGGGAAGGAGTGTGAACAGGACTTTTAGGGCCGTAAAACTTCCCTGTATGACCCTACTGGTGAGAATATGTATCCATACTTCTATACAAGCTGACATCAAAATGAGCCTAATGCCAGCCATCAGCTCTGACAGACAATGGCATTACCGGTTCAGTTCCTGCATGCGTGCCTCTGAGGTGCAGCTGTAATGAAGGAGGCCGTGCCCTTGCAAACGCAGGGAGCATGTGGAGTGTCTCTGTGCTTTGTTGGGGATACAGTTCAGTGGTACAGCACTTCACAAGACCCTGAGTTTGACCACCGTCATTGAAAAAAATTAGGTAACAACCTTAACTGCAAATCATAACCTCAGTCAAAAGCCATTGCAAAGCCATGAAATTAAAGAATATAAAATTGGTGTTCTTGAATGAGAAGCTTCCCATAGCTAGCAGTTCCAAGGCCGTCACTAGAATAAGCAGCTGCTTGTAGTTTCTCCCTGGTACCCTAAGATGGCACCCAGAGAGCGGCCATAACAGTTTACACTCACCTCTCTCTCTCAGCTCATTAAAGTCATGAATATTCTGAAAAGTAGTAGCATCTAAGCCCTTAGGCGATGGTCTTCTGACAGGAGCTTGTACTCGATGTCTAGCCATGTCAAATATATCCATGGGGTTCCTCTCTCTCTTCCTATAAATGACAAATCATGATCACTGTGCTGTATAGGTAGGAAATGAGTTGACATTCAATTTGCTGTAAAAGCAACTCGGCATCTTTGACCACAGTTACTACATATGTTCTAACTGCCCCGCCCTGCTCTGTCAATCACCTGGGCTAAAAATCAGAGACTTTATAAGGGCCATGGTGTCACCTGTCTGCAACCCCAACATTCATGAACCAACACTGATGTCACACTGAGCTTCATGAGAACCTGTCTCAAAAACAAAAAGAAAAGAAAAAACCCACAAAGATCAGGCATATTACTTTTTAGTAATGACTTTAATGTCATTATAAAAATTTATCCAATTTCATCATGTTGTGCAAGAGAATTATAAGAAATGTAAAGGTACTGTGCAGAGGGCATAACATAAATTAGATGTCAGTAATCTTACCTTTCTCTCAGCCCAAAGTAGAAATTATACTCACAACATGCTGTTAATGGCGTGCTAGGAAACTAACTGCGCATGACTTTACAAAAAGTTCCCAACAACTTCGTATTAAATCAAACATTGTTCTGTTGTTACCCACGTAATGAATATTCTAGGTAGCTTTGGAAGGAGTTTTCTGCTAATAGCTGTCTTTTGCTACTTCCCCCAAAGAAAATGGACAGAGAATGAAAATTCTAGCTCTGAAAATAAAAACAAATCCCAATCAGTGCTTCCTTGCACACCGAGAAGACCCCCTTGTTCCTGTCATCTCCTTCCTTCTCCCTCCCACCCCCCACCCCCCCCAATGAGATAAGGTCTATGAGTTTCTGGCTGGCCTGGAACTCACTATGTAGATCAAGCTGGTCTTGAATTCATAAGAGATCTGTCTGCCTCTGTCTCCCAGTGCTGAGACTAAAGGTGTGCACCACCAAACCCAGCATCCCTCCTCTTTTTAAAAGAATGAGATCTAAGCCACAGTTATAAGCAATTAGGAACACCTGGGGTCCTCTCATTGGGTTTCCTTTTCTCTCAAGAGATTTAGAAGGGCCACAGCATGGCCCTGTCAAGGCTGACACAGATCTGTACCATGCAACTAGAATGGTAGTTTGAAGGAGAACTTCTGAAAAGCAGCAGCATCTGGCTGTGAACAAAAGCACGTGAAAGACTCCTGTGTCCTCAGAGGCTGCCTCGCTCACCGGCCTCTCAGGGCCGCAGTACTGGGATGTTGCAGATCCAGAGGCTAGTTACCTATCTTAAGCTAAGTTCTGGCCCTCTGGAAAGCCACTCCTACACCAGCTCTATGCTGGAACTTCTTGTGACAATAAATAACAGCGTTTTAGAAATCTACTAACTTAGCACACCACTAGCTTCTGCCAGCCCAAAAGCTACAAACGCCACCAGACAGCATCTTAGGTCTATAGAAAAGCTGTCCCACCCTGCCATACCTACCACCATGATGGGTTTTTTAATGCATTTTAAATTTGCCTTGATGTATGACTTTCTTTGTTTAAGACTATAAAAGTTCATAAAAACTTTTTGCCAGGGCAACCTAAATCTGTTCTCCCAGGCAATGGTCACTCAGAAATGGCTCTAGAATAAATGATCTTTATTCCCTTTACGATGAGAGCTCTGCTTTCCGCATGGCAATAAAAATCTACAAAGACTCATTGAAATAATCCCCAAAAGCAACTTCTAGGAGTTTTAAATTGGGGCCCTACTTAGTTTCCACAATTCTAATTTTAGAATTTAGATTCTTTAGAACTGGGTTATTAGGTTTGTCTCACTTGTCCCAGGCCTAGCTCACAGAGAGCTGGGCGATGCAGTCAGATGAGAACTGTTTCTGTGAAGCAGTTCTATGAAATGAGGATTAAGAACAGATGTGTATGCCACCTGTTAAGATTCTGTCAGATGTGTGTTTAACAGATTCTAACCTAACCCGTGCTGGCTTTGCTCTTGCTAGGGCTAAGCTGCAGGGCATAGAGAAGCTGAGAGCTCTGGCAAAAACTGCTGAGCCATCTCTCTAGCCCTGTGTGAAATCGTCCTGATCTTAGAGCTTTCCACTACTGTCATCATTTCCCTCAGGAAACTGCATTTCTACATCTGACGTTTAGAGGACACAGGAGAGAGCAGGAGGCTCTGCGATTAACCAATCCAATCCCAGGAAGACAGCGCAGAAGCACCTGATGGGAATCTCCTCGTCGTCACCGTCCAGGTGCAGCAGCCGCCCCTGCAAACGCCTCTCCTCACTCCGGAGCTGCTTCCTCATTTCTGATAACTCCATAATCACATTTTTTTTCTCCTCTGCAAATCCCCATTGAGAAGTTAAGAAAAGAAAGAAAGAACCACAGATTAATTACCAAACACACTCTGGCTTTTCATAAAGCTAAAATGCTCAGAGAAATGTTTATGGATGATACATGCGTACACATCATAATATACATCATTAAGATCCACCGTCTGAGGTGGGGAGATTGCTGGGTCTACAGAGGGCAGCTGTAAAGGGCATAACACAAGTAGTATGCACTCTGAAGGCTAATGTCCTGGTGGCTGGACAATCACACGGGGTAAGAACACGAAAACAAGAACCAAGTGACCTGTGAAAAGCCGCTGAAGGTCTGTGTGCAGGGGACTCACTGCCACTTATGTGAGATGTGGGGGAGGGAGCAGCACTGTCCCCCATCATTTTTGCAACTTTCTAACGCTCTGTAATTGCTGTAAGCAGCCTCTCATTTATAGATGTCCTACCTACCTTCTGCACGGAGTTGGTTCTTCCTTGCAGGTACTGGAGGAGACTGTGCCCGTGACACGGAGCTTTCCTGTGGGCAGCAGGACAGGCACAGTCAGCATTTCTTCCCTACTGCTAAGTATAAAAGCCAAGCACACTATACACTGTAAAACACACGGAAGGCTCCTTGCCGCTGGCCCGTGCTAATCCCCATGAGTGTATGCTGTACCTGTTAAGAGCCTCTTGTCTCCTCCTCTTCCTCCTCCCCCTCCTCCTCCTCCTCCTCCTCCTCCCACTTTCACTAAGTAAGTAGACTCCTCTCAGCCATGCACAAAGCCTCCCTTCTTCACCATCAACTGTGCATCTTCCCTTCACAACAAGGCTTCACAGGGTTGGAGAGAGGGCTCAGCAATTAAAAGCATGTACTGTTCTCTTGAGAAAAGAATAAAAAGGAGCATTTCTGGGGTCTACTTCCTTACCCCATTCATTCCCTAATGCACAGCTAGCAATGGCCTCCACATCCATTGCTTCTGTGGGACTGCCCTGACTAAATCAAGTGACAGGACAGACTCTAGCCACTCTGAGCATGCAAACACGGCTCTGGGAGACCTTGTCCTTCTCTCCCGTTCCCTCTGCCCTGCTAAAAACCATTAGGTTACATTCCTAAAGCTCGCCACCAAGGTCTACTCCATTCTTTGGCCACTTCCTCCTCCTGAGGCTGACTGCCACAGCCCAGCTCTCAGAGTCCTGAAGCCCAGCGATCAACAGCCCCATTTAGCTCACTCATCAACATGCCCAACTACAACGGAGCGCCTCATCCTAAGCCTCGTTTCCCTCTTTACCTTTATAAACCACTATTTGCCTATGGCCACCTCTGACTCTTCTATCCTGAGGCAGACCTCTGTCTCCCACTCTTTCCCCCTCTCTCTTGCTCCCTTCCCCCTCTTCCTCATCCTCTATCTTCTGTCTGTCTCTTACTCCCTGCTCTTTGTCCCACTACGGCAAATGAATCTCCTTTGTACTAAGACCTTGGTCTTGAGGTGTCTTGTGCTGATACCGGTCCTTTCAAGGATCTCTAAGCTACAAACTCAGTGGGCAATTTCATCCTGAATTTCCTTGGTGAGTCACAACTAGCACAGCTGACACTTTCTGGCTGTAGCTCCGCTCTGCTGTTCAAACACCGTTAGTTCCCTCGCACTTCTGCCCTTTTTACTCGGCTACATAGTACCCTGTACAACCACATTGATTTAGGAAGCACCAATGTAACTGCTTCCCAAGCTACAAATCCAATCCAAAACGCCTTCTTCAGCCACAACTCAACTGGCAAACTCCAACTCTTTATAACCATCACCAGAAACCTGAAAAGTAGCCCTGACCTCTTACCACCCTAAGTCCTTAATCTCACACCTGGACTTCCACAAAAACAGCTTGTCCTGTGTTTAGTCTCCCCCTACCGAGGAGAACATTACTCAAGCTCAAGTACCCACGCCATTGTCCTTGAACGTCACAAGGATCCCCATGCATTTACAACCACAGAGCAAATGGATCAGACTGTCAGAAGTAGAACTAAAGAAAATGTTTCTAGCTCACTCTGCTTTCTATGCTTATTCTGGTGCACACGGCTTTGCAATCCACAAGCCCGGGAGGAAAGTCAAAGTACACAACACTCTCCACCCCAATACCGCGTAGATCTCCACTCCCAGCTGCCTTTGCACAAAGACATCATCCGGCCAGGCCAAAGCCAGGAGGTTCTTTAGATGGCTTGTCCCGCCATTGTGTTTGCAGACACTCAAAGTCCTTTTACAGCTGCAGGTCAGTCTAAACATAAGGGAATCCACAAGTAACTCCAGCTAGACACTGTTTCCGAGAAGACTTTCTTAGCTAGGCAAGGAGGTGAACAACTTTAATCCCAGCACGTGGGAGACAGAGGTAAGCAGATGTCTGTGGGCTGAAGGCCAGCTTAGTTTATTTAACAAATTCCAGAACAGCCACGGCTACAGAATGAGACCCTGACTCAAACAAACACATGACAACAATGACAAGAACAGCAAATTGGTGTTCTTACGGAGCTGTAACAAACCAATGCCATTTGCTTTAACAGACTGTGGCTTCCTTAAAAATTAAGCTTTAGGGCACCAAGTGCTATCAATCACAACTCTAGCAACATGCAAACTAATGAAAACCTCATAAAATACCCATCCCAAAAAACTCAAGCTTAACTCTGAGAAAAAAATATATACATGAATGAAGGAACTTATGATGGTGTCCACTGAAGGAGGCCTTTGGAGTTTGCTTGCAAGTTTGTTCTGAAGAGCAGGAACTACAGGAGAAGGCTGTCTCAAGTGCTGAAAAAGAAATTGTTTCTGTACATATATATATGTATATATACATATACACACATACACATATACTATATACCCAACAGTCACAACCATTTAAGAAGTTCAGGTTACCTTTGCTTTTAATAAAATACTCTTTATAAATTAGTCAAATTCTTTCAGGTGTGTAAGATCAAATTGGGTTTCTGGAGAAGAAAGCCCTGTCTAATAATTGCAACTCCTGAATCATGCACTCAACTCTTAATGCCAACCCTGTGCACCAAAAACAGTGACTCCAAAAGCAATCTTTTTGGTGAATTATATTTAATTTACAATATAATACATTAAAAAAATGAATCACTGAGTAAATAAAATTCAAAGCTAATATTTTTGTCCGTGTATTTGCCAGTCGGTCACTCCAGTGAGCTCCTGTGAGCCCACAGTCCATGCGGTTCTGGTCTACAGACGGTATCTTAGGTAGCACAGCTCAACACAGGACCACAGTAACAGACTGAAAATGGCCACTGATTAGGTTAAGAATTCCAACTTTGGCTCAGCTCACAAACGCTGGTCAACAGTGTCCACACTCAGCTGAAGCCCCTCTCCCCTTCTTCTACTCACCTACTCCTGACTCTGCCGGGAGGACCCATGCCTCTGTGAGTCATACCTTTGTGTCATCTCCCACAGTCTTTTCTCTCTCACAGTGGCGCTGGAGCTGTAAGTTACGCCTCTGCTCCTCCTCTTCCTTCTTTCTTTCTGCTTCCTTACGCCTCTCTTCGGCTAACCGAATAAGTTCTTCATTTTTTAGCCTTTGCTTTAAAATTTAAAAAAGATACAGCTCTTGCATACATTTGCAGTACATTTAAAAATGTTACTTTGTCTAAAAGAAGTAAAATTGAATATATAAAAGATATGGTGTTCTACAAAATGAAAATACTATCTATTTAATAAAATAGTAGACATCTTTTATCAGCCTAGAGTTAAAAACAATTTGTCTCTTTCTTAAAATAATACACAATGCAGACAGTAGGGCCCTTTAAAAACAGATTTCAAGACAGCAGGTGTCTCATACACTACCGCACATCTTCTCAAGTCAACAGAAAGCTTTCACGTTGGCTGGAGAAACGGACACACCTCCTCCTGCTTCTCCCTCCTCCGCTCCTGCTCCTCCTCATACTCCTGCTGAATCCTTGCCCTCTGCTCTGCAAGCCGCTTTTCTTCCTTCTCTTCGGCAACTCTCAGCTTCTCGCGCTCTGCTTCTTCTCTTTGTCTCTTTTCCTCAATCTAAAGAATTGGGCTTAGTAATTATCCTGCTCACCTACTGACAAGTTAGAATATCACTTTTTCTTGGATGCCTTCTATTTCCAAGTTCTCGATTTCTGGGAGTCCTGTATTTTACTTGGAAGGACACAAGATACTGCTAAAAGCTGCTAGTCAGATTCATCTCTGCTTAATACGGACTGTGTGAACTTGGGAAATGGACTTCAACTCAATTTTCTCACCTAGTAAGAGTTATTAATGGTCACTCTCCAAAGTATTCAAAGGATTAGTGAGAAGATTTAAGGAACACACTAGTTCTTTCTGCACAGAAGGTGCTGAAGACAACTCTGTGGTTGGATTATTCTGGAGATTCCCACTGCATGTCAATGTGCTTGACCATAAAGAGAACTCAGGAGGTAAAATGAGTGTGTCAGCCTCTTTACAAAAGAGTCCTTTCCTCACAGTCCTCTTCTCGCCACTGGCAGGTAAAGAGGGACTGAAGTGCCAGGAAGCAGCTCAGGAGCAGGCCTGTGCTCAGAACACACAGGCCTTGCTCCCTCCCAGGCATGTGCAGAGGATGGAGACAGAATAGAACTGCCAGAACCACTCTTCTCCAATAACCCTCTGGGAACCAAGACCACAGGGAGAGAATACGCTAAAGCAGAGCAGATGGGCAGGAGGAAGCCCTAAGAAACAGTACGTGATGCCCTCTGTGAATAAAGCAGGAAAAATGGTACAAGGGGCTTTTTAAAAATAAAATAAAAATATTAATCTTCTAGTGCTCTGAAACCAAGTTTCACTCTGAGGTTGCCCTTGAAGTCCCTAAGTAACCCCAGGATGGCCTCAAACTTAGGGTGATCCTCCTGCCTTAGCCTTTCAAGCGCTAGGATTACAGGTGTGCACCACCAAGCCCATCTATCTGCTATTGGATACTTAGGATTAGCTCAATGCTATCCTTACAGATTATAATAGTTAACATTATTTATAGATCTTTTGTTCAAATATTTATTTTTTTTGAAATTACACCAGTTTTTCTTTCCTCCATCTATTCTCTCAAATTCATATTATTTATACACACACACACACACACACACACACACACACACACAAGGTTGCTTGTAAGTCTATGGTTTCAGGGCTGAGCACTTGGCTGGTACTGGACAAGCAGCTGACATGCTTTTCCCTAAGGAAGACAACTCTTCCCTGCTCTCAACATCCCTTAGTTGCCTGTAATTCTCTGTCTACGGTGGAGGCCCCTTGACATTTTGCCCTTCTGTGTCACTATGTCTACTGGTGTTGTTCTTGTTCAGGTCTTGTTTAGGCAGCCATGTTGATGCAGGGATCATCTAGGAAGATTGTAAGAGGGAGAGGAACAGGGAGTGAGTTGTGAGAGAGACTGTGTCGGGTTGGAGCTTACATTTTTACTACAGAAGGTATTTTTATGCAATCTGAGTTTCCTGTAGCTTTAAGGCTGCATGTTGACAATGTTCTGCAGAATGAGAACTTGAATCTTCTACATGAACTGCGAGTTACCAACTGCAGCCTCTCCTGATACTTATCATAATAGCTAAATGTGCAGCCTGATAGTATAAAGCATGTGCAGACCCCTGGAAGTACAGCAATCCAGAGAGAGCACTGATGCTGCGGCAGTGTCAGGCCCAGCCCGGGATTATCTTCTCCTTCTTCCATGGGAAAGAACAAAAACAAAATTACAGAGAATACCTGCTACGTACTGCCAATGTAGGCATCGACAGACCACACATCTAATAGACACAGTCTAGTACCAACAAAAAATTTAAAGAGAAGAAAATTATCTTCTAGGTCGGTCTTCAAACTATTATAACACAAAAGTGCTTTATAAGATACCTGAATTTGCAATTAATTTTTTCCATTAAATTATTACATTGTTTTAATTTAAAATTAATCATAAATGTTATTTACTCAGGCTGGAGAGATGGCTCAGTGGGTAAGAGCACTGACTGCTCTGCCAGAGGTCCTGAGTTCAATTCCCAGCACCCACATGGTGGCTCACAACCATCTGCAATGGGATCCGATGCCCTCTTCTGGTGTCTGAAGACAGCTACAGTTTACTCACGTATAATAAATAAATAAATCTGAGAGAGAGAGAGAGACCAATCAACTGGTTAGTTTAAAAAAAAATAAAATAAATGTTATTTACTCAGTCTGAAACCTGCAAGGCTTCTGATGAATTAAGTTAACTCTTACTCATTTGTACAAATCCTTGGCTAAAGCTTCTTTTCTCACCTTTATGAACAAATTTGTATATTTTAAAACATTTATTCTTAAGCTTTAGATATTTTCTGTAAGATATTACTGATAGTAACAATAAATACCATTTAGCTGCTTAGAATTCTATGTGATTTGTGACTGAAGACAAAAAGGATTTTGTGATCACTAAGATAAAAAATTTAAAAATCACCATTCAAGAGTAATATATTCAGCTCGACAGTGGTGGCATACGCTTTTAATCCCAGAACCCAGGAGACACAGTGAGTTCCACAAAAGCCAGGGCTGTTACACAGAGCCTGTTTTTTTTCAAAAAACAAACTAACTAACAACCCAGAGCTTTCTACTCATAAATGCACTGAGGATTTACAAGGAATGCTGAGGGATCAAAGTAATGGTTGAGGCCTCCTCTCTCTGTCAGAGGCTTTCCAGAGAGAAAGACTTCTGTGGCCCCATAGACGAGACCACACTACCCAAAGACAGGCTTCATAAGTTAGAAACCCCATCTGTGCTTTCGCTGCAGGTCCTAAAATAGATACTGTCTGTAGAGAATCTGACATGTAATAACATCCTACACATGGAAGAGTATTCTGTGAACAATAAAGTGATTTAAAAACTAACATCTGATGATTGTACTTTACCCCACGGTAGACGTGTTAAATAAAGCTAGAAAATAACTTACATTTTGAGTTGCTGTTGTCATGGTAACAGAACTACCACAGCGGATCCTGCACCACACTCAACCTGCTGACCTGAGTGTCTGACGTCTGTCACTTTCTCTGTGAGTTGTTTCCCTACAGACTCTCATTGCTCTGTCTACCCAGTCCTCTGGTAAAAAAATTTACACCAAAGGGGAAAATGTTTTCAACGCCCTGACAAGAAGGTGTGTAGGCGTGGAGAGAGGGGAGGGAGAGGAGGAAACCCGAGTCCCTTACGAGCAACATCGCAGTCATCTGGACTCCATCTTCTACTCAGTGCGAAGTCAATACTGTGGATTCCTCAAGCTCACTGCTTAATAAACACCAGATACTTAAGTGCCTTCTTTGGGAAGAGTTTGAATATTTCACTACTTTAAATGCTACCTGCCTAACACAAAAAGAGGCATATAACTGAAAAAAGTCATTATATGTAAATGTTTTGTTTACTGAGACCCCAACTGGCCTTGAATTCTCAGTCTTCCTGCTTACTCAGAGTGCTGAAATTGCATTCCTGTACCATCAAACTCAGCTGAAATGTAACTTCTGTTTGCATATAATCTGTACTGAGCCAATGATATCACATCTGTTGGGGGAGGCAGGGCTTAATTTTCTTCTCTAGCAAGCATACAGAAAGATTCACCCTGTATCTCTGAAGTGGATTTTAGAAATCTTGACATTCATTGCTTTCCCAGCTATTGATCTTCTAATGAAGTTTAGAAAAGATTCTGATATGACTGAACAATGTGATTTTGGCATTACCACTACTGATATAAACTAGACATTTTGGTTAACTACATAGCATTTTAGAAATTAGTGCACAGTGAATAAAATTCATGCAAGTTTAGTTTATTACTATATTCATTAAGAGTTGGAACTATAATAAACAAGGCTTTCACCTGAAAACGAAGAAAATTCTTGTATAATTCTTGCTGTTTAATCTGAAGCTCGCTGAGCGGCTCACCGAATGTGTTTCCCCGGGCAAAAGGAGAGCTTTGTGTTTGCAAAGGACCTTCAAAAGACAGTTTGAAAAACACAGTTAGGAAAGGAACAACCTGCTAATAAACCCACATTATGAAAAGAAGTATTACACACAACAGTCCTGAGGTTAAGGTCAGAACGGAAGGTGAGATAAGGGGACACAGAGGGCAGCGAGAGAAAGCAAGCAGTCAGTCAGACTAAAGTGAGGGGCTGGAAATCCTGTCCAGAGCACCTAAGACACGGGGGAATGTGCACGCTAACAGCCTGAACATGGCCTCACAGCACAGGCTGCACAGTACTGTTCATGATGGAAAATGGACATGAATGTCCTCTAAGAATACTTCTTAGGGGCTGGAAATGCAGCTCAGTGGCAGGGCATCTGCTCAGCCCTGGAAGGCCCTGGATTCAATCCTCAGAATTGAAGGGGGGAAAGAGGAAAAGAAAAAGTTCTTAAAATGTAAATTAGACTAACGAACTGTAATAACAGTATTTACTCCTAAAACTGCTGAGATTAGCGCTTTACGGGCGAGCACAGGCCTTAGGCTCTGTCTGCAGCACAGAGAACTTTTTAAAGGGAGATTTGTGTAGCAACAGTTTGCTGGAGTGTGTCCTTATAAACAGTTTGCTGGAGTGTTCCTTATAAACAGTTTGCTGG
>JADRCH010000109.1:6930631-6946579 GCA_019843965.1 Rhynchomys soricoides
TCCTTATAAACAGTTTGCTGGAGTGTTCCTTATAAACAGTTTGCTGGAGTGTTCCTTATAAACAGCATTATACAGTCGCAAAGGGGACACTGTCTCAGAAAAGCTTTCTGAAAAACAATCATTCCCTAGAAATCTCTTTGAATGCATAAAGAAAAAAAAAAAATCAATGACAATTTAAATCTCACATAAATGTTTGTATGATTCTTAAATGATCGATGTATTGCTTTTGTTGTTTGGTTGGTTGGTTTAGCTTGATGAAACAGGGTCTAACTATGTTATGTGTCCATGGATGGTCTGAAATCATTGTGTAGACTAGCCTAGCCTTAAATCTGCAGCAATCCTCTTGCCTTGGCCTCCTAAGGGCCGGACTTAAAGACATGTATCCCTACGCCCAGTTGCTGACTCTCCTATGGACTTACAACACCTGTCCTCTGCTCTTGTCATCTTATGTAGTACGACATTAGCAGGTCAGTGGGGAGGGCTTTCTACCAACTCTAGGGAACTAGTACCATTAGAAAACAGATATGCAACCAGATACACAGTAACCACAAACAAACAACTGAAGCCAAATTAGTACTGGATTTCATAGCAGTTCACTTAGGAGCCATGAAGTAAAAGGAAAAACAAAAAAACAAAAACAAAACCAAACAAAAACAAAACCTAACAGCATGAGCCAGGTAGGGTAGTACACACCTGTAACCCCAGCACTGGGGAAGTTGTGTCCTTACCAGGGCCTAATGAGACTGAGAGCCATGGTACACACCTCCAATGTGTGCACTGCACACTGGGGAGGCAGAGGCTGGGAGGTCTCTAGGAGTTTAAGACTAGCCAGGTGACATAGTGAGCTCCAGACCAACCAGGACTACACACAGTGTAAGCCACTGTCTAAAAATAACAAAAGGAAGAAAAAAAGCCAAATTAAGACAAAACATCAAATGAGGTTGAAGCTTAAAAGCATACATTAGGAAAACTGTGAGATATATTCAAGTTTCCCAAAGCCTTTTAAAAATATTAAACAGCATAGGCACACACATAAGTGTCAACATTCGTACACACATATAAGTATGTTGTGCCAGGAAGTGTTTGTGAACCGCAAAAGACCATGTAGCAGATTCCAATGCAATTGCACTAGGGTCTCTTTATTTAAGCTGGAGCTTGGGCCACACCACTGTTTCTGATACAGCAGAATGGGAGCCCCCAACTCTCAAGAAAACAAGCATTTATAGAAAATGGCGAGCAAATGAGGAGGTTTTAGCCTGGTGAGTATCTAATAGAATGACTACTGTAAGCCAACAGGTGGGTGCTCTGAACAAAACCATGAACAATCACAAACAGTCTGAAGGTATATCTGAGACAATCAAACTAATCTTTGATTGCCTGTTGCTAGGAAGGAACTAGGCATATAACTGTGGGGTATGCAGGCCATGGTGCTTGGGTGCAGCTTGGGTTCAGCTGCAGGTGAAGCTCTCAGGCTTTTTTTCTTTTAAGATGGAGTCTGGTCCCAAGATGGAGTAGGTTTAGCCTCTCAGTACTCATACACATATATATGACTTAGCACAAATTAGGTGGTCGTGGATAGTTTCTTTTATTGGCAAAATTTAGTTTAGTTAATGGTTAGGGAAAGAAAGTCTAGAAAATTTCAATTCATATAAAATGAGGACACTGACATGTTATTTTTAAAGTTATCATTAGCACCCACTAGAGGAAAATCTGACATACTACAGAAAAACTATACAGGTCAAAATTTGGTGGGCATGTTCAATCAGTCTTATTCTCTTAGGAAGGGGGTCATGGTAATTGTCTATTTCCCAGTGTCTAAGCCTCATACGCAAATGCCCAAGAAAGAGGAAATGCTAACCGTCCTTACAACAGCAAGCATCATTGTATATGCAGAAACAGAGAGCCACAGCACGGAGATCCCAGAAGCAGCAGACAAGAAAAGCAGCAATTCACATGAAAAAGTATTTGCTGTTCCTACTGTGCACTAGACTATTTCAGATTAAGAAATTAATCAAAGGTTCCAATTTTAGAGTTCCAAAAAATTGAAGCTAGCAGCTACTGTGGTTCCAGCACAGTAACAACAATGGACAGGGCTGCCTACTGTCTTCAAAGTGCCGGCCTCAAGGGACCGGTGAGGTCACCAACACAGCCCCCACCGACCTGCGGGGGTTGCCAGCAAGTCATGTGAGCTATGGAACTAGACTGCATGATTAGTCAGGACTAGTTCAAAAGAACTTCCTATAATCAAATTTTTTTCCAAATAAGAACTTCTAAGAAAATGTAAAAGCAGACTCAAAACAATAAAACTGCAAACGAGCAAAAGCAGAATTTTATAGTAAAGTCTTTTATCAGCACCAATACATAGTGCAAGATGTATATTCTCTACATTTGCTTTGATTTTTAAATGTATAGAATACACTCACACACATACGGAAGGATACTGAGTAATTTCAGCTCACAGCAACTTTAAGAGCCCTGCTTAATGGAGACCAGCTTTACTTACCCACACAGCTGTGACCTGACACTAACTGTGTACTTACTTCTTTTTCTGTACAGTGTGAAGGGCAGGTAGTATAGTTTACGGTAACAGACCAAATACTTTCTCACTGATGCAGTCAGTGCTGCAGGCCCCTCAAGTATCAGGAGAAGAACGTTAGCAGCGGCTACACACACACACACACACACACACACACACACACACACACACAGAGCAAACTACAGAGTGGGGGGGAGCACACCGTTAGAAGCAGTCTTTCCCCATTCTCTTTAGAAAGAAAGCACATAACGCTTCCTAATGTAACCAAAGGCTCAGTAAGAATTTCATCAAAGAACAGAAATGAAATTACTGAACAGCATTAGAAAGTAGTCTTTTTAAATATAGAATGTGATTAAAAACCTGAGTTTTTATTTGCAGAATCTTCTAGGTTCTCAGCATTTGATGTGGCTAAATTTTGGTCTATAGATACAACAGCCCTTTTATCTTCATATGTTCTTGCATCTGGGTTATGGTAGGCATCTATATTCTGTCTGTGCATCCTATTCAAATCAGCTGAGAGGGAAAAACAATCCATTTATTTCAATAAACACATTTCTGTAATTACTCTTAAACAATACATTTTAAAATAGGAAATCAGCAGGAAAAAACAAGACAAGGCTGGCCATGGCTGGCTGAAGGCTGCAGCTCTGAAGCCACCTCACTAAAAACTACAGAGACTATGAACTCAGCTCAAAACTAGGACAGAAGTTAAAGACATAAATCGTTGACATCTGATCAAAAGCCGTATTAACATAACCACTGTCAATTCAGGAATCACAATTTCTTTAATACAGAACAAACTTAGTGAAACTCAAGTCAGAGTAAAATTTGTCCCAAACCATCAGCTCTCCTAAAAACAGCTAACAAAAAACCATGTTTATATGGAGTGTTAAAATGTATCCAGAAATTCTTTATGTAACAACCAACCCTTCCTCAAAATATGGAACTCAAGTGCCTTCCTTACTATGGTCTCCTTATCAACTCATTTCAGCGTGGGGCACTGCAGGGGCTGACCAGAGACTCCTGGGGCTAATTCACAGAAGACGTGAGCTGCCTTCTCTCTGAGCACTGGACTCACTGAAGGGGAAGCTATCACAACGACAATGAAGGGGGATCTGAAAACAAGACCCTGAAGCCTCCTGTGCTGAACATGGAAGCCATGGGGGGAAACAATCTCGGGCTAAAGCGTCAGACACAACCAACCAGGAAGACCACTCAAAAGTCACAAAGTAGTATGCAGTTCTGACTTTAAAACACTACCTTTGGGGTGGTATATTACCTAGCAGTAGACCTGCTATGTCTACCAAATATCTAATACCTAGCTCGGTTGGTAGTATCTGTCTAACATGAACGAACTGGGTCAAACCACTAGTCTCAGTAACAGAGCTATACAGAATTCACATTTTAGAAGTGCATAAATAGGGCTGGAGAGATGGCTCAGAGGTTAAGACCACCGACTGCTTGTCCAGAGGACCCAAGTTCAATTCCCAGCATCCACACAGCAACTTACAACTGTCTGTAACTTCAGTTCCAAAGGATTTGGCACCATTGCACAGACATTCATTAACGCAAAACATCAGTGTACATAAAGATAAATCTTTTTTTAAAAGTGTGTGTACATACGTGTGTGTGTGTGTGTGAGTGTGTACACCTAGCTCTCCACCTACTCCTCACAAACAAAACACTGGGATAATAACAACAAAAGTAAACTTAAACAGATATATAAAATTATTTATCAAGAAGACTACACTCAAGGGTGTATTTTGAATGTGTCACAAGTTTAAGATACCATATAGAATAGTCCAAATAACATGTGAACATAACAGGAAAACAAAGTTCAGGATATGACAGTTTACACCACCGTATTCCATTTAGGACACCTTGGACTTAGAAAATGGACAAGACCTTCAATGTGAAACATGAGTGGGAAGAATGGTAATTAGGGAAGGGGGCCAACGAGATGATCTACTGGTTAAAAAGGTGACTGCCACGCAAGCCTGACAACCTGAGTCCAACTGCTGGAACACATCCAAAGAAAAACAGACGTAGACCTGGTGGTGGCTCCCATCTGTAATCCCAGCTCTCCTACAGCAAAATACAGGAAAATTGCCTGGAAGCTCAGAAGCTTATGGAAGCCAGCTACCCTGGTATGTGCATAACTACATAGTGAGATCCACCTCAGACATACAGACGAGAGCCATTCTCTGACCTCTGCATGTGCGCCATGACATGTGACATGCGCATGGCACATACAACTCTCTTACACACACGGATACTGAAAAAGAAGAGAGCCAGGCGTGGTGGTGCATTCTTTTTATCCCAGTACTCAGGAGGAGGCAGAGAAAGGCAGATTTCTGTGAGTTTGAGTCCAGCCTGGTCTACATAAGTGAGTCCAGCATAGCCAGGATCATTACACAGAGAAACCCTGTCTCAAAAAACAGACAAATGAATGGACGGACAGACGGAGGGAGAAAGGGAGGGAGGGGGAGGAAGAGGGAGGGAGAGAGAAAGGGAGGGAGGGAGGGAGGGAGGAGATGGGGAGATGGCTGAGCAGTTAAAAACTCTATCAGAACAGCAGAGTTTGGATCCCAGTACCCAAATTGGCAGCTCACAACCACCTGTACCTTCAGCTTCTAGCCTTCTTCTGACCTCCATGGGAATGGACAAGGAGACACACACACACACAAACACACACACACACATACACACACACACACCTTTTTTAAAAAGCAGAAAGTAGAAATGGGGGCAGCAAGTAAAGCCTCAGTTTAAAATCCAGGACCCACAGAGTAGAGAGAGATCAACTCCCACAAATTGCCCTCCGACCTGTGCCCACACGCACACTCACCCTATATCAGGGAGGCAGGGAGGCTGAGGAAGGAGTTACATATAACCCCAGTACGTAATGTACATGTTAGTAGATGTCACAACCAAACTCATTCTTTATACAAATATGCCAAGGGAAAGGGGCTAGGCGGATGGCCCCGAGCTCAGACCTTAGAACACACAAATACTGGGAGGCAATGGGGTCCTGGCTGTAGTCTTAGCACTCACAAGCTGTAGAAACAAAAGGCTACTGGAGAAAGCTGGCTATCTAGACTAGCCATACTGGTGAGCTCTGGGTTCAACTGGGAGACCTTGCCTCCATGACAACGTGGAGAGTAATTATGGAAAACCTCAATAACAGCCTCTCCTGGACACACAGGTGCATGCTGAACACAGACACACACAGACACACACAGACACAGGCACACATGAAAAAGGGCAATTTTTAAAATACCATCTTCATAGCATCAAAACATGAGAAACTTAGTTATGCAATTGTCAAAATATGTACAAAATATGATTTACAAAAGTACAAAATACTGATAAGAGAAATTAACTAAAAGCACTAGTGGACAGACAGTCTACACTAATGCATCAGAAGATTCAATATTGTTAAGATGTTGCCCACAGCAAGGTTGCCTGTGAGGTCAGTGCAATTCTAAAGAGAATTGCACTATTTTTGGATAAAACTGATAGTAAAATAGGAAGCTGGATTGCCAAAACAATCTTGGAAAAAAAAATAAAAACCACTAAGTGGGAAAGTCAAGAAGGGGTCATGAAATACACCCATAATTCCAGCACTTGGGAGGCTGGCACAGTGGACTACAACTCAAGATCATCCAGAACTATACAGGGAAGCCATGTCTCAAAAAAACAAAAGAAAAATAAATAAATAAAAGACTCCAGCATCTAAATTTCAACACTTACTACAGAATTAGTAAAGTGTTTGATATAACCATGAAGTCAGACATGCAGTGCTAACTGGTACTTAACTGGTATTTCACAATGCAATTCAATGTGGAAAATGTTCTATAACTGACTGATTTTTGGTATAACTCTGAAAATAATAAAATCATGACGTCATGCACTTTGGATGGATGTACTAAATGGTATAGAACATGCATAAAAGCTATGCACACATAGAAAGATTTAAATAGGCAACTACAAAGACAACTGTCTGACTGCAGGTTAACCACATGGCATGCCTGTAAGAGGGCCACCAGGTAAGAGCAAGTGCTATACAGGCCTTCCACCTGAGTTGGATTCCCTATCAGATACCATGATGGAAGGAGAGGACTGACTCCCAAAGTTGTCTGACCTCTGGCATGACTCACTTACACATCAAGCACAAATGTACAACAATAATAAATAAATAAATATAATAAACAAGATGGGAAACTAAAGTATTATAGCATCTGGAACAGAAGACAGTAGGGGACACGGCAATATCTACATACTATCTATAATTTCATTAACAGCACAGTATTGATGTTATTTCTAGCTTTTATACTTGTGCCATGACTGCATGTCAACTGTGAAGGAAACACTGAGAGTCGCTTATGCTCTCTCTTGGCAGCTCTTCTGTGTGCTAAAGTTATTTCACAATAACAGTCTTATAAAAACTGAAATAGCCATAATCCATAGAATGGCCACTCGGCCTTCATCTACAAAAAGTCAAATGCTGATGAGCATTCAGAGCAATTAGAAATGCTGTGCTTGTCTAGTGAGAATGAAAAAAAGGCAGTTTGGAAAACAAGCTAACAAAGTTAAAAACACTAATAAACTAGCAAGCAAACACTACGCAACCAGCTGACCCTATTGCTATGCACTTACCCAAGACACACAGAAGCACACATTCACACAGGCCCATGCGTGGGCATTTGATCACTGCTCCTCACCCTTCCTAACACTGCAACCGGACCATAACATCATTTCCATTGCTGCTTCATTACAGTAGCTTTGCTACTGTTGTGAATTGTAATGTAGATATCTGTGTTTTCTGATGGTCTCAGACTCCCCAGAGGGTTCATGACACACAGGTTGAAAACCATAGGTTTATAGCAATTCTACTCTTAATGACATTAAATTGGAAATAACTCAAGTGTCTATCAACCCTAAACAGATACACCATGGTGGTACCTCAAAACAATGCAATTTCATTCAGTAACAGAAAGAAAAGAATCTCACAAATGTTACACTGAAAGCATATTACAAACTTAAAAGGCAACACTGGCCCCCAGGAGGCTGACCACAGGTTTACAGGGGCAAGGGCTGGAAGAGGACAGTCCATAAAGGACAGAGGGACAGTCCTGTTAGCAGTCCTGGAGTACGACCTACATCTTGAGTGTGGAAGAAATGACTGTAGCAATAGCTGTCACTGAATTTTAAAAGAGTAATTTTATTAAATGCAAATTTTACCTCAATAGACATATAGAAAAGCAAATATAAATCTAACTAAGGTAAGGATGAACCATTCAATATGACACTTGCTCAAATGTATATGAAAGGCTGTTTATCCATACCTCTCACCAGGCCTGAGAGATTGCCAGCCATTTTCAAGTGGTCAAACTTTTAATTTTATGGGTGTCTGGCAGCAGTTCTCAACTGTGGGTCTTGACCACTTTAGGAATCATATCAGATATCCTGCCTCCCAGATATTTACATTACGATTCATAACAGTAGCAAAGTTACAGTTATAAAGTAGCAACAAAATGATTTCATGGCTGGGGTCACCACACCACGAGGAAGTGTTAAAGGGTCACCGTCTTATGAAGGTTGAGGACCACTGCTGTATAGTTGTTAAAATTTTAACACATATAGTCTCAAGTATCACCTCTATGATCACTTAAATTCTACAGAGCTTGAGCACCAAAACAGACCCATCTCTAATTGCTCATGTTCCCAGCCTACAATCCCCAGGCAGGTCCTTTATTCTTTGTTATTTTGAGAATATAATGTAATGGACATGGACAAAGGTTACTTACCAGAACTTTTGACTTTTCCAGATTATGAGCATCAACAACTCATTCCTTGGGTATTGCTAAGTAGCCCTGCCCCCGCACCCACACCCACACACTAGATAAATAAGCTTATCCATTCACCTATGAAAACATTTTGCAATATCTTAGCTTTTATAACTTTAAATACAGAGTCCTAGTGAATAAAGAACACTGAATTTTTTATGGTACTTTAAAACATTTTGTTCTGCCTTATTTCATTAATAAGTATTCTCCCTTAAAAGGATGTGAGTGAGTGAGAGGTAAAGACTCGCATTTTTTGGCTTTCCATCAGGAAACCAGCGGTAAACAGATGGAGCAGACAGCAGGACTGCAGTTAGCTATAAGCACACAGGCTGGGCCACGGCCATCATAGCTCACTTCCCTAACATCGCAATGGAGCAAAGCCAGCCATGTCTCCCTATCTCCAAGATGTAAGGCCCACATACAGACCTTGATACTCTTTAGGTGCTGACTGCTGACTTTGAAGATGGTGTTTAAGAGGTGTTCCACTGTCCTTGATAAAGTGCCTCACTTTCCCTGTCTCATGTGATGACCACGACATGAAGTAAACAAACTACAAGCAGAGACCTCAGAGGCAGCGTCTTCATTTCTCCCCAACATGCAATTCTAAAGCAGTATCTTACAGTTCAAGAATCCACATCTCACTACAAACTTATCACAGAATGGTACTGCTTAAGGCCTCCTGGAAAGTTCTGGAGTCTGTTCTATCTGATACAAATTGTCTTACTTTCAGTAAAAACAAAAATAATATACTCTAAGTACTGTCTGGGAGCACCAGCTAACATGAATTACTCTCTGCAGTTGAGGACTGTCCTCAGAGGACAGGAAGTGTACTATCATGCAGAAGACAGGCTTTCTAACGTGCATTGTATTCATAATCAGAGCAGCATCTTTTCATTAAATCATAAAACAAACCCTTATACAGTCTGATTCCCACCTCTTCCTACTCTCCACTCTTAAAATGTTGGAATAATTCATTTAAAAGCAAGTTTATGGACACATCATACTTATCAGATTTCCTTTGGCATCTCTGAGAGGAGCACCACCTCCGCCCTTCCCCCAGGGGTTGTAAATCCTCATTTCGGCTTCTAATTTAGCTTCATATTCTTCTTTTTCTAAACGTTCTTTCTTCCTTCTTGCTTCTCTTTCCCGAATCTTGACAACATAAGATATGCTTAAAGTAAATATTGACTTACAGGAGGTTGAGACAAGATACTGGCAATGCTATTACTTAATTTTTCTAGTAAGAAAAATATACATATATTTTTAAGTGCACTTTTTCACTATAAAGCTAAGAGTCATATATAAGGATGCTGATCTGTGAATGCAGGAGACTGACCTGTAACTTCAAGGAGAACCCCTCAACGAACCCCAGATATCCAAATAGAGACTGACCCAAAACTCGTAGTAGAGAAGACTCCCAGATCCAGTCTGAAGATCAACCTGCCTGTCAGCCATCCCCTCTACTACCAGTCAGACACTTGACAGATGTATCCAAGTATTCTGGCTAGCCTGGACCAAGTCCCTCCGTCCACCAGTCAGCCCAGCCCACAGCAGCTCAGCATGGAGCCCACACAGAGCACTGCTCACATCCACTGTGACTCCAACCCTCCCGCCTAAGAACAACATGTAGAACCCAGAGAGCTCTCCATGTGCAACAAGAATCTCCTAAGCCTACAGAAAGTTTACTCTGAAGCCCAGAAGTTACACCTATCCCTCACAGGGCTCCATTTGCATATCAACATCGTGGCCCCCAGACTGAAAACAAAGCACCATTCAGCTGGCCCATAATCTAACAAATTGGGTCAACAACAAAGTTCCAAACACACCCAATAAAGGTAAGAAAAGACATCTATACCAAAAAGCACCATCAACCTTATAACTCCAGATGCCTGGATCCCATCACAAAAACACAAACATGAACAACCTGGACAGCATGTCTCCTCCAAAACCCAGCCCTCCATCACTGTCCCTGAAAAGAGCAACCTGGCTGATGAACAAGACAATGAAACTGCAGTTTTGAGTGTGTTGAGCTCAGGAGGTTACTGAACAAATGCCCAGACCAAGATTGCAGAGCACAAGTAAGCTCTGAATCCAATAGTGAAACAATGTGAAAATACCACTTAATGTAGACAGAGAATCTGAAGAAAAGAAAAACTCATCATGTCAAACAGAGAGACCAGAGCAAAGCCTCACCTACAGACCGGATCAAGGGGAAGACTACCAGATCTCAAACACAAGGTACAAGAAATAAATGTTTCACCTAAAAAACAAATAAAACAATAAAAACAAACAAAAAACTAGAAACAGAACATGCTGAACACTATAAAAAGACCAAACATACAAACCATAGGTATAGGAGAATAAACCTATTCCACAAAGTCATAGAAGAAAATTTTGCAAATCAAGGGATGAGAGCCATAAAGATTCCTCAGGAACAAGAAAGGATATTGGAAACTGCAAAGGTCCAAGTTGTATATAATGGCAGGCCTTTCAGAATCACATCTGAAATTTCGGTGGAAAGTCTGAAATCAAGAAGGCCCTGGATAGAAAGTCCTGAAAGACTACAGATGCCAACCCAGACTACTATACACAGCAAAACTGTCAGTCATAATTGAAGGAAAAAACATTTCATGATTTAAAGAATTTATGCCCACAACATCAGCTCTATAGAGGATACTAGAAGGAATAGTTCAGTCTGAGGAGATAATTAAACACACCCAAGAAAGTACAGAGAATAAATAATCCCAGTACAGCTGAGTATAAGAAGTCTAAGAAAACAACTCAACAACAACAAAACATTCATCAAAAATAACCCCCTCAAAAGCTCCCAATAATAAATGTCTCAGTTCCCCAACAAAAAGACACAGACTAACAGACGAGATTAGAAAACTGGATTGATCAGTTTGCTTGTTATATGAATACACCTCACCATCAACCATAGACACCATTTCTGATGAAAGTATAGAAAAATGTATTGGTCCAAATAAATGGACAAAGAACCAAGCAGGCTTTGCTAGTCTAATACCTAACAAAACAATAAATTCCAACCAAACTTAGAAGAGAGCGAGGAGGAGGACATTTCACACTCAATAAAGGAAAGTACACTGTGAGATACTACAATTCTAAACACTAAGGTCACGGACAGGCATCCAAGTTCACAGAAGAAACATTACTAGATCCAAAATCACAGATTGAGCATGACATACTGATAGTGAGTAACTTCAATATTCCACTCTCAATAAAAAAGACATCTAGACAAAAGTAAAATAGAGACGCTCTGGAGTTAAGACACCATAAATTAAGTGGCTCTAACAGACATTTATAGTACAACATTCCACCCAAACACTAAAAATACATTCCCAGCAGCCATGGACCTTTCTCCAAAACTGACCACATATTAGGACACAAATTAAGTCTCAACAAGTTTAGATAAACTGAAATAACATACTGTATTTTATCTGACCATGAAAGAATAAAGCTGAATGTCAACAATAGAAATGGAAAAAAATTACACTCTCATGTAAGTTAAATAATACCGTACTAAATAAAAATTGGATCAAAGGCAAAATTAAGAAGGAAATTTTTAAAATTTCTAGAATTAATGAAAGTAAAATCACAACATATCAAAATCTATGAACATCATGAAGGCAGCTCTACAAAGAAAGCGCCTACATCAAATGACTGCAAAGACCTCATCAATAACTTATTGATGCACTTGGAGACCTTGAAAAACAAGAACAAACAACACCCAAAAGACTAGACAAGAAGAAAGAATCTAAGTCAGGGATAAATTTACCAGAAAAACAAACAAACAAACAAACAAAAGAATCAATGAAATGAAAAGTTGTTTGTTTTTTTTGACAAGATTGACAAGACCAGCAAACCTTTAGGCCAAATTGAAAGAGGAAATAGAGGGGAAGGAGGGAGGAAGCTGAGCAGAAAGGAGGGAAGGAGGTCTTAAGTTTCAAAATCAGAGATGAAAGCAGAAACATTACAAAAGTTGCTGAGGAAATTCAGAGAATCTTAATGATACAACGTAAAAATCTGCATCCCAGCACTCAGAAGGCAGAGGCAGATAGATCTCTGGTGAGCATGGTCAGATGGCCAGCCTGGTCTACGAAGTGAGTTCCAGTCCAGTCACAGACACACAATAAGACTGTATCCAAAAAAAGGAAAAAAAACAAAACTAGTGTTCCACTAACCTGAAAATTCTTGAGTAGATGGAGAAACATGAAGTAAATTATTAGAGCAGGCCCATAGCTACCAACAGAACAGAAGCAGCACCAGTCTACCAGATTTCAAAGGACTTACACCGTACTGCCCAAAGTGCCCACACCATACAAAGGGGAAGAGTATCTCCAATCTGTCTCACAGTCAGTACCGTCCCGATATCAAACCAAAGATCCACAAAGAAAAACCCCAGGCCAATCTCTCTGATGACCACAGCCGCTGCTGAGTGGTTTGAAGAATGACCCCCATAGGTTCATATATTTGAATTCTCAGTCACCAAAGAGTAACTATTTGAGGACTAGGAGGTGTGGCTTTGTTACAGGAAGTGTGTCACTGGCTTTGAGGTTTCAAATGCCCATGCCAGGCCCGCCCTCCCTCCCTTCCTCCCTCTTCCCCTTCCCCTCTTCTTTCTCCTCTCTCCCCCAAACCTGCAGCTTAGGACATAGCTCTCAGCTACTGCTCTAGCACCATGCATGCTGCCACGTCCCCACCATGCCCTTGCTATGAGAGTTTCTGAAACTGTAAGCAATTCCCAATTAATGTAATGAGAGTTGCATTGGTCATGGTGTCTCTTTATTGCAATAAAACAGTGACTAGGACAGACACACACAAAAAACTCAATACTTAAACACCAAATTCAAGAACACACCCACAAGATTATTCTAGGTCTTCTGCAAAAGTAACAAGAAGCCACCTCTCCAGCCTATCCATGGCAATTTTGCTCATTCATTATGTATATAAAGTAAGAATCCTACGGCCAGATATATAATATATGGGCCAGCACTACAGGAGGGAATTTTAACTTCTTGAATTGAGAAACCTAACTCTATTGGAAACATTTAAATACTCTCACTCAAAACCAGATTTTGATTTTCCAAATTCAGTTTTTCTTCTGTAGAACCTTCACATTCATAAAAATGGCAGTAATTCTTTCTAGATGTTTTCCCATGTAAAAGCTGAAGAAAGATACTTTCCAAGGAGCTGGGGCAGTTAGGAGTAAGTACTCTTCCTGCAGACTTAAGTTCGATTCCCACATAGAGCAGCCCACACCTATAACTCCAGCTCCCAGGGATCTGACTCCTCACAGCCAGAGCACTCATGTGCAAATGCACACAAACACATAGTTAAAATAATACATATATTCATAAAAAAAGTGCAAGAGGCTCTTGCCTAGAATGTCCTCAGATCAGTCCTCTGCACCACATAAAACAGAGCACTCTGGTGTGCACCTGTGCTCCCAGCCCTCAGGAGGGAGAAGCAAACAGGATGACCAGCATTTCAAGGTCATTCTCTCTTCACCACATAGTGAGTTCAAGAGCAGCCTGATCCAGATGGAACCCTACCTCAAGAAAACAACAAAACCCATAGTTCACCAAGAAATCTAAACAGAATTCCCCAGGAAAGTCCTCAATTTAGATATGGACCCTCACTTCGAATCTCTCCCCAAAAAGCTGTTACAAACTCCTAAGTAAGTTTTCTTTAACCAACATAAAGTATAGAAGATGCCAATGTGCTTCTTGTAAGCACTCCACCAGGGTGTCCCTCACCTGTCCCTATGGACTGTGGCCTCAGGCCCCTGTCATCTGCACTATGAATCACGCCTAAACCCTCTGCTCTTTCCCACCCTCTCGCTCATACCCTGTGCATCAAAGACCAGAGCTGTCTGTTGACATCCTCCCTTTCTCCTCAGATGGCTCAGAGCCTCAGCACCTCCTAGTGGAACTGAACTGATCAACATCTCACTAAAGGTTTCTCTAGGGCCAGCAAGATGGATCAAAAGGTCAAAGAACCTGCTACTAACCCTGACTACCCAAATTTGATCCCCCCCAAAAAATATGGTGTAAGGAAACGCTCACGCACATGGACATAGACACACACCAAAGAAGCAAGTTCTTAGAAGATGCAGGGAAATAAAAAAATAAAACTCCCTAAATATACCAGGGATGTCTCGAAACTAATGTGCAGCTCAAATATTAACTACAGACCCAGCCCTAACTGTCCCAGACAAGCCTACTGTTTCCTACAGCAGTTCAAGCACATCCACTTCGAAGCTTACCATATTGCCTACCACTGTTCTTCCCTTTAGTCTACAGTCGTGCTGTAAGTCAGTCAATAGGGAACGAACGAATGAATGAATGAATGAATACCTGCTCCTGCAAAGCTTCTTGGTAAGACTGAAGTGACTGTATAGAAGGTTTTGGCTTATCCTCAAAGACCAGTCCTGAATTCCTGTGTCCATCACTAAGAACTTTCTGTTCATTCTGTCCAACAGTATTCCTAATAGCAAATAAACAATTTGTATCAATTTATTATAAGAACAAGCAAATTCTAGAAGAAAACAAGAACAATTCTTTGCCTGGCATATTAAACCATCTTTTTTTTAAAAAAAAAAAAAAAAAATTTAAAAACAAAGCCAGAAAGATGGGTCAACAGGTACAGTAAATGCTGTGCTGTGCCCAGGACTGCACAGAACAATTGAGAAGCAGCTCCTGCAGGTGGTCTCCTCTGTCCTCCACATGTACACTGTGGCATGCATGCCATGGCTCGTTTGAGCACACGCACAAATGCATGCACAAAGAAAGTAAATAGGAGGTTTTAAAAATGGACTATAAGCCAAAATAAACCTTTCTCCCTTCAGATGCTTTCGCCAGGGTATCTCAGCAATAAGAAAAGTAACTAAGACACCACATGAGCATGAGGACCTGAGTCTGATTGCCAGCACACACATAAAAGGCCAGGTGTGCTGGAGTACAACTGTAATGCCAGCCGGGGATGGGGGACAGAAAGACTCCTGGGGCTCACTGACCAGCCAGCTTAACCAAATAGGTGAGTGCCAGTGTCTCAAAAACCAGGCAGGCAGATCCTGAGGAGCAATACCTGACAGAGGTTGACCTCTGCCCCCCACACGTGCATGAATGTACAATGAAACATCACCTCACACTAAGGCAGCTGGTCAGAAAACAGAACTGCTGTGGAATAGGGAGAGAGACTGGGATCTCTGCGCACTGACAGGGAAGGCAGAGCGTATACTGCCCTGAAAGTAATGTGGCAGGCCCTCCAGAACACTCTACCACAATCACCGTGGGGCCAAGTTGTATTTCTGAGTATACACAAAAGAAACTGGAAAACGACAATGACTCTAGGAGCAGTACCTTTACAACCAAGATGATAAAGGAGCTCCAGTGGCTGTCAGTGGCTAAATAACAGAGGCTGCCAGAGCATGTCACAAGATGGAGTTGCCCATTCCTGAACTCACAGGATAGAGTTCTCATTTATACAACGAGAAGCATTCTAGAGATGGTTATGTAATGCTGCATTCTAGAGATGGTTATG
>JADRCH010000109.1:6946589-6956589 GCA_019843965.1 Rhynchomys soricoides
AGAGATGGTTATGTAATGCTGCATTCTAGAGATGGTTATGTAATGCTACAGATCAGTAAGTGCTGCACCAAGTGCTCCTAAAACAGTTAAGCTACAAGAGCTTATACTCTGCATGTCTTAGCACTTTTTAACTAAAGACTTACACAGCTGGCGGGGCTACCTGGTGAGTGACAGGGGCAGGGACATGAGGGGCAGGCTGTCCTCCAATCATTCCTGAACCATCTAAAGGGGAAGGAATAGAGACATTTATTGCAGAATATTTACTTACTATTAGTAACATTTTATCCCAAAAGAAATAGATACCGAAAGCTTTTCCCAAGCACCAATACATCGTTATGGGCTAAGAGTTAGCAAAAGAACATAGGAAAACATACAACAATTACCTCTTAACTCTGAGCAAAAAGGAAATTATGAGACACAATTAGTTTTATTTTGGTTTTAAAACTGGGTCTTGTTTTATGACCCAAGGTGACCGGGAAGTTCCTCAGCCCAAGTGGGCCTTGAACTCATGATCCTACCCCCATCTATAACTGCATTTTAAGATGGGTATTGCGACAGTTTGTTCTGCATGCAAAATGTATGCAGGAACTTAATTCATAAAGTCTTATGCTAAGAAATTAAGCAGAGTAGAAACAGAAGCCCCATGACCGAATCGTGAACTTACAAGGGGAGTAGGTGCACATCCACGTCTGCCCTGCACACATTATCTGGACATACTAGGTATATATAATAAATCTCGTCTCTTCATAAAGTATCTTTATCAAGTATCATGTCAAACTAATAAGACTGGACTTGATACTAGGGGTAAATTTAATACTTGGATTAAATGAAGCTGTACCTTTTTCATTTACATACTGTTGCTTCCATAAAAACCATTATCCTTACTAAACCACTAGAAAACTGTTTATAGAACATATAGAAAACTCACAGTACGCAATATTAGGATCCAGTGTATTTCTAGCACCATAAAAATAGTACGCATCATCATAAGGAGTTCGATAGTGAGGAGCCAGTGGGGCAAGCAGCGGGGGTGGAGGTGGATTCAGAGGCACAGGCAATATCCTATAACAAAGAAAAACAAAAACATTATCCTCATATTTTATTACTTTTAATCAAGATAGTTTAATCTTTTGCAAAAAAAAAAATATATATATATTATTAAAATTAAAAATCAGCCTTGTACTAATTGTTCAAGAAAAATTAGGAATCAAAAAGCAAATAGCAACGAATTTTACAACTTCAGGAACATTTTGGTAAGATGCAAGAGAGGTAAAATAATTGAGGAATATCTAATAGCCATTATGTGCCGTATCAAACAAAGGTATGCTTCCTTAACCCTCAGTAAATACAGAATGAACAATTACAACAGTGCAGCATCCATAAGGCAAGTGACAAAGAATGCCAGAGGGGTACAGAGCAGGGATCAATCTGTAAAGGGACAGGAAGAAAGCTTGAAGAGTCCCAAAAAAGGAAGTGTCATGTAATGAGTCACAGAGAGAGGGGACCAAGAGCTCCACCACCTCAGGATTACACATGGCTCTGTGTGGGCAAGCCAGGGCATAGAGTGAGTATGCTTATGCATGTCCACACCTGTGCACACACCCACATGTGTCCATTATGTGTATAGGAACCAGTACGTGTAGGAGAGGGTGTGCACATGAGTGTGGACAAATGCACAAGCCAGCAGTCATCCTTGCATGCCAGTTCTGGGGAGCTGTCCACTTTGTTTTTGAGACAGAGTTGCTCACTGGCATCACTAATTACACTGGCTGGCCAGCAAGCCCCAGGTATCCAGTGTCTGCCTCCCAGCACTGAGAGCACAAATTCATCCCACAACACCCAGTGTTTTTACTGACTGAACTATCTCCCCAGCCCAAAGGGTATATTTTTTATACGTAAAACTGCTTTTTCACAGAAAGTTAAACCACAATGTGGTTACTTGAGATTCCATACAGCCCTGATATAAGATTTAATAGTTCATAAATTTAAAATGTGTAAAAACTTGTACTTCCACATTTCCTCACTGAGGAGACAATACGTGTTTCTACCAGCACAGTATTCTTCAATAACAGAAATGGCAAAGGCAAATAACTTTAGATAAACAAAGAAAAGGGGGACACTCTAGATTTTTTTACCCAAACATTAACATTCTCCGCCTTAAAGAATCTAGGGTCTAAGGTAGCAGCAAACGTCTCTTCAATAGTCAGCAGTTCCACACGATACTGGTCAGTCGGTGAGTCTAACCTCACCGTCATCAGTGCAGATGCCAGCAAAAACAACCTGAGTATCTGTTGTGAAAACAATCTATTATTATCAGCAATGCCTGCATTGTACCTATACACAGAAAACTCAACGGTCACACCAGCCCTCTAGCTGTATCAAGTCCTACCATCGCCTTTTACAAAGGAGAAAACTGTTTTGCACAAAGTCCAGGGAAGCCGGCTCTTCCGGCCTCTAACCCAGAACAGAAAGCGCCGTGGCTCTCTAACCCGCTCTCTCAGCCTTGGGAGTGGGAGGTCAGTGAAGGAAATGAAGGAAGTACCTGAGAGAGGCTGTAAGGAAAGCTCTACACTTTGTTAGTAACAAAGAAAAGACCGAGTCCTGCTGAAAGGAAAGGCATCTCAGAAATGTCTTAAAAGGTTAAGAAAATACCTACAGATTTAAAGGCATTCCTATAATTAGTATATTAATAAATAAGTACAGTCCAGAAAATATCCGTTACAGGGTTTTCTTTATGTATGGATTAGTATAACGTGTCTTCCCTATAGGAATGACATGTTCGATATGAATTCCAGGGTTATAATCCCAACAGCCCTAGAGTAAGCCCAGAGAGAACTGTTAAACCAGACAGACACGTACCAGATTAGAACATTTTTTGGAATAAGCTGAAGAAACAATTCAATGATTGCCAAGTGGAAATATGAACAATGCATACCTTTTAAAAGACTTTAAAAATGTGACCTAAAATATAGCAGGTACAACTTTATTTTAAAAATAGTAAGCCTCTTAAATGACAGAAACATTAAAGATTTCTCCTTTTTCTAATAGCAGAGAAAAAGAGTATCAATAACGATGAAGAAGAAATAGCTACTCAGCAAAGTTACTCATGATACAACATCTCTGAAGCATCATCTGCAGCAGCACACCCTTGTAAATGTAAAGCACAGTGAGGTCTTCCCTAATTCCCAAATACAAACATTGAAACAAGCACCTGGGATGCACCAGTTCACCAAGGGTGCTGCCGAGTCCACTGTGCAAGTCTTCATTGTGAGAAGGGGCGGGATGAAGTGGTGGGACGGGTGGGGCAGACGGGGCAGAGGAGGGAGGGGGAGGTGTCTGGAAAGCTACTCTGGGTCTCTCAGGTGGTACCATCTCTTCAAAGTGTCTTGGTGCCAAACTAAACTGCTTTACTCTATCAGGCTAAAATAAAGAAAAAGACAAAAAACAAAAAACAAAAAAAAACCTGTTTGTTACATAGAATCATAAGTTTAACGGTGACAAGGACCTCCGAGGACCCTCTACCCAGGCAGGCACTTAAGACAGTCACAGAACAGCAGAATTTTACAGCTAAAAAAGACTTTAAAGATCTGATTCTTATTTTATAAGGAGGCTCCCTGGAAGCTCATGATCAGTAAACGACTAAACAGCAAGTACAGCCGGGCGTGAACTTCCCGCGCAGGGCTCTGTTAGGCAGCAGCACACCACACCTCTCCTCAGGGGCTACTTGGGAGACTGACTGGAGGAGGGCTCTGCAGGCCTCAGTCTCCCTACAACCATTGGACTTTACCATGGTCCAAAGCAGCACAGGCCGCCTGCCTGTGAACACTGGAGGAAGTGTCCCCGTGCCACAACAGGAACAGGGTAGGCCGGGGACTGCTTACTAATCCTTACTCAAGAATAGCATTTTATGTCATTTGTAAACATTAAATAATGTTTAACTGTTGCCTCTAATATAGTTTTATTCAACTTGACACTCTTTAGGTGATTCAATTCCAGAATAAATAAGCTCTACCACAGGTTATAAAATTTAATAATTTATAAATGTAATAAATTTATTAATCTACAGTTTTAAATCTTATAATTATTATATAAAGGTATAACATAATTATATTTAATTATAAGAATATAATTTACATACTTATGATTTATTTAAATTTATATATTTATAACTTATAAAATACGGTTGTTACATAAATTTGTTAATATAGATCATTATATAATTACTAAAACTATAATTCACAATTTAATAAATTTGTTAAATAATCTTTAACTATTCCCTCTAATATAGTTTTATTCAACTTGACACTCTTTAGGTGATTCAATACCAGAATAAATAAGATCTATGATATACTATAAAATTTAACGTGCCAATATATTATACTAAAAAGCTCAAGTTCCCAAAAGCTAATTTTTTACTGCAATGGCTACTTTAAAGATATTTAATGAGAAACAAAAAGAATTACCTTTGGAGTCTATTTTTTTCTGCAAGACAGTATTTTTGGGAAGGGTCTTCCTCCCCGTCACTGGGAATCGGGTTAAATGTAAGGCCTCACCCACGCTGAGCAGCAGCTCTCCCCCCAAGCTACAGCGCTGATCCTTTTAGTTGTCTGTTTTGTTTTGTACTTTACTTGTGAGTCTTATTAAGTCGCCCAAACTCACTATAAACTTATCTGTAGCCCACAGAGGCCTCAAACTTGCCTGAGCCTCTCAAGTAGTGATAAAAAGACTATGATCAGACCTGGTTCAGGACTGATTTCGAGGTTAAAATGTGTATTATAAGAATAGTCAGAAACACAAAAGGGGGCACACGGGAGCAGAGCAAAACACTAGAGCCAGCAGCCTCTGACGGCTGAACCAGGGCTTTGCACATCTTAAGAACATCCAACCACTGGGCTACACCATCACCCCAGCACTACATTTTAAAGCAGATAACCCAAGGCACACATACTTAAGTAAATCAATAAGTCATCTATACCTGGATAATAATTAAGATAACAGTAATTTTAAGGATTTGCTAGATCCTTTTTAAAGACTGAAGTTTTTATTTATTAAAACTAGAGGTCTTAACCATCATTAGCAAAAGAAACAAAAACTCTCAGCAAATAAACCCTGCACATCTGACAACAGAAGAGGGCACTGCGGGAAAACACTAAAGCGTGGCCTCCTTCTTAACTGCAGTGATGTGTGTGAGCCACGCCACTTAATGATGGTGAGGATTGCAAGTCAACTAAAAAGAACATGAGTATCCTTCTAGTTTCACAGTAACAAGATGAAAGACACAAGTTACACACTTTTAAAAAATTATTCTCATAAAGAACAAATTGTCACGACATACTTAAAAACAGTAGTAACATCAAGTTTAAGTTACACTGGTTTAACATTCCCGTGGACGTGGCACATGTAAACAGAAAACAAAACAAACTCTAAAAAATGGTACACAAATGAAAGGAAAATCATCATACACTAACAGTGGGTAATATTTAAGATCCGTTACCATTTCTATAGTTCATAGGACTATAATGGTTAAGACTGACATTTATGAATTTGGTTCACTATTGTTCCAACTGAACTGATTTTCACAGTATCTCAACATGTTGGGCCTCCCCTGCTACGAGCATGCTTGAGGCTTCTTTAAAGAAAGGATTAAACACTGAAAGATGCCAAGAACTCTTACCGATTTTTCAGGGTCTTGTACTCCAGAAGTTGTAATTCCAAATGCTAAATCTTTTTCTCTAAACAAAATTAAGATTTTATGAATTGAAAGATTCTAGTAAACAGACTTTGTCAAAATTGTAGTCATAAATGAAAAAGATCTGTACATGAAGCCTGTATAATACATTTCCAAATACAAAAAATTCCTTTGATAATAAAGCTTTAAAATCCTAAATTTAATCATAGTACATAGGAAACTGTGATTTACATGTCAAGTGCTGTAGAATACATATCTCAAAATGAATACTGGAGCTATTTCAAAGACAATGTCATTTACACAGGATAAGAGACAAAATGAAATATTTTATTAAAAAAAACAATTAAAACCTCTTTAAGAGCACATGTATATTTTTATGACAAAACATTAAATTCTTTCCATAACGATCTTTAAAGCAAGCCTCCGTAACACTGGAGAGATGCTCAGCAGTTCAGAGCCCTTGCTGCTCTTGCAGACGGCCCAGGCTCAGTGCTCAGCACCCACGTGGCAGCTCACAGCCACCTAGAACCCAAGTTCTACAGGTCCAGATGCCGTCTTCTGGCCTCCAAGAGAACCAGGCACACACACAGTACACACATTTTACATGCAGGCAAACAGGCAAAACACCCATATACATAGTATAAAAATAAATCTTTAAAGAAAAGAAAATCTCAATAGTAGAGGGCTTGCTTAACTAACAAGCACAAGGCTCTGGGTTTGAAGCCAGCACTACAAAAATTAATAATATTTTTTAAAGACAGCTTACTAGTAGATATTAAGATATTACTTTCCTCTTGGAGATGAGAAAAAGAACATGGCAACTCTCGATTTCTTTGGAACTAATATTTTATTCCTAATCTTAATGCTTCACGGATTACGACAATTGAGAGAGGTGAGAAGGATTAGAATAGATCAGCTACATCTGTGAACGCCAAAGGAAAGTTAACCAAAAATAAAAAAGATTCTAGACAGGGTTGAATACAGCAAAGCACTGTCATTTACTACATTTCAAACTGCGTGAGTGTATGCTTACCGTTTCTTATTTTCAATGTAAACTACTTTTGAGTCTGTTTGTATATGGGCAATAATCTAGCAGACACTAGTAGGTGATTCGCAATCAAGTTACAGTAGAAAAAACTGCCACTTATTCTTGTCATTTCACAGAAGCACCTTCTGCTAAACGCAAGCTTTCATTACCGTCTCTTCTTCTTCTGTTGCTCAGCTATCTGTTCCAGGAGTTCTTGCCTATACTTCTCTTTCCTTCTCTTGGTAAGTTCTCGATCTTCACCTCCTGGATAAGGAAAAAAAAAGAATCTTAACTCTTATATATTACATGCAACCAAAACTCAAGCTTAATTCAGTGTTTAACTTAATTTAATACTTAAATTCAGTGTTTAAGTAATTACTATAAAAGAAATTATGGAGAAAGTCACATCAATATACTAATAACTTTCTTAGTTTATGAGTTCTAATCATGGGTCAAACATGATATTATTAGTGTTAGTAATTGCAAAGCCTTCCTGAGTAACAGAAGACTGTACTCCCCAGCCCTTGTTCGGTGGTTCCTCCCAAGTCCTGGGCTTTGCACGCTTGGTCATTTGGTTCGAGCTGACGACACTGCTTGGGAGGAAGTGTGCCTGGGTGGACTGTGGGCTTAAGGCCTTGCCTTATTTCCAGTCTGCCTCATGCTTGTGGTAACCTCTCAGCTTTCTCCTCCTCCTATGTGGCCTATCACTTGCTTCCTTGCTGTCCCCTCCATAATGGAGTCTAACCAGCTGCCACTAGAAGCCAAATAAACTCTTTCTTCTTTAAGTTGCCTTGGTCACAAGTGTTTCATCCCAGCAACAGAAGAGTAACTAAGATAACTTAATAGCTTCTATAAGCTTCTTAAACCTAATGAGTGTCCATCCGAAAGTGAAAACAGCTCACACTATTTACTTCTAATCATCCCAGTAATGGAGTTCTGACAACTGTGTGCCACAGGCAAGGCCCTGAAGACTCTCTCTCTCTCTCTCTTTCTCTCCCCCTCCCCCCCCCACACAGACAAAAGGTAGAAGAAAGGTGTTAAGACAGTCAGTGTTCCTATAAACATAATAAAGAAGAAAATGGACACCACTACAAAAGGGAACCCACGAGCAGGTATTCTGTACAGAAGAAGGCAAAAAGCCACAAAAGAGCATCACTCTGACTCTACACTGAGAGGAGGTTCCATCGTCTACAAAACTGTGACTTTTTTTTTTTAAAGCTCATCAGAAAGCTGAGGTTGCCAATAGAAGAACCAAACATCAAGGAGTAAATCAGTAATCCGTACAGAGGTGGGAACCCAAGCATCATAATGCTAGCATAGCAGACTGTGGGGAAGAGGCAGCCTCCACACGGCTTATGAAAGAAACAAAACGGTTTGGTTTGGTTTGGTTTTTTAATTTCTCTCTCCAGCCCCACTCACTCAGGTCCAAAGATTATTTATTTACTATATGTAAGTACACTGCTGTTTTCAGACACACCAGAAGAGGGCATCAGATCTCATTACAAATGCTTGTGAGCCACCATGTGGTTGCTGGGAACTGAACTCAGGACCTCAGGAAGAGCAGTCAGTGCTCTTAACTGCTGAGCCATCTCTCCAGCCCCAACGGATTCTTTCTTAAAAAAAAAAAAAAAAAGATTTTTTATTTATTTTATGTATGTAAGTGCACTGACACTGTCTTCAGACACACCAAAAGATGGCATCGGGTCCCATTGTAGATGGTTGTGAGCCACCATGAGGTTGCTGGGAATTGAACTCAGGACCTCTGGAAGAGCAGTCCGTGCTCTTAACTGCTGAGCCATCTCTCCACCCCCACCCCCACCCCAATGGATTCTTAAAAGCCATGTGTGCATTAGAGGAAACTACAGAGTCCTGGAAGTGCCAGAACAGAGGAATTTGAATCATTTGCTGGTATGCCAGAGGCTCACCAGAACAAGAAGCAATACAGAAGTTCTGAAAGAGACCCTTCCATGGCTCATAGGAAAACTGTAAGTCCTGCTTTCCAAACTTCTCTGATACAAATCAACAGCTGTCATCATCTGGTGAGGTGCAGGGAACTGCTGCATGAAATCCTGATGAAAACCCTACACAAACATAAGCCACCACTCTGGGTCCAACATTAGGAACACTGAGAAAAACACATTCCTGAGACAGACAGAGATAGCCCTCCAGCAAACAGCATCAGTAATCTACCGTCTTCCTCAGGTGCACCTCCCATGTATGGGTAAGAAGGTCAGATAACTAATACTTCTCTACATGATTGACAAAACCAGGAAAAAAAAGTCATTAAGATCAACCAGCCTGCCGGGCAGTGGTGGCGCATGCCTTCAACCCCAGCACTTGGGAGGCAGAAGCAGGTAGATTTCCGAGTTCGAGGCCAGCCTGGTCTATGGAGTGAGTTCCAGGACAGCCAGGGCTACACAGAGAAACCCTGTCTCGAAAAACAAAAAAACAAAAAACAAAAAAGTAAAAAGAAGAAAAGAAGCACACACATGTAATTTCAGCACTTAGAAGGTAAACAGAGTTGTGAATTCAGTCAGCCTGAGATACAAATAGAGTTCTTTCTAATCCAACCTGGGTTACTCAAAGAGATTCTGCCTCAAATATTCTAAACAAAAAAAAGTAAATGTTTTTAAAATCTATTGATAAATCCCACAAACTCAAAATAATAAAGATTTCGTGAACTGTGCTTCCAGACTATAAGAGACACCAACACACATTAAGAATGGAGCTCTGTGGTATAACTCTTAGCTGGTAGGCACAACGGTGCTCAACTCAATCCCTAGGACTGAGATACAGACAGACAGTAACAAAAACACCAAGCTGAAGGAAAGCTTTCAATTGTATATAAATTCAAATACATGCTTCTAATTCTAAATGCCACAGTGCACTGCTATTTCCCCCCAAACTTGCTCAGGCGCTCCCCCAACTCCACCCTGCTAAGAAAGGGTATGGATCAGTGGGTTTTAACCTCCTAATGCTGTGACTCTTTAATAGAGTTCCTCATGCTGTGACGACCCCCAACCATAAAACCTGTCCATTGCGACTTCATAGCTATGATTTTGCTACTGTTATGAGCCATTATGTAAACAAATATCGGATATGCAGGATATCCATATACAAGCCCTGTGAGGGTCGAGATGGACAGATTGATAACCACTGGTCTATGTAGCCCTGGCTGTCCTGGTACTCATTACATAGACCAGGATGGCCCAGATGCACAGAGTTCTTCTGCTTGCCTCTACCTCACCTCCAAGTGTTGCGATTAAAGGTGTGTACTACCACGT
>JADRCH010000109.1:6961589-7057894 GCA_019843965.1 Rhynchomys soricoides
ACCTCTGAGCCATCTCTCCAGCTATAAGATAACATACTAACATATTTTTATCACTTGGTTAATATGGTAATTACAGGCACTGTCAGCAGCTTTATTCTGGACATAGAGCAGCTAACATCCCTGTACACACTGAAGCTGACCGGCAGGACTCAAAACAAAGGTGTTTTCTGATTAAGACACATACATTCTGGGAATGATTTCATTAAACATAAAACCAAGGTTCTTAACTTAAGAATTGGCACAGTAAACCCCATCCAAGAATGAAGAAGCTAAATAGAAACATTATTTTAAAACAATCTGATGCAGAGCAGACCTGAGGAACCTTCATTTTACTTAATCATAAAGAATAAAAACAAAGTTTAGAATTTATTTTCTTCTATAACAAAGCAGACATTTAAAACAGCAAAAATATTTACAGCTATCTTTTTTTTTTCCATTTGGCAAACACTGATTTGTTTTTCTCCCCCAGTATAATTTTTTATGCCAGAGAAACCAGCATAAATTTTTGATGAACATTTATTAGCATCCACGATAAACAACATTTCACAAGTTTCACATATTTCTTTATGTGGCTGTTAACAAATTATATTTTCCTTCTGAAGAAGATGAAAAGTATGGTTGAAAAGCTATACCATTTAACAAAAAGTCGCTGATCAGATTAACAATTCTGGCCATGTTCAGCTGTAAAAGCAGCAAATGCATTCATTGTCCACCGAGCTGCCTACCATGGTCCTCACTGGCCCCGCCACACACCACAACCACGCCTATCCAGAGGAAATCTGCTCACAGTAACCCTAATGGCATGGTGGCACTGCCATGGAGACAGGACTTGCTTCCAGTTTTTACCCAGGTCCAACACAGTACTCTGCACGCCATTTTAGAATTTACTGCAATTCAACTTTTTAAAAAGCCAGCAGTATTGAAACTGGAGCACAGATGCTCAGAGCTCTTTTAAACTAACACTTCAATCTATTTCTACCACTTAGAGCAACGGTAGATGCAAACACACATTTCAGTTTTTAATTACTAACTAATGTGCCCTTCATATTTAGTTATATACACATTAATATAACACACGTGTGCAGCAGAAACCTAGCACAACAGGCTTAAGAAGGCCTCCACTAAGAAAGGGCGGCTCCATAAGCAGTCCTTGGTTGTCACCCTTACAACACAGGTTTCAGGAGGTTCCCACCAGTCTAAGATCTCATTAATGAGTGTGTCACTGTTCCTAAACTATTTGCACAAACAATGTAGGCTATAAAGAAACACTTGCTTTCCTATAGGAAACCCGGATGTTGGCTGGTGCTAGGACAGGACATGTATATAAGCAGACCTCAGGAACACTTTACTTTAGGCACTGAGCTCCAATTCAGTGCTGTGGAAATTGTATCTTCTGTGACTCGTTGCTGAAATTTCAGGCATCTGGTTTGCTTCTGATTCTGCCCCATGCACCTTTTCCCTTCCTTTCTGTCCTATAGTGACAGTAAATTACTGCTGTCTGCTGGGTGTGTTGGTGTGTCTGCAATCCTACCACTCCAAAGACTAAGGCAAAAAAAATAAATGAATAAAATAAAACAAAACCAAAAGACTAGCAGATGTTTGAGGCCTGCCAGGGCAGAGCAAAGTGCTGTCTCAGTAACACTAAAATAAACAGGGTCACAGCTGTGAGTACGACTCTACACAAAAAAACTGTGAGCCATTCTCAAGAATCACCAAGCTCAGAAATGGTGTTAGGGACCTGACATGACACACAAAAGTAAACTTCACTGGTGTGGTAAGGAGGTATCTACTTCAGTACAAATACATGTAATAGTTACACAGAGAAATTACAGGCTGGAGAGACGGCTCAGATTAAGAGCACTAGCTGCTCTTCCAGAGGGTCCTGAATTCAATTCTCAGAAAGCAATGGTGACTCATAATTATCTATGAGATCTGGTGCCCTCTTCTGGCATGTAGACAGACTACTGCATACATAATAAATAAATAAATCTTTTGTTTTAAAAAAAGGCGGGCAGAGAAATATAAACTTACCATTTTTTAAAGCATAACTTCAGGGCCCAGAATTAAGAGACAATTAAAAACATGGAAATCTGTTCTAAAATCTACTGAAGAAGTACAGCCCCCCGCACTTTCAGCTAACTTGTCTAAAACAGTGTGCATTTGCAACCTTGATATACTCGACTGTAATAGAGCCAAGAACCCACACAACAATATAGCTCATGGCTTCTCCAGCACAGACACAGATCATAACCCAAGTGTCATACTTCCAGAAGGTTAGAGCGAGCCACACTACACTTACAAAGCGTAACAAACCATCTTAAATAGCTTATGGTCGAGGTTGTTGCTAATAATAAAACTACAAAGCCCACAGAATAATACAAGACACTTTGAAACGCTTCAGATATAGAAAGCCATGAAACCAAGAGGTAGCTTAGAATCTTAGTCAACTTTTTATTCTTAATAAATTTAGGACTGGGGCTGGAGAGATGGCTCTGTGGTTAAGGGCACTGACTGCTCTTCCAGAGGTCCTGAGTTCAATTCCCAGCAACCACATGTATATGTAATGGGAACTGATGCTCTCTTTTGATGTGTCACAGGACAGCTCCAGTGTACTTAATATAAATAAAATAAATAAATCAATCTTTAAAAAAATAAAAATAAAAATAAATAAATTTAGGACTGAAAATTCAATAGCCATATTGAATCTCCATACATTCCATCTTTCTGCAGGAATGGGTATCAAACTCAGGACTTGAAAATACTGGGTAGACTGTAGAGTGGTGATGCCCACTATTAATCCCAGCATTTGAAGGCAGAGGCAGGTGGATCTCTGTGAGTTCAAGGCCAGTGGTCTACAGAACGAGTGAATTCGAAGACAGCCAAGGCTACAACAGAGAAACCCTGTTAAAGATCTAAAAAAGAAACTACTGAGTAAACAAGCACTCTATCATTACACTGCATCATAGCCACCTGATTCTGTTTAAAAAAGAAAAAAAAACTATGATTTTTATGGATTTTACTTTATTTACTAATTTTCCTGTTAATTAGGAAGCTTTACCTTATCAACATTTGATGTATTTCCTCTCAGCTCTCTTTAATTTACAATAATTTTTATGGTGGATTAACAGCTCTTTTAGGAACTGTTCTGGAAGCAAGCAGGAGCCTCACCGTTGCGGTCTCACAGCCTCTCAGCCTAAACTGCCCTCCATGCTACCCAGCTGCAGCGCACTGACATCTAACAATACTCAGACCAATGCCCGAGAGGCTCTCTGATTGGCTATGACAGCAGAGCTACAGACAAATCAAAACTGCCTTTATGACCTAGAAATGATCTGTGCTAAAGGTTAAACCTCTCTAAAGTTATTACATATATAGGTTTACACAGGACACCTCAATCCATCAATATTGCCCTTAATATTCAGAGACATTAAAATAGAAATTATAATTTGATTTACATTTTGAAGAAATATAAACGCTTAGACCCTTTTGTCAAAAAGGAACTGCCCTCATAAAAGAAAAAAATTCCTTCTCATATACAATTCAAACTATGATCCACAGACTGAAGTAACTGCAATTTTCATCATCCTACTGCCAGAAAGAAAGAAAAAGCATGTTAAACGAGAAACTCTCTCCTCCCTGTCTTCCTGAACACTTGCTGCTCTTACAGTGGACACAGGATTAGTTGCCAGCACCTAATCAGACACAACGAGGGGAATCCAACACACTCTCCTGGTCTCCAAAGACACTCACAGACATGTGTATCACATTTATATAAATTAAAATAAATTTTTTAAAAATGAGAATGCCCAAAGAAACAAAGTTCGCATCAGAAACCTAGTTTATGCTAAAAAATTAATATATGTTAATGTTTTTTTTTAAGAACTGGGGTCTTCAAAATTAGAATCTTCAACATGAGCCAACAACTCCTAAAAAATAATACCTTTTTTCTTTTTTCCTTAAGATATCCTACTTCAGAAGTGAATCTGAAACATTTAGACTTACAAAGAACAAATTATAAAAATACACAATCAGGCCAGGCAGTGGTGGCACCCGTCTTTAATCACAGCACTCAAGAGGCAGAAGCAGGCTTAGTTCAAAGCCAGCCTGGTCTACAGAGCTACTTCCCAGGACTACACAGAGAAACCCTGTCTCGAAAATCCAAAAGTAAAAGCAATACCATCTGAAACTTCTAAAACGATATAGAACACAAAGTGGATGACTCTTAATTTCTCTTAACTTTAAAAGAAACCACTAGGGCCAGTGAGATGGCCCAGCAGGTTAAGGCATAATGACCTGAGTTCAATCTCCATACCCACGTGGTAGAAAGAAGAAACGCATGCTAAATGATTGGCCTCTGACCTCTACAAGTGCACTAAATGAACTCAACTGTTTGTTTTTGTTTTTGTTTTTTAAAAAAAAGTGTAATTTTAAAAAAGAAAAGAAACTACTAAATTTTTAAGAGTAGTACTTACATTAAGTCTGCTTTCATATCAAGAATATCTGTCTTTGGGTATGGTAGCTGCTACCTGCAATCCCAGCACTTCAGAAGCTGAGGCAAAATGACTGTCCTGAGTTAGAAGGCAGTCTGAGCTATACTTAGTCTTAGGTCAACACGTGCTTAAGAGCCTTTCTCAAAAAAATTTAAACAATTTAAAAAAAGATGTACAAGTTTCCATGTATCCAAGTACGTAAATTTCCATGTATCTCGCTACTGCATTGTATGAGTTTTTACACATCCAAGCACGTAAGTGAAATGTCTTGCCACTGAACTGTGAGTTTCCATGCACACGAGTGATGTAACTGGCTACTGATCTGTTCTTAGGCTTTCTGAGATACTACCTGTGGGCAACATTAACCCATCATTTCTAGTTCTCTTCCGATTTCTGTAGTTAGTATTTTTCTTATATCTTTAATGTGAAAAAAAAAAAAATCTGTTTAAATGGGGCTGGAGAGACAGTTCAGCAACAAGAGCACATAATGCTCTTGCGGAAGACCCTGGTTCAGTTTCCAAAACCATATGAGGCGGCTAACAGTGGCCTGAAACTCCAGCTCCCGGGGTCTGAAATCCTCTGACCTCCACCATTTTGTACATGAGCACTGGACACATAAACTTAGGTAGGGACACACATACACACATAAAATTTCAAAAAACGAATCTTTTTGAAAATTACTAAAACGAACTTTCTGAAGAAAAATTAAAGGTACAAAGTGAGAAGCAAACACCAATGGATAGCTTCTAATCAGACATCTCTCATTTGTGTCCTACAGATTAAATCTAAGGGAACACAGTACACTAAGTAGGCACTTAATCTATTGATTCGTACAGATTCAAGCTTCAGAGAAAGAATCATTTCAGAACTCTACTGAGTATCTATTAATTATAAATATGCAACGATATTGAAATGGAATGAAAATGTTAACCACATTCATCACAAAGAAACTGCAAACCAGCATTTCCAATACTGAAAACTTCTTTGACTAGTTAATATTAAAGTGAAACATTAAAAGATAATATATTAACTCCTACTACTCAGTTAATAAATAATAAACACTAGCACAGGCTACATTTTAAGAATCTATAACTCAAAGTAAAAAAAAAAAAAAAAACAAACCCTATTTCAACTTCCGAAAGCTCCTAAACATCAATTTTACTCATTAGTTTACACATAAACAATACATACAAACACACAATACAAATCATTCGTCACAGTTGAGAACTACTGTGCTAATTATTTAAGAACACTGGCCAATTCATGGTATGACTTTAGGAAAAAAACAAACACTTCCTGGAGGGCTTTCCACTGCCCTATCTTTACTATAAGAAAAACCTGTATTGTTTGTTATACGTCAGGTATGTTAGGAAGGTAATTAGAAAGAAACTGATACCAAAATTACAAAAATAAAGCGTCACTTATAAAAGCAGAATTGATTAAAAAAAAAAAAAGAAACCTTTAAATAATGCAGGAACAAGGAAATCTCAGAAAATAAATAGGGTTATTTCTTTTACTAACAACTATACCCACTAAATATAACCTATGGAATGACTAATGTGAATTCTTTTTTTCAATGAGAAGGGGTGGATATACAGCCTGTATTATCAAGAAACATGATAAACAGCCAAACGTACAGAGATATGGCAGCTGATACATTAACAAAATGTAGCCTTCTAGTTTGAAGAAACAGTGTTTGAATTGAGGTCACTAGGAAGAGCTCAACCTCAAGTGATCCCCAAACGCGACTTAAGGAAGTTGGTAGAGAAACGTCATCCCACCCAAGAGGTAGCCGAGGTAATGATGCCATCTTCAAATGACGACATAGCGATAACTGATTTGTTCTCATATGTGAAAAGCATCAACTGTCCTAAGTCTCATACAATTCCAAACGTAAAGTTGTGTTTTTTTTATAGTCTGGAGGAATATAATATCATAAAGAGAAAATAAAAGCTCTACAAAGTTATCAGGTACAGAGAAGACACCATCAAGATCCCAGGAGTGCTTGCAGTCCCAACCTGAGAACTGAGAGGGAGTTTAATAAACTTTAAATATAAGATATTAAGGGATCTGGAGCATTTTCTAGTACAAACAATTAGATTCAGCTCAAAGACACTACAGTATACAATTCACATTTGTAATTCTTGATATTAAATTGGAATTCAAATTATCTAAACTAAGATACAGAATAAAGACAGATGTTAGCTTTCTATTATTAGTAATCAAAATACTGACAATACAGCATTAATTCTTCAGAATATTTTCTAAAATACTAAAAAATTAAATATTCAGACTATTAAACAAAACAGGTCCCAAAATTTACAAGTAATCCTTCCAGTTGGTAGGTCAATGACAAATGTAGGCGCTGTAGTATTCTACAGCTAAGAGTTAGGAAACATATGCCACGTTATGTAATATGGTAAATGAAAACAACGACCTATAGTTAAGAAGTTCCAAACAGTATCACAAAATCAGTAGTTAAGGAAGTGAAAAACACTGGAAAACCTGACTGTAAAAAGTAATCTCAGTTCAATTACATGAAAGTCCATTTAAAATACATTGATAAAGATACTTAATATGTACAACCAGTAAGGGCACAAACTGCATTTCATCTACGTCACAATGTCCCCTTCCCTTAGAGTTTAACACCTAACATCGGGATGCCTGTCAACCTAACTTTAACTTACTGCACAGTGGGCTTTATTTCTGTCAGTAACCTGGGAAGCTACGATCCAAAACAACCTGAGTTCTTACCTTGGGATTTCTTTGGAAGCCACTGGCAATGGGAATCCAGACTATGAATCTGAATCTCTTGCTGCTTTAGAATTTAAATTCATATGCAAGATTTTGGTTCTTTTTTATTCTCCTGCTTGGTTAGGGCTGAGACAAGAAACCTCTGAGAATGTCTCCATAGGGTACACACACTTCCCACTTTCTAGCTGTACCTTGGGTCCTCATTTTGAGTGTTTTCTTTATCTCCCTTCATTGACACATAAAATAATGGTGTCTCACAAAACAGACAGCATAACTAAATTAAATATGGTAAACCAAATGAAACTGCTTTTCCCTAATGTGACTATAAAACTAACAGCAATATTAAATAAAGAAAGAGAATAAAAATGAAGATGTAAATACCTGTCATTTGGATATACTCTCAAAAATCTTCTATCAAAATCACTTTCAAATCTAAACCTTTCATCCATTTCTTCACCTACGTTGGGATCTCGGTCAGCTCTACAATACTGTCTGTCAAGCATACACTCATTAAATCTGCGAGCTCTTCTCTCTGGAACACCAGGCTTGCTGGAAACGCTTTGATGTCTTGTAGCAGAAATGCCTATTTCTTCTTCATTGGTCTGTTTAAGCAGTCTTCTGTCCCTTAACTCAATCTCATCATCTAGCTGTCGGGGTCGGCCCGCCTCTCGCCGTCTCTGGCTTAGAAGCTCTTCGTATGAAGGTCCCTCTGAATGTGTGTGTGAAGTCTGTATTTGTGAAGGTTTTTCAGATTTACCTTGACTAACAGGGTTTTTATTTCTCTGAGTCTTAGGCTGTTGAATTAAAAAAGAAACAAAGCTTAGTGAGACATTATTATATAAAATTTAACTAAAGTCTTTATTACACAGAAGTCTAATAGCTATCCTTAAAATACATTAATATATCTCAACTTTGATATTAAATCAAAAAAGCCATTAGAGAAAAATAAATGAATCTTTTTAAAAGCCATAGAAAAGTATTAATTTATATTTACCTAAAATTACATATATATTACATGTATGTATGTTAAATGACGTTATGGCAGCCAAGTGTAGTGGCATGTGCCTTTAATCAAGGCTGAGGCAGTGGACCTCTGTACGTTAAAGGCCAGACTGGTGTACAGACAACTAAAGACAGGTGAGGGAGACACTCTTCCATGAGAAGAACCCCTAACTGATACCAACGCCAAGTTCAGCCCTTAAGTCATAAACATACAAGCAACGTTCAATGGACTCCACAGGTTTATATTTATACATCTACGCATCATATAACATATATGGGAATAGAAGCAACATGGAAAAAACTGAAGGGAGGAGACAGGAGAGAAGAAATGATATATTTTTTAAATGATTTAAAAAATAAATTTTAAAAAGAACTCCATCTTTCAGTTATTCTATTAAAAGAGTAGCCTAGAAACTGTCAAGTTTAAAAACTGCCCCCCCGCAGCCCACTCACGCATGTGATATTAAAAATCACTTCATAAAGTAAAACCTACCTCAATACTCTTTTCTACCTGTCTGACTTTCTCTGTAGAGTCTTCCTTACCCCTGAGAAATTGATTGTATTCTCGGTTGCGTTCAAGCTTCAACCTTTCCTTTACAAAAAGATCGAAAGGCAGTGTTAACTTCAACTTCAGGGAGGAGGGGAGCCGTCCTACGGACACAGAATCACACACAGACATCAGAGCTCTTAGTCCTCCTAATGACTTTAAGGATAAGTCACTGAAAGGCAGGCACAGAAAGGGACCAGATCAGCACCGTAGCTCTCTCTCCAAGTCTCTGCTGCCGTATGCAAATGTACTGAATATACGCTGTGTGATTCATTAACACATGAAGTCACTAACAGACCGGAACCTACTCCGGTTATAAACCATCTTGATCTTTTCCCAGTGCTTCTCAGTGTCATACCCTCCTGTGATCGCCCAGACAACCAAATACTTAGTACTGTTTTATTCCCCAAGTTAAGGAAGGGCTGTTAAACACACAATGATAAAATTAGATACACAAATCAAAACGCTGTAATAGAACTGCTCTGTTCAAATATATTGCATTAGAACACTTTCTTAAATCCTAATATGGTCAGTGTCCCAGAAACAACACAATCTAAGAGAGTATAAATTAGGTCTGCTTTTTGAAACTTAGTTAACTGCCCATTGTGTCTTACACACTATTTAATGCTGCTGCCATCTCTTAGACAATCACGGCTCTTATCAGTGGAGAGACAGAAACAGTTGGCCCAGCAATACTACCTTTTCACAGCTACCCATGTCACTGATAACACTATCACACAGACTTTGTGCCTCAGGCATCAATGTTGAAATAATAAACCACATTGTTTTTAAGATTTACTTATTTTTTATTTATGTGAGTACACTGCAGCTATCTGCAGACACACACCAGAAGAGGGCATCAGATCCCATTACAGATGGTTGTGAGCCACCATGTGGTTGCTGAAAATTGAACTCAGGACCTCTGGCAGAGCAGTCAGTGCTCTTAACAGCGCCCAATAAACTAAATATTTAAGTATATAAAATACAGAAAAGAATCATCACATTAAAGAAATCTATCACTAATGTCACTATCTATCATTAATGTTTAAAATAAGTTTTCAAATGACTCAACTAGAAATTCCATAGACTTTTTAAAAGATTATACTCAAGTAGGGAGATTGATGTAATTAAAAGTATATTTTCTCATGATTTTGTGGCCTCAGGAAACTCTTACTCCTATCCACCTACCTTGGCAGATAACCGCTCATCAATAGGAAGAGAAACTCCCAGAGTAGATGGGTCTGTTTCACCGGTAGATAGGAAATTTTTCTGTATATATGCACATTAAAAATATACATTAGCTAATTGATTTTCTAGGTTTCAAAACTCTACAGTCTATATTCTAAACTGCCCCATAATGCACGATGGCAGAATGGAATGGAGACGGATTCAGAGACTAGTCTAGAAAGCACACAAAAGTGACTACAAAAACCAGTTTTTTCAAATCAACTCCCTGAAAAAGAGATTCAGGCTTTAACTTAGACTTACAACACATACATATGTCCTGAATCAAGGTGATTAAATCATGGAAAGAGTTGATTTTTCCAGTTCATATTCCTCTAAGCATATATTCTTCCTTCTTTCATCTTCTTCCCCAGTATCTTTATGAATGCCTGTAGTGTTTTATTTTGATGTTTGTTGTAGTTATCTAAATAAATATATGGATCGAATCCCAAAACTAAACTTGGAATGCTGTTGCTTGTGTGTCCTCCGTTCATGTCCACTAAGCATTCATTAGTGAGCATTACTGAGCATTGGCCTGTGCGTCCAAAGACCTAGAATTCAAGCTTCTACAACTAACACCCACACATGAGTCACACAACACTGACCAAGTCAGTTAATTTCTGTGATACACATTCTTCCATAAAGTGAGAATGGCACCTGTCCTACACACAACGCTAGGGTAGGGATCAAAGGGAATACCAAATATAAAGTCTCTTTGAACACTCTAAATAAAGCAAATGAAAAAAACTCTGGCCAGGCAGTGGTGGCGCATGCCTTTAATCCCAGCACTCAGGAGGCAGAGACAGGTGGATTTCTAAGTTCAAGGCCAGCCTGGTCTACACAGTGAGTTCCAGGACAGCCAGGGCTACACAGAGAAACCCTGTCTTGAAAAAACAAAACAAAACAAAAAAAAAGAAAAAAAAAAAAAGAAAAAAACTTTGACTACTTAGTCAAAAATGCTAAATAAGTCACTTAGCTTCTTAGCTTCAGTTTCTTCACCTCTAAAATGGGCAATTATCATCTACAATACTACATGATAAAAGCTAAATCAGTATATGTTAGCCTATCTAATTTCCTGCATGCATGAAATCATTAAACAATTATTGTCCATTTATTGCTTTCCAGTTACTAGATTAAACGTCAAGAAAACAATAAGCTTATGCTCCCTCTAATCCTTCAGTAACAAAAGAAATAATGGCAATATACTTCACTGTCTGCTAAGTAGCATTACATTAAAAACAGGATGTTTGACAAGACTGACTATGGAAAGTAAACAGACTGTATAATAAATCAAGCCACTGATGAAGTCCCAACAAATCTAAAGTTACAAAATCTAATTTGAAAGTTAGGCCTGGCAGTGGTGGCGCATGCCTTTAATCCCAGCACTCGGGAGGCAGAGGCAGGCGGATTTCTGAGTTCGAGGCCAGCCTGGTCTACAGAGTGAGTTCCAGGACAGCCAGGGAGGGCTACACAGAGAAACCCTATCTCAAAAAAAATCCAAAAAAAAAAAAAAAGAAAGTTAGTTTATGGGACTCTAATAAGCTTCTCTGTTAAAAGAAACTAACAAAGACTGCCTGGATCCTAACTCTGCTCACCACCATGTCCAAGGACCCTATACACTTTATCATTTCAAAGAAAAGCCCCTGCCCCTCGCCCCCAGCCCTCTGCCTCCCTGACCCCTGCCCCTACCCCCATTAACGTGCCTCCATATCTGACCACAAGAGCTTGAATTCAGTGAATACTATAACTTCTTCATACATTTGGGGTCCATCAGGCGTAATTGCTATAATCAAAATAAGTTACTAAATAAATAAAAAGAGCAAGCTGTGGAAAGTGTAAGCTTCTACAGCAAAAGAATGAAAATGGTGCTCGTGAGTCCTTTTGAATGTGTTCTATGTGTTTAACACACAACAGATGAGGACTACTTCAAAGTGAAAAGACCAAGTTAACAGCCAGACAGAAAGCCTAAGGTTCAAGAAAGAGCTATGAAAAAATGAAATTAATTTACTGATTCAGTTTAAAAACTGTTCCATCTGCTCAATAAGAACACCAAGCATCCTTTATTCTAAAAACCAGAGAAAAAAATGTGGTATTTGTTCTTTAATGGTTCTTTATAGCAATGGTTAAATTGGTCTTTTGCATTATTTTGTTTGTTTCTTTGTTTGTTTCTTTGTTGAGACAGGGTTTCTCTGGGTAGCCCTGGCTGTCCGGGAACTCGCTCTGTAGTCCAGGCGGGCCTCATTTTCAGAGATCACCTCCCTCTGCCTCCTGAGTGCTGGGGTTAAAGGTGTGCGCCTCTACTGGCGGGCTCAGTGTTTTGTTTTTTAGACAGTTTCCTTCTGTCCTTCAGGCTGACCTCAAACCTACAAAAATCCTCCTGCCTCTGCTTTTCTAGTGCTAAGCTTACAAGTATGTACAACCATGCCCAGGGTGATTCTTTCATTCCCCCACCCAGTTCTTTTGTTTTTATTGTTTTATGCAAGGTTTCATGGAGCTTAAGCTAGCCTCAACACTGTAATGGATCCAAGGATGGCTTTGAATTCCTGACCCTCGACCTCCACCTCCAGAGTGCTGAGATCACAGTCCTGTGCCACTGTGCTTAGCTTTTTTATTAGTAGTACTCACACAATGTATCGTCTGAAACTACAAGAGACCCAAGAACAGACGTGGAAATCATATCTACCCCAAGAACCAGAGAAACCACGGCCTCCTCTCCAAGCCCATGTGCTTTTCTTCCTCCCCACACCGATATACTTTTCTTGTTTTTGACTCCTACCTCCTCAGAAAATATCACTACTTTACAACTAACTGTACTCCTGATAACCCACCACAAAAACAACTCTCAGGGTAATGTAAAGATCTGTGCTCCCTTGAACACTTTCACTTTTCTTTTTAAAAAGACAGTTTCTTTTCATGCCTGCTAAGTGACCATCCATCCAGCTTGACATGACCATAGCCATCACTATGGAACTGCCAACAGGGATCATCTCAAGCCTGCTGGAAAGCTGGTAAAGAAACACACAGTGTTCCGTCAGCCACTGCCCAGACTGTGGCTGGGTATTTTGTGTATTGGGGCTACAACCTCGGGCCTTCCGCATGCAAGGCATGTGCTGCACCACACAGCTACACCTCTAGCCCCCAGATTGCTTTTTAACTGATATGGAGAATGCCAGCTGTTTATAAGAAAGACTGGCTAGCCATGGTTTACCTTTGGCTAGCCCTTCTGTCTTGCTGTTGCCTGAGAAATGACTCAGTGTCTGATACAGCACACTCCACATAATCCTACATCTGCCTTTCATTCTTCCGCCTTTCAGCACTGTCCACCTTCCGTAGCCAAGTCTCACAAGCTGAAACCATGTTGTTCTGAGACATGCCCATCTGCCCATCCTTCTTTTTCTAATCGTACACGTATGAATAAGAACTGGGCAGAGCAAGGAAGGTGTGAGGTCAGCCCTAGGAAGTCACGCTAGAGCAGGAAAGGTGTGGCACACTAACGAATTAGAATTTTTATTCAGAAGTTAGTAAGGAGACAAATATTTAATCAGTTAGTCATAGGCTCATTCTGGAAAGCATCTTAAACAACAGACTGGAAATTGGTACAAGTTCAGTTAAAATGTAGAATTTGTTTAAGTTAATGCGTCTCTAACAAGTACAAGTAGCCGTTCTAAAGCAGTTACCCTCGTGAACATTCACCACGGCCCATCACATGGCCTGCCTTTCAATATCACAGCCCTCTCTATCTACACCACTAGTTCTCCACCCTCTATAGAAAGGCTATCATCCAGCTAGGCAGGCTGGCAAATGTCTCATTCAAATGAACCAAAAGCCTACAGTCCACAACTTTCTTCAGTCTACAGTCTCCATTTAATAAGCTTTTTCTATTTTGCCTTTTGAATATTCAAATTCTACCTATTCTGTAATGTTTTATCAGGACATCTTGCTGATCTTGATGAAATATATCTAAATCTTAAACCCCTTGAAGACACGATCTATACTATATTTAACTACTGGTGGTTTTTAAACATCAGTTGAGTGATCAAATGTATGAAATTATTTTTAAATAGCTTGTAAAACTATTAACTGGTGCTGTTTTCCCATCTAAATTAACAAATGTAATCAGCTTGACTTGGTACAAAAATATCAAGTAATCCAAATCATGATAATACATAGTTCAAAACATTTTGAAATATTCAACTATTTATATTATCACCAGTATAAATTGTGGAACAAAAAATGACAAGCTAAAAAGCAAGCACACAACAGTTCCAGGGCATTTATAAAGAAAGCAATGAAAATAAATGCAAAGCAGAAATCAAAGCCATGACCGCAGCAATAGACAACTGTAATGTGAGGACTGCCATCTTGGCAAACACAGACACAGAAAGATGCCACTCAAAAGCCTTAAAACACAGAAGAAGCCATTTTTCTACTTGATTTGAATCACATAAGTACAAATGATTATAAGCTATAATACCTTTTAAAAACAAACTAAAAGAGAACATTATGCAGGCAACCCTACCTTTCTTTTTGCTTGTGTAATGCCCTAAAGTCAAGAGAAACAAACCATTGATAACATGTATTCAGTAAAGTCTCTTCTTTCCAATTACAAGTCAGTTAAAGTCAATTTGAAACATTCATAAAGCAATGGAAAAGCCGAGAATACTGTGGATGATCAGAATCATGATTACTTAAAGTATTTTTATAATCTATAAAAGAAACTACATTGTCAAACTCTCCGGGGTTCTCCGAAGTAAACCATTAAATCATAAGGCAAGGCTGTTAATGCTGTTAGATCTGACTATGACATGTCCCAAAGGCTGCTGCTGACGGCTGACCTCCAGAGAGTGGCAACACTTTGGAAGGGGTTAGGAATGGTTAGTCCAACCTTGTTGGAGCAAGGAGACACATCACTGGGGCTGTTTCTCATCTGCAGACCCTTGCCGCCTACCAGATTACCTTGTTGTGAAGCATGCGCCTGCCACAGGCCCACAGCTGACCCCACACTGCACTTCTAAAATCTTTTCTCTCACACTGTTTTTCTCAGATACTTTGTCACAGTGATGAAAAAAAGCATGACTGAACATAGTAGTTAATAAAACTGTTAACAGAAAACATACACACTTATCAAAAGAAAAAATAATTCCTATCTAAAGTCCTTCAGGTCATTGTAATACACTGTGGGGAAGAGTGGCTATGCTTCTTTAGACAGAGATAGCTTTACAGAATCCACCATTGCTTAACGGCAGTCAATCTCCTTTAAGATTAAAATCCATTCCCAGTAAAACACCCTCCTGTGCTGGGCCTTGTTGCTCCAGGAATTTTCTATTATTCCACAACACGTGTTTTCATAGTTTTCCACCGAGAATTAATTATTTCTCACTAGTTGGCCAGATATCATCTATGTTCAACACTTCCCAAAAGTAAATTTTAGGAATAAATTCAAACAAACATAATACAACTCATTAACAGAACAACTTACCTGAGAAAGATAACGTCTATAATCTTGCCTCAATTCTTCTTTCAATTTATGTTTCTTCTGTTCATAATCTTCTCCAAGTGGTAAACTTAACCCATAATCAATTCCTAAAAAAGAAAACAGCTTAAGTCGCAGATTCCTTTTCAAATCAATCTCAATGAAGTTCTCCCTCCTATAATAAAGCACATAAGGACTGGAATCAGGTTTCATATTTTGAACACTTCAGTGGGTGATACACAGATGTAGTGGTGAATATTAGTCCCACTTGTGAACCCAAGCCAGCCTGTTCCCGCGCCCAGAACATCCTATTTCTTATGTGTCCTTCAGAGGTGTTTTCTGTGCCTACATTAAAATAATTTCAGGTTATTGTACATGTAAGGTGTACAAGTGTTATATTATTTTTCCTGTTTAAATTATCACTGAACATCTTGGTTTTTTGTCTTTTCCTTTTTTTAATTGTTGTTGCTATTGTTTTGAAACTGGACTGAACCTCATGTAGCTGGACTTGAACTTCTGAGTCTCCTCCCTCCACCTCCAAGTGCTAGGATAACCCAGTTTAAATGGCACTGAGGGCACTGAACATGGGCATTTATGCATTCTAGGCAAGCATTCTACCAACTGAGCTACATCACCAGCCCAGCTATCTTGTTTTCCAGAAGACAGCCAAATTAAAGCAAGAAATTTAATTAATTTGCTTCATTTAATTTTAGTTTAATTAATGTCATCCTCTCCTGGTTCTCAGCAGCTCAGTTGCAGAGGACAGTAACTAATAAGCAGAGCTTCATGTCTTGTGACACATGGTCACAATGGACGCTCTGTGATGTCAAGGAGACAGTGACAACAGTGCTGAATGGTGGTGCCTTCCTCTGGGACCAGCTTTCCCAAGCTGGAAATAGGCAGCCTGCTGCTTACTGGAAGCCATTCTCACTGTGCCTTTTACTACAATTTTTAATTCTGTCTGTAGGCCTCTGTGAAAGAACTGGAGGGAACAGTTGAAACATGATCACTTATAAATTACTGACTCTATTAAGTTCAACTTTATTAAGAACATTTCACCTTTACAAACCAACTACTCGAAAGCTGAAGCAGACTGAAGACTGTAAGTTTAAAGCTTGCCTGTACTAGAATGAACCACAGCCCAGTCTGGGCAACTTTATGAGACCTTGTCTCAGAAGTAAAGAAGTTTAAGAATGCAACTCAGTAATAGAGAACACTGGCCTAACAGGCACAAAGCTCTGAGACAATCCCCAACGCAAAAAAAGAAAAGTATATTTGGTTTCCACTGCTAATTCAAATGCTATCTGTAACACTGTCTTAGGAAGAACTCATACCGAATCCTTCCTGTATTATTATAAGCTGGGAAGGGTGGTACACCCTTAATTCCAGCATTCAAGAGGCAGAGGCAGTGGATCTCTACGTTTGAGGCCAGCCTGGTCTATATATCATTGTGAGTGTTTTCTTAGGAGGCAAATTTAAAAAATGATTGTATGCTTTAGGTTTAAGTATTCTTTTATTCTACAATTTTACAGGTCAGGAGGAGCTACATAATGAGACCTAGTCTCAAAGAATTAATTAATTAATATATATATTAATATATATATGTTTACTCAATATAAGATACCATCTAATTATTTTGTTATCTAGTACTAAAACCTTTTATTGTTAAAAGTGGGTCATAAAAAAACAAAAGGGCCTGGCCTGGCGACATGAGTTCAATCTCTGGAACTCATAGAAGGAGAGAACCAATTCCAGTAAGTTGTCTGGCATCCAAGCCTTCTATAGTTCCTGCAGTCCACATTCAACAGGTCATACATGCAAGGATCGTAATAAAATTTAAATGAATAAAACCGACTGTACAAAACAAGATACAGTGAGGCTTACGGGGCTGCTGTTCCTGATGATTCTAGGGGCAAGAAAAGTATTAGTGTCATTTTAAGGTCACTTAAAGTGATGTCATTTCAAATAAGCATCAGTGACACTAACAGTTAACATTATGTTTAAGACCAACAGCCAAGAAATACCAGACTTCTGTAAAACTGTGGGATAAAAAACACTTAAGCCTAAAGCACACAATCATCCTTTTTATTTGTCTGAGAAAGTGCTATAACAAATAGCCAAGATAGATTACAGGAAGTAATGACAAGCCTCTGAATTGGCAGGCGGCTTATGAAGATATGAGCACAGCACCATCAAAGTCTCAGCTGCAGTGGTGGTACTGCAGATACCCACTGAACTCAACACAAGACCAGGGGTCAGCACCCTCATCTGCAGTGAGGTAAACCAAATAGTAAGTACGCCACAAGAAATAGCTCAGTGCTGCTGGCAGCAATAACCTCTCTTTGTTAATATGAATCTTCACACTCTCTCCATTTTGCCATGACCTAAATTTTAGAGCAATATAAATTCTTCTACCACCTCTTTTCTTGTATTCTTTTTAAATGACAAAACATGTATTTTATCTTTTGGATAATATTTCCCAAATATCCATAAAATAATTTTGAAATTTGTTTGTTAAAAATCAGTCAGCCATGTTGAAATCAGCCAAGCATTATTGCAGGGTATTTGATTACACTGTGAACCCCAGGATTGTGTTATTTACTGAAAAACACCTGTTTCAAGTTGTGGTGTGGCTCAGCCTTAGCATACACCTTTAATCTCTCTGGCTGGAATATAGATGCCTTTAGCACACACCTTTGATCCCAAACAATGAGTTAAAGTTAGTTTACAGATAGAAGCACCCATGTTTGAAAGTGATGTCTAACTGAGTGGCAGAAAAAGTGATAAATCAGAGATCTGTCAAAATAAGGTCTGCCCAACTCTCATAAGAAGAGAGAGGAAAGGGAAGCTACTCAAGAGAGCAGTGCAGGGGGAAAGAGGAGGAGAGGCAGTTTTACCAGGAGAGATTTACAGAGACAAGTTGAAGAGAACAAGCTAGACACAGGTAAAGACAGAAGGAGCCAGAGAATGAAGAGGAGCCAGAAGATTAGAACAGACTGCCAGAGTTAATTAGAGGCCAAGCAGAGCAATTCAGGAGAGGCCAAGAAAGAGAGAAGCCAGATTGAAATCAGTCAGCTTGGAGAGGAGTTTAAGCCAGAAAAGCTGAGTTGAACCAGTCATTCAGAGTTCAGAAAGAACTAGAAAGGGTAAGCTTATTCAGTAATAAGTGTCATTTTGAAAACATTCTAGGCCTAGATTAAATTGTACAGAGGCTAGAAGCTTCCAGGACCAGGCCTAGGTTAGAAGACAAAGACAATTACATTTACAAAGTATAGTGAAGCATATCAGTGGTCCCAGTACTTGGAAGCTTATAGCTTGAAGTAAGATAATCACAAGTTCAAGGCCATGAACAACACAGTAAGAGCCTCAGAACATTAAAAGAAAATAATCAGCTCTTTTTGGGGGTACCTCCTAAATGGTCAGCTGTGTCAAGATGAAGTTAAATATCTCCTTTCCTGCCACTGGCTGTCAGAAACTCATTGAAGCAGATGATGAACGCAAGCTTCGTACATTCTATGAGAAGCACATGACCACAGAAGTGGCTGCTGATGCTCTTGGTGAAGGGTTATGTGGTCCAGGTCAGGGGTGGGAATGACAAACAAGGTTTTCCCACGAAGCAAGGCGTTTTGACCCATGGCAGAGTGTGCCTGCTGTTGAGTGAGGGACATCCTTATTATAGATCAGGGAGAACTGGAGAGAGGAAGCACAAGTCTGTTCGCGGATGCATTGAGGATGCCAATCTGAGTTTTCTCAACTTGGTTATTGTAAAGAAAGGAGAGAAGGATATTCCAGGACTGACAGATACTACTGTGTCTCGTCAGTTGGGACCTAAAAGAGCTAGTAGAATCCAAAAGCTTTTTAATCTCTCCAAAGAATAAGATGTCCGCCAATATGTTGTCAGAAAGCCCTTACACAAAGAAGGTAAGAAGCGTGCGTGTCCTGCAACACAAACACTGACATGTTGCTCTGAAGAAGCAATGCACTAAGAAAAACAAGGAAGAGGCTAAATTTTTGGCCAAGAGAATGAAGGAAGCCAAAGAAAAGCGCCAGGAACAGACTGCCAAGAGACGCAGGCTGTCCTCGCTGAGAGCTTCTACTTCTAAGTCTGAATCCAGGCAAAAATAAGTCTTTAAGAGTAACAACTAAATAATCAGACATTGAATCTCTTTTATTGGCTTTTATTAGTAGAGATAAATGAAGGGAAAGAAATGAGTCACAGAAAAAGGAGTACATATAATGGAATGCCAGAATGTGGGGAGGTGTTTCTTTCCAAATTATATGTGTCTAGCCCCTACCCCGAGGTAAATAAATACATTCGGAGACCATTAAAAAGTAGGATGGCACAGAAGAGGCCTTAAGTTACTATGCAAGATTAATAATTAATTTAGTTAAAGAAACACTGCCTTTAAAGGCCTTTACAAAACACTGTGCCTTTCAAAGTTCCTAAAAAGATAACTCCGTCCCCAAAGTTACAACCCATCCAACACCACCCTCCCTACCCCTGAAATGTACCATAATTTCTACAGTGGCGATGGCCTATTTGGTTGCATTCTTGGTGTATGGTAGTTTTTCTTTCATTTGTGGTAGGGTTTAAACCTAGGCCTCAGTTGTGCTTCCCAGTCACTGCCACTGATTTGTATACACCCGCTTAGAAGGCAGCTTTGGTTGTGCTTCACTCGTTAGAACCTGTGTGACAAAGGCAGGTTATTTTCTCCATCTTGTTTTTGTTACACATGACTATATTGTTGATAATAGGTATGCTGCAAACACAGTAAAATGGGAAATACCTTTACAAGGACTTTGTTTTAGGGGACGGGGGTTAAGACAGGGTTTCTTTGTCTAACTTTGGTTATTATGGAATTCTTTAGACTATGCCTGCTGCAACTCAGATCTGCCTGTCTCTGTCCCCAAGTACTAGGATTAAAAGTGTATTCTAAAATTGAAAAAAAAAGAAAACAATCAAACCGTGTAGTTTCTATGAAGAACCACTTCACCTTCTTTGGCATACTGTAGTGTTTTTTGCTTTGCAGATTTACACACTGTGACTTCAGAGGACAAAAAAAAATTGTCTATTTTGGAACCTGAGGTGGTAATTGGTGGCATTTTTATTTTAGAATCAGAGTTGATTTCTAGAAATGTTAGCTACAATCACCCTGGACTTCAGATACAGAATGCATCCATCCCTGCTCAGGGGGTAAAAGAACAGAAAAGAACCAAAAAAAGAACAAAAACAAAAAGATCCGGATGGTCTCCTAAGATCACCCCCCAGGATGATGGTCACAGCAACTCAAAAGTCAGTGTACTCGCAACAGTGCATTGTTGTATAGTAAAATAATGAAAACCAAAGTTAGCAATAGGAACAGGCACATGCAGCAAAGTCCAGAAGAAACCAGGCACAGGCCACAAAGTTCTCAACAGAATCACACAGAACCCACTCATCCCCTCAACCACACAGGTTGTGACAACACACAAAAAGTGCTCTCTCCCAGGAAGCTATCAGAGAATCGCTGCCCAAGGTTTTATACAAAATAACCAAGGTTCTAGACTTCCCAAGAGAAAGTAAAGTGGTCAGCAGTTGGGTGCCTTACACAGACTGGAGCACAGTGAGCCAGTCTCATCTCTTAGTTTTATGTCAGTTTGGGAACCACTTACAGTAAGTTCCAAGCACAGGTCAACAAAAAACGTTCTAAAGACAAGCAGTTCAAGTTGTTGACAAGTTCAACTATGTCAACAGTTTTCTGTACAAGGAGGGACTGGGAACAGAAGAGGAAAACAAAAGTGAGCCTGCCACTCCAAGAGAAGGCAACAGACCATGAAAGAAGTAAAAATACTACATAAAGAAGATCAGTACCTGTGCCTGGGTTATTAATAACCTTGAACTCTGTGAGTAAGCAGTGAAAGGGAGAGCCTGATTAAAGTTGAAAAGTCATGAAATAGAGACAGAAAGCATAGACAATTCTTTAAAAGTTCTGCTGTAAGGAACTTCAACTCCAAATGAATTAAGTACCTCAACAGAAGCCCTGATACCTTCCCTGTTAGAGGATAAAACAGGGAATATGCTTCAACCTTACCCACAGAGATAGACAGACTGCAGCAAAACTGTGTGTGCTGGATGGACACAGCAGCACCATCACACATACAAACTCACAGTGGCTATGACTGCATGCACAAAACCAAGATGCAAAACACAAAAATGGACAGGGAGGACCACATGGAGATCCGCCCTAGCTAAGGAGTTATTGGCAGCTGACAGGTGCTAGAGGACAGTGCACTAGTTTCCTCTTGGATGTGGCCCCTCAGAGGCTACACAGCCCTACACCCATGCACATACAGCAGCACTAAGGACTCAGTGGGTTTTTTAAGAGCAGCACATCAAGTTGGGAGGGCAAAGTGCTGGAGGTGATAGGGAAGGAAAGGGAGGGAGGGAGGTTTACTCAATCAGAACATATACATATATGAAATTATCAGACAATAAAAAATAAATTTAAAATTGTTAATAATTCCATGATTGCTGTTTTATTCACCAAAATATTATATTTCACTAGAAGAGATTTTGCCAAGTATGTAAACGAAGCAAGATGAAATCATGAAATGAAGTAAATAATGGATCACAGAATTAAAGTTGTTTTGGTCAGAATGTTTCATCACCATGATCAAAAGCAACTTGAGAGAGAAACGGTTTGTTTTGGTTTACACTCCCAGGTAACAGTTAAGTGAAGAAGTCAGTGCAGAAATCCCATCAGGAGCTGCAGCAGAAACCACAGAGGAATGCTGCTTACCTACGGTTCCAGCTAGCTTTCTTATCCAGCCTCATGTGGGCTAGGACTTCTCACACCAGTGTCCAGACACTGGCCACAGGCCACAGGCTGGTCTAATCAAGGCAATTCCTCAACTGAAGTTCCCCCTTCCCAGGTAACTCTATGTTGTAGAACGAGAGAGAGAGAGACAGAGAGACAGACAGAGAGACAGAGACAGACAGAGAGAGAGAGAGACAGAGACACAGGGGACAAAAGCAAAACAAAATCCCAGAATTCTCAAAATGTCACTAGTTTGAAGCCTTTTCAGACTACTCAATGAGTTCTACACTAGCCTGGGCTACAGAAATACTGGTTCCAAAATCAAGATAAAAGTAAAACTAGTAACTATTTAGTACACTCAAATTTAAAACTGAAACAATAAGAATTAAAATGTTTTCTTCCTTATAAAAACAAAAGAAGTCATCAAAATTTGAGCCATGGCGATATACGCCTATAACCCCAGCACTTCACAGGTAAAGCAGATCGGTCAGAAGCTCAAGGCCATTCTTAGATACTTGAAACTCTATCTCAAAAAAAGATGTTTTTAAGTAATTTGAATATTGTTTTGCCTTCTCATTATGCACTTTCCAATAAATTATGTATACTTTTTCTCTGCTCCAGCTGAACCCATGGCTTTCTACTTATTTTAAGAATCTTTAACTTCAGTAAGCCACGAAATAGTTTCTTTTGTGTAAATCTTAAATATTTTGCAAATGTTTGATGGTTTTCTGAATAATCATTTACTTGATATTTCAGATTTTTGTACTTTTTGTACAGCCTCTAAACATGACAAATGTATTTATTGTTCTAGCAATGTTTGTGGGTTCCTCAAAGTTTCTATATACACACGAAAGAAAGAAAGAAAGAAAGAAAGGAAGAAAGAAAGAAAGAAAGAAAAGAAAAGAAAAGAAAAGAAAAGATAATCAAGCTAACTGCAAATAAAGTTAGTTTTACTTCTGAGTTGTCTAAATCACTCTCGAGAATTACCAAATGTTAGGAGGCAGTAGTTCCCCAAAAAATAGTCAGCTGGGAAGCAAAGAGGAGTAGTAGTCTGGGAACTTCTGAACCCAAACCTGGTATCCAATGTCAGGTAAAACTTTCAAACCTCCTGTCTCTGCCTCCCGAGAAGGTATATACCACCATACCTGCCTGCTCTTCTGTTTGGCTTTGTGAATGGGAGAGAGGAGATGGGAAAGGGGAGGGAAGGAGAAGGGGAGGGAGGAAGAGAAGGAAGGAGAGAGAGAGAGAGAGAGAGAGAGAGAGAGAGAGAGAGGGAGGATTGATTGTATGTGTGTATTATTAGGGATGAAACTCAGGTCTCTGTAAATGTGCGACAAGATCTCCATCAGTGAGTTGTATCCTCAGACCCTTAAGGAGGATGGATACTCTTGTGGCAAATTTGCCTCCTGAACAACAAAGTTTATGTAGCTCAAATGTAGGTAGTTGGTTTCAGAATTATAATACTACCTTAAATCCTTTTATGGGATGTAAAACAGAAGTTAACAATATTATCTAAGTATATCATTACCATAGAGAAATGAGTTTTTTAAAACCTTAAAATTTAGTGTTGCTTGGTACTTTTTTACACTTTAAGCTATCAATAGTTTTCATTGGTAAAAATGAGTATTTGTGGTTTATGTATTAGTGATCATTACTACTATACTTAACTATGATGTCATAGACTTTCAGTTGATCCATATTTCCAAATTGGCCTGTATTAGATGAGAATTTAAGATCAACTATACAGGTGAGGCACTGTTTGAGACAGATTCTCTTCACTGTACACCACAAATAGCAAACTAGTGTCCAGCAAGCTTCCAAGCATCCTGTCCCAGTCTCTTACGTCACCACCCTAGGAGCCCTGACATCACAGGTGTGAGCTACCATGCCAACCTCACCTGGGCTTTGTGCGTCCCAAACCAGGTCCTCACACATGCATGGAGAGTTCTATACCCACAGAGCCATCTCCCCAGCCCCATATTTGGCCTAATTTTAATAATACAAGCATTCTAGTTTGAAGCTATAAAACAAATTTGTGTTGGTTAGTTTTATGTCAACTTGACACAAGGTAAACTCATTTGAGAGAAAGGAAAATTAATTTAAAAAAAAAAATGCCTCCATAACATCAGGCAAGCATGGAGATCATTCTCTTTCACTTTTTTTTTTTCTTTTAAATAATTTATTTTTATTTTATCTGTATTGGTGTTTTGCCTAAATGTATGTCTGTGTGCGAATGTCAGATCTTGGAGTTACAGACAGTTGTGAACTGTCATGTGGTGCTGGGAATTGAACCTGGGTTCTCTGGAAGACCAGTCAGTGTTTTAACTGCTGAGCCATCTCTCCAGCACCAGAGCATTTTCTTAATTAATGGGGAAGGGCATCGTCCATTGTGGGTGGGTCCACCCCTGGGCTGGTGGGTCTGAGTTCTACAAGACAGAGGCTGAGCAAGGCAGTAAGCAGCACTCCTCCACAGTCTCTGCATCAGCTCCTGCCTCCAAGTTCCAATCTGTTTGAGTTCCTACCTTCGTTTCCCTCAATGGACTGTGATTCAGTATCTGTGAGCCGAATAACCAATTCCTCCCCAAGTTGGTCACTGTGTTTCATAACAGCAATAGTAACCCTAAGACAAAATTGTATAGCATTCAATGTGCTTCAAATACAGTTATTTAGTTGAAAAATTTTAAGAGGTCTCATGAAAATTAAACTTTATATTCCCAAGAAAACTGATTTTATTTTTGGAATGAGAACATTCATTCATTCCAAATATCTTTTTCAACTAACAATTGCCAAGCACTGTGCCATCTAAGCAGAAGTACAATGAATATTAGAATTGGCCACAGCAATCCAGCTAAAATTACATTAAGGAGATAAGAAGCCATGTGAAGGAAATATAGACTAATATATCAGATTAACCTCTTGAAAAAGTATCAAAAAGCATGCAGAGACACAGAAGGATTGCACAAAGAAAACATTAGGAGGTTATCAAACCAATCTCAGTGAATGGAAGCCTGCAGACAAGAGTATCAGTGTGATTAGAGGAACATGAATTTGCTTGACATTAGGAATTCTATTCTATAAAATCAACTGGACCTGCCTAGTTATCTGATGTGACAAGCAAAGGAGTTGAGAATGAGGAAGCAGCTTGCTCAGATGGCAAAAACCAGAAAAATTGAAAGCCTATGATATCCACACAGAAGCACCCAGCAGGAAGGAAGATGTTCATAAAAGAAATTGTTGTAGAAATAAGATTCAGCAAAAAAACAGGATTTGAGTACAGATTTCCAAATCAGATTTATAGTTTGTAGTTTGTTTGTTTGTTTGTTTGTTTAAAAAAAAAAAAAGGTCCTGTGAATGGATAGTTATCTTCGGAATTCATGAACAAAAAAACAGCCTGGGTCAGAACTCAAGGCCACTCCAATTCCAGGTCAGCCAAAGGCTATTGCATATTAACCTTTAAACTATCGTTCACACATACAGGTCACAGAACTCCCTTGCAGAAGACCTCAAGCATGAGTGAGCATTTCTATTTATGGCACAACTAAATGTCAACTGTCTCTCATACATACCCAGCTACGGCTCATAGCAACCCTGGGAGACAATGTCCGTACTATAAGGAAATAACCTGAAAACACACATGCAACATCACAAAGGTACGGCAACCCAAAGCCAAACTAATGCCAGAATGGCAGTGATTTTGCCTAAACTTAATAACTTAGTATCTAAAAGAATATACTATTCAATTTTTAAATTATCCCTTAGAATTAACTTTAATTCATAAAAACTTCAAATGAAAAAATAATCTAACTTATTTTATTTTTATATCTTTATTTTTAATATATGAATATTTTGCCTGCATGTATGCCTGTTCACCACATGTGTGCCTGGTCCCTGTGGACGTCAGAAGAGGGCATCAGATGCCCTGAAACAGGGATTACAGACAGGCAGCTGTAAGCTGCTGTATGGGTGCTGGGAATTGAACCCAAGACCTCTGTAAGAGCAGCTAGTGCTCTTAACTGCTGCACCACCTCTCCAACCCCTAGTATTAGCCAACTTATTCTATAGTTAAAGAAACTAATGAGTTTAAAGATTAAGAAATTTTACTAAAAGATAACATCTCATTTCTCTAAAGTTGCATATTAGCTAATAATTTGCAAGAATCAAAATTGAGCTAGCTACCTTTATATCTGATACTGACAATAAAGCAATCACTTTGAGTTGTTTTTTCTAATAAAGATGTACAGAGCCCATTAACTACTCTGTCTCTCAGCTAGCCTCCCTTCTTACCCAGTGACATATTAAAGGCAAAGTGAAAACAAAGAATATACCTGTGATCATGAACTAGTCCAATGAAAACAAAAGGATTCACTATATTTGACTTACTTTTTTGTGAAAATGTTTCAATCACCAGTGAATCATACAAGATACATATTATTGACAATATTACGTGTTTTTAACGTAAAAATGTATCAACAAGCTAATATATATAGTTTAAAAAAGGTTTCCAAGTATTTTGTACTAAGACATAATTTTAAAAATCAGTATGACTGCAATATTAACTTTATAGTTCCAATATGGTCATCAACAAGAGGGTAGTCCTCGGGCTGGGGAGCTAGCTTAATAGGTAAAAGAGCTTGCCATGTAAGGAAGAGGCCTGAGTTCAAGCCCCAGCATCTATGGAGAAAACCAGGTGTGGTGGTACATGCTTGGAATCCAAGAAACAAGTGGAACCCAATCTGGAGGATGGCCAGCAAGCATAGTCTAATTGGCAAACTCAGTTTCTGGGTGAATGACCCTGTCTGAAAAAGCAGACCTCCTCTGAGGAACTACAATCAATCCCCTCTGGCCGCTACATATATATGCACACATGCACATGTGCATACACATACACACAAAAAATGAACCCTAACAAAATAGCTTCCCAGATATATAGCTCCTGGATCTGTCTTAGTAAACAGATTTACTTGTATATGTATGTGCACACCACCATGTGGGTCCTGGTGAGCAAACTCAGGTCCTAAGGCTTGGCAGCAAGCATCTTTACTAGCTGAACCATCTTGCTAGACCCTTCTTTGAATTTAAAACAATACAGGCTCTGCCTCATATACATATACATAAACACACTCAAAAAATTTATTAACAATTTTTAGTTATGTTACACACAGTTTCTAATATCATTTCCATCAATTACAATTAAGCAACATCAATGAAATGGGTAAAGTTCTCTGAGTTACATTTCATATGCAGTCCGTATCACCATATGTAAGATTCCAAAATAAAGTTCCAAAGAAATCTTTTTTCCTGAAGAACAAACCTCTTTCACAATGCCCTGCAAGCAAAGGATATCTTAAAATTAGTTCCACACATATAGTACCATACCTAAGGATCCCTTCGGCTGTTGGCTGTTTGGTGGTATGTTCTCCTTAGCCATAGAGATTAATATTTTACTGTTTTCAGAGAGTTTCTCTGATGCCTTTCCCTGGAAAAGACATGATATTTACAAATCAAAGGGAGAACTCCACAAAATGTATAATTCAACTCATTCGACATACTAAGCAACTTAGAAAAAAATTACACCACAGAGATTGAAGTGTAAAGTTTGAGAAATTAACTAAAATTACTTATATACTGTAACAACTGTTCTGATACATAACTCATCCTCTTAAAAATAAGTCTCAGCCAGGCAGTGGTGGTGCACACCTTTAATCCCAGCACTTGGGAGGCAGAGGCAGGCAGATTTCTAAGTTCGAGGCCAGCCTGGTCTACAGAGTGGGTTCCAGGACAGCCAAGGCTACACATGAGAAACCCTGTCTGAAACCACCCCCAACCCCCCCCCCCCCCCCAAAAAAAAGAGTCTCTATTAAGCACACTGGGCCAGACACTAGAAACTAAAAGTGAAGAGCAAAACTGAGAAGCTTCTGCTTTTGGGCCAGGGGGTTGGGAGGTGGGCATGGAGATGCAAAACAAATGTAGTTCTTAGTTATGTAATGTTGTGCTTACATGTAACATTTACATATGCATGATATGTAATGAGTAGAGATGAGGAGATGGCTCAGTTAGTGAAGTGCTCTCTGTGCAAGTCTGAGGACCTGAGTTTGTATTCCCAACACCCACGTAAAAAAGCCAGACCCAGCAGCGTGCGTGCGTGTGTGCATAACCCAAGCTCTGAGGGATCAGAGACAGAGAAATCTTGAAGTTCATCAGCCAGGTAGCACAGCAAATTCTAGAAAGTCCAGGTTGAGTGAAAGGCCTCCATCTCAAGAACAAGGTGGCAGCAACCAAGGAAGACATCTATAGTGGACACCAGTCTCCCTTCCCTATACACTCAAACTGCATGCATGGGTGCATGTTCACCCATGTGAACATGTACAATACTCAGATACACACATGCTTATTAGGGAGGGGCTATAAAGACAAGATAGAGCAAGATGAAAAGACCCAGAGATGCTGCAGCGGAGGGACCACAAGACCTCAACAAGCAGTGACTCTTGAATTGGTACAGAAAGATTGAATAAAGCTGTACACTAATATGCTCAAACATGCACACTCACCCTCCGTATCAAGTGACTGTGAGCATGCCCTGCCACTAGACGAGGACAGCAATTTAAATCCATCCCTGAGTCTACTTGAACAAATCATGTAACTCCTTTGGCCTCATTTTCTTGATTTCCGGAACAAAACAAAAAACCAAACACCCCTACTTCACCAAGATGTCCTGACTATAGAAAATGCTACACACAAAGCCCTTGCTTTAACTCTTTTACAAAGCAGACTGTTTGAAAGGAAGACAACCATGGCCAGTGCTTGAAAGGACAAGCACTTAGTCAATGTCAGGAATCGAAGCCTATTCTACCAACTCAGCATCTGAGTCTCATTACTCAACTTCCCAACACCTCAGTTTACTTGCATGGACAATTATTATATAATAAGAGACACGTACTTCAAATACTGCATTGAAATATAACCTTTTAAAGCTATCCCCTACTGGGCCGCGCACGCCTTTAATCCCAGCACTTGGGAGGCAGAGACAGGTGGATTTCTGAGTTCAAGGCCAGCCTGGTCTACAGAGTGAGTTCCAGGACAGCCAGGGCTACACAGAGAAACCCTGTCTCAAAAAACCAAAAAAAAAAAAAAAAAAAAAGCTGTGCCCTACCCATATGAGCACTATCATATATTATATAATAAAATGTACAGTTAGAATGTCATGATTATCATCTTAATTTGGTTATCTGTGGGGGACAGGTGCTAAACCAAACGAGACAGTGAGAAACAGGTAAGTCAGAAGTGACATTTTACAGCAAGCCATTTTATAAGGATAAGCTCAGGACAACAGAACCTATGGCACAGCCCGTCCTGTTAACAGACACTGAGCCAGTGAGAGAGGCACCTTCGGCATCAGTGTCCCGAGCCCAGTGTGGCCTGGTACAATCTCAGTACTGCCAATAGAACAACTCTCCTGTCAAAAGAACAACAACTTAAGAAAACTTTCCAGACACTGCTTTTCACAACACCTATGATAAAACATACTTGCTCTAAAAGGCAAATAGCAAATTTACCCTTACTAATATGTATTTCAAACACTTATTATTCATTTAATACATAAAAATCTGAGGTTTCACCTGTCTTCTATTCAATTTGTTAAACACATAATCAAGTATTAGAACTCTGACAAAACAGAATATTGTGAGATATAAAATCCCACCAAAAAATACACTCAAAACCTCTCACCTGATACCTACAGACAGTCTCTCAGAAGCAGAACAATGGTGTCCCAATCAAACTCAAGCATGAAACAAAATCCAAAATCCTCACTGGTGTAAGCCTCAAAAACAGTCTCAATGAAACATGCTTAGTTGGATTTTTTTCAAAAAAAATCAGGGGCAGGGGACTGGTTGTGTTTGTTTGTTTGCTTTTGAGGCAGGGTGTCACTACGGAGCTCTGACTAGCCTAGAATTCTTGCTATATAGATCAGGCTGGACTCAAACTGCAGCCTCTGCCTCCCAAATGCTAGGATTAAACGGGTACACCACTAAATCCGATTTAATGAAACACACTGAAAGACAATTACTAATCTTGCCTTCATCTCCATGTAAGGTGGATCACTTTCCAATTCTGCTTTGTCTTTGGCCAGTTTTGCTTTTTGCTCTTCAATAAATTCATCCAGGCTATCTGCCATTTTGTAGATCCTGGGGGGGGGGGGGGGGGGAGGAAAGTCTTCAGTGAGCACAACTACATTGTAGTGGTTTTAGCTAAGTATTAAGGTAAGGTCTTAGTCCTCATTAAGTGTTTAATCCCAATTCTACTGTGGGCTTCACACTTAAGCATGACCATAAACACCATCTGTCCCTTCCTCTGCAATTTCCCAGATAGGTTACAATGCAGGTTAAAGTACAGAAAAAGAAATGTGAACAAAGTACTTTATATGCATGCATGGAAACTTTACAATGAAACATTCTATACAATTATATGGTAACTGAAAAAAGATAGTAACAAATGAGATCAGCAGCCACGATCACAATCCATAGTCACACAGTCAAAACAACAAAAGGAAATAAGAAGTTTAAATCTTTAAAATACTTTTCTCTAAAAAAACTATTTGAAATTAATTGTGAGCCAGGCAATGGTGGCACACCTCTTTAATCCTAGCCCTCAGAGGCAGAAACAGGCAGATCTCTGAGTTCAAGGCCAGCATGGTCTACAAAGTTAGTCAGGGCAGCTAGGCTTCACAGAGAAACCCTGTCCAAAAAAACAAGTACTATGTATAGTTACTATATTAATAAAGAATATTATAACTGCCGGACAGTGGTGGCTCACGCCTTTAATCCCAGCACTTGGGAGGCAGAGGCAAGTGGATTTCTGAGTTCAAGGCCAGCCTAGTCTAAAGACTGAGATCCAGGACAGCCAGGGCTACACAGAGAAACCCTGTCTCGAAAAACCAAACATATATTATAACCTTTATTTGATACCCTAACAATGAGTAGCTGAGCTGGTCCTAAACAAGGATTTCCCAGACAGTAAGACAGTAAGGGCACATATGTGCATATCTGCCATATTCAATAGTAAAAATCATGGTAATGAGATACCACTGGGAAAGCCAGTTGTGATGAAGGCTGGGAGTGGCAGTACTTACCCAGTAGTTGAACCCTAGCACTTGGAGGCAGAGGCAAGCGTTACTCTGTAAGTTCAACCAGGCAGCCTGTTCTACAGTGATCCAGGCTAACCAAGGCAACATGGTTAACAACAACAAAAAAGAACAAAGAGTCATGAGCAGGAGAGCCCATGAGCAACCTAACTCCGTCTCTAATATGCTGGGAACAGGAGGTACAGGACCCTGCAGATGCTTTTTCCTGGGCTGAGCATCGGTTTAAGAGTTTGTCCACAGGCTGCCTCCCTTGTGTCTAACTGTCAAAGCAAGCCTTGTTTGAGACACTATGTCTCTGCCAACTCTCCTGACATGGTGAGAACCCACAGGGTCAACAACGCCCAGGAGGTTTCCTCCCTGAACTCTGAGAACTAATCATGTCTTATCTGTTGCTGGAATTGTTTAACTTGGAAGTTTCACATAACTAGGTCATATATAAGCTACACAGGAGATAGCAAGTTTCCTAGTCAGTTCAAGATTGGTTTCTCTATGTGCTGCAAGACAAGCAGATGGTGTCCTCAGCAATGGAGTGTTACCATCTAGTTGTGGTTGGCAACCAAGGAAAAAGACAGTAACTGCTTTCTGGGAAACCTCCAGAACCTTGGTGAGCATGAACTTGTAGGGGACCCGTCTAGCACTGAGATTTTCAGTTAATAGTGTGCGTCTCTGGGCACCAGAGACTATTCAACTATTCAGTGGCCCACCCTATCCAAAGTCCTGTTTCTAAAACTTTCCACTTTCTAATTAGCTTAGAAGACGTTCTGCAGACCCTAGGAGCCAGGTGGCCAGCAATCGTCCTGCCCAGCACCAGACCCTGATGTGCCCACCACAGCAATTAGTAGCATGACTATTATGAAGGGATAACCAACTACTTTCTGCTTGGATCTGAGGCCTGTTGAGTTGAGGGAATCAATGCTTAGCATGGTAAAGCTGGTCAAGAGGCCATGGCTAAGGGAAGTCAAAGGCCCTAGGATGTAACATAACTATAGTTACCGAGCTAAACAGATACTGCCTGCCAAATATGTACATCCACACCCACACACCTGTGCACCCATGCACTTTACTCAGAGACGCTTCTTTCTCTGCAGGGGAGTGTTGCTGCATGTCCACAGTGATCAGTGCTGAGAAGAATATGGAACTGTGAGTGTGTGAACCCAAAAAGGACATCTATGTTCATACGCCCAGGACTCAGGAGCATCTTGGAAAAGGGATGAAAGAACCTAGGAGCTGGGGGATGGGAAGAGCTACTGTGAAATGCTGAATTCTAGGTCTCATCAGTCACAGCAGCTGCATCACCTACACAAGACCTGTGTGTTTCACACAACTTTGAAACAATTATTTACAACTTTGAAAAGATTACTTTCTTCACCAAAACCAGTTTTGTTCTTGTTGTTGTTTTGGGTTTTTTTTTGTTTTTTGTTTGTTTGTTTGTTTTTGTTTTTTTTTTCCAAGACAGGGTTTCTCTATGTAGCCCTAGCTGTCCTGGAACTCTGTAGACCAGGCTGGCCTCGAACTCAGAAATCCACAAGCCTCTGCCTCCCAAGTGCTGGGATTAAAAGCGTGTGCCACCACTGCCTGGAGTTGTTGTTCTTGTTTTTAAGAAAGAATCTCACTGTGCAGTCCTGACTAGCCTGAAATTCACTATGTAAATCAGGCTGCCTTCCACTCAAAGATACCCACCTATCTCTCCAGCCAAATGCTGAGATTAAAGGCATATACCACCCTAGATAGAAACTGGAATGCTTCTAGTTTCTAGGAAAAAAAAATTTTTCTTCTAAAAACGTATCAAATTCAGTAACAAACTATGTGACAAGAAGGAGCTACTAGTCACTAATGACCTAAGGCCTGGAGACACAGAACCCTAAAAACACAAATCACAGCAAGCTGTTAGGTTTGAAAAAGTTTAGGTCACATACGTTAAGTTGAAGCTAGGAAAACATGCTAACAAAACTTTCCAAAGAGAGTTAAAATTCAAGAACCAAATTTGAACCACATCAAAGATGTTTACTTACGAGTTAAGTGTTGCCGGGCAGTGGCGGCACACGCCTTTAATCCCAGCACTTGGGAGGCAGAGGCAGGTGGATTTCTGAGTTTGAGGCCAGCCTGGTCTACAGAGTGAGTTCCAGGACAGCCAGTGCTATACAGAGAACCCCTGTCTCAGAAAAGAGTTAAGTGTTTTCAACAGATATAGAAACCCTTGCCATCCCAGCTACTCCCTACTCAGGACAGAGGCAGGCAGAAAGATCCCTAGTTTAAATACTCCATCAAAACAGAAAAACCACTCTAAGATATAAGTACAAACTCGGAGTGAATGAACACAGGTAGGGATAACCCACAAGTAAATGCTGGCCAATGTTCACTTGAACGAATGGGGAAGAACTGAAGCTGGATAAAAATGTCAAGAATTCCCTCCTAACAGTAACTCAGCACTAATTGTTACAACTTCTGAAATTCATTTTAGGTAACAGTAACTACAATAAAGTATATATTAACCAATGCCCTTTTTCCTAGCAATGACCTCTTGCCAAAGACTATTATCAGGAGCACTACTGAAGTTAAACACGTTATATGAACTACTGCTGTACTGATGTATGTATGGATGCATCAAGAACACACACCAACGGCAACCCCTGAGCTCCTTAGGAAGAGGGTGCTGGAAAACAATTATGACTGGAGCTTAAGCTGGGTCATGTAAGAAAAAGTGTAAGAGAAGAGAACTCTGCCATCAGGAAGTGGGAAAAATCCTATGACTGGACATATGAATAAATCTTAACTGTAGTATGAGGTTAAAATGAAACTGGTAAAGAAGCAACGGTCATTCCAACCTTGAGGATCCGTTTCTCCATGGCTTGGTTTTGCTATTATGAACATAAACGGGTTATCTGATGCTGATATTCTATACAACTATTTTTTTCTTTAAGATTTATTTATTTATTAATTTATCCTATGTTCAGTACATTGCTATCTTCAGACACACCAGAAGAAAACATCAGATTCCATTGCAGATGGTTGTGAGCCACCATGTGGTTGCTGGGAATTGAACTCAGGACCTTTGGAAGAGCAGTCAGTGCTCTTAACCACTGAGCCATCTCTCCAGCCATGTACAACTTTTTATTATCAACAGGGCACAAAGGCATAAACGATAAAACACTTGTAGCTATCATGGCTGCTTTTCTCTGTATTCCTAAAAGTGTGCAACAATTTACATAAGAGCATTTCAACCATAAAATTATGTACACGTTATTTAGTGGATAATGGAGGCTGGACTGATGGGCAAGGCCAAGAAACAGCATACACTACGAATGTTCATAATTTAAGGATTAAATTGTCCCATCCAAAATCTGCCGAATAAAAGATGAATGGGACTCCACATTACCCAGACACTCTCTAAAATGTACATTTTCCATGGCATGGCTAATCAGGTAATTTTCTCCAGTTCTACAAACACAGTATGTAGGTAAGGAAAGGTTTCAATAAAGCAGTTTCATCTGTTGTGAATTCTCTGTTTACCTCTATACCCCATTTTTGATTGGGTTGTTTGGTTTTTTGGAGGTTAGCTTCTTGAGTTCTTTATATATTTTGGATAGTATCTCTCTATCAGATGTGGGTTAGTGAAGATTTTTTTTTCCCAATCTGTAGGTTGCTGATTTGTCCTACTGACTACATCCTTAGCCTTACAGAAGCTTTTCAACTTCATGAGGTCCCATTTCTCAATTCTTAATCTTAAGAGCCTGAGCCATTGAAATTCTGTTTAGGTAATTTCCCCACCCCCAACCCCTGTGCCAATGAGTTCAAGGCCCTTTCTCTACTATTAGATTCACTGTTTCTGGTTTTATGTTGAGGTCCTTGATCCACTTGGACTTGAGCTTTGTTCAAGGTGACAAATATGGGTCTATTTTCATTTTTCTACATACATACAGCCAGTTAGACTAGCACCAGTTAGTGAAGATGCGTTCGTTTTTCCATTGTATATTTTTGGCTTCTTTGTCAAAGATCAAGTGTCCATAAGTGTGTGGGTTTATTTCTGGGTCTTCAGTTCTATTCCATTCATCAACCTGTCTCTGTACCAATACCATGCAGTTTTTAATCACTATTGCTCTGTAGTACATCTTGAGGTCAGGGATGGTGATTCCCCCAGAGGTTCTTTTACTGTTAAGAACTGTTTTCACTATCCTGGGTTTTTTGTTTTTCCATATGAATTTGAGAATTGCTCTTTCCACATCTGTGAAGAATGGCAGAGAAGCACTTAAAGAAATGTTCAAAGTCCTTAGTTATCAGGGAAATGCAAATCAAAACGACCCAGAGATTCCACCCATACCCATCAGAATGATTAAGATAAAAAACTCTGGTGACAGCACATTTTGGCAAGGATGGGGAGAAAGAGGAACATTCCTCCATTGCTGATGGAATTGCAAACTGGCACAACCACTCTGGAAATCAATCTGGAGGTTCCTCAGAAAATTGGAAATAGATCTACCTGAAGACCCACTCTTGGGCATATAACCAAAAGATGCCCCACCATATCCCAGGGGCATGTATGTGCTCCACTATGTTCCTAGCGGACTTATCTGAGATAGCCAGAAGTTGGAAACAATCCAGATGTCCCACAACAGAAGAATGGATACAGAAAATGTGGTTCACTTACACAATGGAATACTACTCAGCTATTAAGAATAAGGACATCCTGAGTTTTGCAGGTAAATAGATGGAACTAGAAAATATCATCCTGAGTGGGGTAACCTGAGTTGAGACCCAAAAGGACATGCATGGTACGTACTAACTAATAAGTTGATATTAGCGAAAAAAGTACAGAATACCTAGGATACAATCCACAGAACTCAAGAAGGTTAACAAGACGGCCCAAGGATGCCTCAATCCCACTTGGGAGGAAGAAGAAAACAATCACGGGAGACAAAGGGAGGGAGGGACCAGAGTGGGAGAGGGAAGGGAACGGAAAAAGGAGAATAAAGTCAAGTACAGGAGGGTCAGGAGAGAAGCCCTGAGGGCCAGCAGCATGAATGGAAATACGCAACTTCTGTGGGTGGGGAGGGAGGGGACCCTCTAGAATGTACCAGAGAAGGTGAGAGACTCTCGTATTCAAAGAGATGAAATACTCAACAGTGGGGAGGGGGAACTTGTAGAGTCTCCAGTAGAAAGACAGGGCATCAAGTGGAAGGATGAGGTTGTCATCCCACAGTCAAAATTTCTGACCCAGAACTGTTCCTGTCTAAAAAACCTGCAGGGACAAAAATGGAAACGAGACTGAGGGAAAGGTGGTCCAGTGACAGGCCCAACTTGGAATCCATCTCAAGAGGAGGCTCCAAGGCCTGACACTATTACAGATACTATGGTAGGTTTACAGACAGGAGCCTAGCTGTCCTCTGAGAGGCCCAACAATCAGTTGACTGAAAAAGAAGCAGATACTTACACCAAACCAATGGACTGTAGTCGGGGACCCCTGTGGTTGAATTAGGGAAGGGCTGGAAGGAGCTGAGGAGAAAGGCGACCCCATAGGAAGGCCAGCAGTCTCAACTGACCCGAACCATGGAGATCTCTCAGACACTCAACCACCAACCAGGCAGCATAAGCAGCTGGTCCGAGGCCCCAGACACATGGACAGCAGGACTGCCTGGTCTAGCCTCAGTGAGAGAAGTCTAACCCTCTAGAGACTTGAGGGCCCAGGAAGTGGGGAGGCCTGGTTGGGAAGGGGGGACACCCTCTTGGATACAGGGAGGGGAGAGGAGAGGGGCAATGGCTGGGCTGTAAAAGAATAAAAAAAAAAGTTTCACCAAAAGATCTGGACTATCTAGACTAGAAACCCAGTGTCTACCATTTACTGATTCTGGTTAATGTAAGATATGTTCTTTAATCTATGTCTAGCATTCTCCATTTATAAAATGGAAATACTACTTACTATAGAGTTATGAAGAAAAATAATGCATCACATATGTAACTCTGATACTGAACCAGTTACTTTATTACCACTGTTATCATACTGTATATTCACTTTTGTAAAAGCATCCAGGCTGGAGGTGCATCTCAGAAACAGAGCACATAACTCAGCATGTATAAGATTCTGAATCAATATCCAAAATAAAAAAAGGACCTACCCTAATCTCCCCCACAAAAAAAGAAAAAGAAAAAGTGAGAGAAGGGGGGAGGGAGTAAGAGAGGAATGGAGGGAAAGGATTTAAAATCTAGTGAGATTTAAATCACTACGATACCTGGTTGTCACAGTCCAACTCAACACACGGGGAAGCACTCCTCCATCCTTTCCTCTCCCAGGACAGGGCGCATACTCTCCCCAATATGGAAGGACGGGAAGCAGAACATGACTCCCCTCTAAACCAGGGTAGTAGTCTAGACTGCAAGAGATGCTGGATTTGGGGGGAGGGTGAATAATACAACACATGATTCTTGCACTAATATTTAGATCATATCCCCTGCCATAACGACAGTCTAGTCAGTCTATGATTCGTGGAGCAAATATGAGATAGTGTTAAAGGATTCAGTAAAGATACCAACAATTAAAATGTCTATAACTTTCATCAAATATATAGTGAGTTCCAGGACAGCTTGACCATATTATAAGGCAAGACATTGTCTCAAAAAAAAAAAAAAAAAAAAAGCAATATTAATATTTCTGTTGACACTGGGTTGGGGGCTATATATTTATGTATGTATGCTTATTTGTTATTGGGTTGGGGATGTAGCTTCGTAGATCATTGCCACCCAATCCTAAACACCTTGGGGGGGGACAGATTTTGTTTGATATGTGGCTCATACTTATAATCCCAGGACTTGGGAGGGTGAGGCATCAGAGGTAGTTTAGGTTATACAGGAAGACCTATCTTACAAATATCATACCCCCAAAATATTAAAACTATAGGAGGCAGCTCCCTGCAGAAAATGACTCTACTACAAGAAAAAAGGACCAGGGCCAGATGCTCAGGGAGAAATAAGATGCAGACAGGGGCCACGGGCAGGAATAGAAGACAGCGTGAAAGATGAAGTTTCTCATTAATCCACCCAGAAAGGGTCTCTCAGTCTTCTTCTCCTTAGCAGAAGACATTTACATGAGCATTTGACTATGGGAACATCCAAATTTTGACAAGTCACTCTGAATTTTGCTAAAGAAGCACATGCCATGCTGCTGAGGGAAGAGCATGAGGTTGGAGAACAGGATACAAAATCAGGAGTAAATAAGTAAGTGAAAGCCTTTAAAGTCTGAGAACTATCACCAGTAACAGCAAAGCAGACATACGTGGAGTAGCTTTGGCTATGCAGAATTGCTAACACACTTGCTCAAACACTTCTGTCTCTCAAAAGGCACATCACAGAACATTCAGAATGATGTTGAAAAGCTAGTGTGGAGGACTGGTGATGTCTCAGGCATTAAAGGCTAGGCTCACAACCAAAAAGAAGGAATTTGCTTAAGTTTGTAATAGTTAAGCCATGCTTTTCAGAAAACCACATTTTAGAAAAGGTGTCCTGAAAGCATCCTTACCTGTTTGCCTTATCTAAGCCTATCTGCTCCCTTCCCAGACCACCCTTGTGCAGGAGATCCAAAAGATCCTCTCTACAGGAGCCTGTCAGCAAATGACTTCACACCAGAAAGTTCGCCAAAAACGTAAGTGTCTCCCTACTTTTCCTTGGGGCTCTTTTTTACTTATCAACATGACAAGCCATTTTTCCATTTAAAATTTAGTTTCTTAGAGTAACTGGTTTTCTATAAGGCCTTTCTTGCCCTGGAGACAGAGTCTCACTATGTACCTCTGGTTGACCTAGAACTCAGAGATTTGCTTACCTCTATCTTCAAAGTGGTGAGATTAAAAGCATATACCCACCTATAAAATTGTATTGATTGCTTTTAGGACTTACACTGTACAGTTTGAAAACTAGGTATTATCAAAACTTCTACTTTAGCTTCTTAATCCTAATATCTTCAGAGATGTATCTCAGAAGATGAGTCCCACTGCTAACATTTATGAAAACTTGATTCAGGCCCTGGAAAAATGGCTCAAAAAAGTAAAGGCCCTTGCAACCATGCCTGATGACCAGTTTGACAGCTGGGATTCTGTGGAGGAGAGAGAACTAACTCCAACTCTTGTCCTCTGACCTCTATATTCGTGGCCTGTGCCCACGTACATACATACACACATACATCATACATACATACATAAACACACACACAGTGCGTATTTCTTTCAAACCAGATTCAAGTTCCATACAAAGATACTAAAATCAAGGCAGAGAGAGAAGGTTCTATCTCAACAAGAAACCACAGTGAGAAAAAAACAGATTTCATAGGGATATGGAGAAGAGTAAGTTTGACTTGCAAAGTGTAAAACATTAACCAACGCACCCTCAGCCCTCCCCCCACCCTCCAGCCCCCCTGGTGCAAGCACTCTGTGAGGCTTAGCAGCCTCGGTGCGCCTGCTGGAGAGAAGGCGCGTTGAGCCACTAAGGTCTCCAGAGACGCGGCGGGTGACAGATGCCTCTGAAAGCCTCTGCGTTGTCAGGCAACCGGAGGGCCCAGAGGCCGCCCGGGAGTCTGCAGCGCGTGCGCAGGGCACCGCCCCCAGCCCGGCAGCCGCGAGACCTGCACCTGGGACCAAGCCGGGCCACCTCCTCGCGACCCGCGCCTCCCACCCTGCCCCCTGCACCTCCCACCCTGCCCCCTGCACCTCCCACCCTGCCCCCTGCACCTCCCACCCTGCCCCCACGATACTCCGGAGCTTCCCGGCTCCGCCCGGCTGGCTCGAACCCCGCCGGGCCACAGCGATTCGCCCCGGCCTCCAACGCCCGGGAGCCGACCTTTCGCGCAGCCTTTCACAACCGCCGCCCACGGACTTACTCCCAGCGATGAGCCACGCTCCCAGCGGGCTCCACAATCAGAGGCTCCGGCCACCCCGGCGCGGACCAAAAAACCGGTCGCCCGCTCAGGGCTCCGCCTCCCAGGCCCAGCCCCCTGCTCACCCTCCACCAACGGCCAGGCGCGGCCCCGCCCCAGCGGGCTGCCGGCGGAGGCCGCGCGGCCCAGGGCGCCCCCTGCAGCCCCGGAGGCCACACGGTGCACCCGCGAGTGTGCTCGGGGATTCCTGTAATGTGGCCACTCCCGGGCTAAATCTATCCTAGCCGTCCAAACCCAGGACAGTCTCCAGTCACATAATGTGCCTGCGAGAGGAGGAGCACCAGCAGTCTGGTCAACTCTCTGTCCTGGGCTTTCATTACCATTTCAACATGTTATTCTCTGTATGTTCCAAGTGGCTGTGTATTCTTACCACTGGAAAAGCTTCTCAGAAAGACCTAAAAGTTCTCAGAAAAAACTAAAGATACGAATGTACTCTAATGTCCCAAGTGTGCCCGAAGTTATACTGTAAAAAGGTTCTATTTCATTTTTGGTTTCGTTATTTTGACACAGGGTCTCAAATAGTCCAGGGAGAAAGGGGTTGAGAGCTCTTGATTACAGAGTGTAGCAACGTCCTTGTTTGTTTGGTCCTTGCTGTTTTGTTTGCCCCAACTCCTTGACTTTTCGAGACAGGGTCTACTGTAGCCCAGGCTAACCTCAAATCGCTATTTTTGGAATGCTTTCCTTTAATTCATTCTGCTGCCCCCACTTCCCAACTGCTGGGTTACAGGCAGGTGTCACCACGCTCCAACTTCTCCAACTTCTGAATCCAAAATCAAAACCAACAGTTGTGGTGAAGAGTTAACAATTCTTTTGTTTTTAGCTAACTTGTCTGCTAAGCACTTGCATTAGAAGAGGATACAGCCGGGTGGTGCACGCCTTTAATCCCAGCACTGAAGAGGCAAAAGCAGACGGATCTCTTCAGTTTGAGGCCAGCCTGGTCTACATAGCGAGTTCCAGAACAGCCAAACCTCGAAGGGGGGAGGGGACGATACAACACAAAGCTTACTGGGAAAAACAAAACGTCCATGTGAAGCAGCTACAGAGCCTTCGAGATCCTGTGGAAGGAGCAGTTACTGTCAAAGAGTTAATGGAAGACATCTCCGAACTATGCTTTTTAAATACTGTGTGCTCTAAAGCAGAAATGTCAAGACATGCGTTTCAAGCAATGCTTACCAACTAATAAAATACTAAGCCAAGGAAAAAGTTTTAATAGAATGAAAAGCTGGGTCGGGGGAGCTAAAAGATGATGGTGACGCTGGATAAGTCTGTAAGAACCGTGTTACAAAAAAAATAAATATTAGAATCAAAGCAAACACAAATTTCGTGCATGCCTTCAACTTACAGTCTAGTGGGCATTTGGGGATGAGAATGAGAGGGAAGAAAACCTTAAGGCACGACTGAAACAAATTTCACATTAACTGCTGAAAGGAACATACTGCCGAGACTAATTGTGCATTGAGACAAACCTTTTTTAAAAAAGTCCAGCTTAAGGCATTCACAGCTCCTAACACTTGTATAAAATGTTACCCTATAAACTCCTCAAAAAGTTAATCTTAGCAACCCGTGAGTTTTGCTCGCCACCTCGCAACAGTAGCGAAAACACAAAAGCGAAACGCCAACCACAAACCCGGGAGGCTTTACACTCCGCGAATTATCTTAAAGGAGACTGTCACGTGATCGTCCCCCTCCAAAACCAATAATCCGGAGATACTTACACCGCTGTTTCTCTAGAGACATTTAGTATTCCAAACAATTTATTTCGTTTGAAGCCCCTATACTCGTAAACACAGTCCCCCAAACCCAAGTTCCCTCCTACACCCAATATGGCGGAATCTGAGTCTGCGCAGTTCGAGCCGAGACGGCCGACTCCTTCCTGGCAGGTCTACAAGCCCGCCTTCCGGCACGAAAGGCTGTACCATTCCCACACCCAGACTTTGCGTCCCTCGCAATTCACACGTACGGATTTCCGAGCCAGCATGTTCTCGTTTCATCCGCAAGACTGTTCTTAGCCGAGCCGAGTCGGTCCTTAGGACGTATTTTCTATGTCGCTGCGCCGCCGCCGCGCCCCGACGCGCGAATGGTCCGGACCAACGTCACCTCCGGTCTCAAGTGTCATGGCTGCCTTGAGAGTTTAGTGAGTGTGTACCCGTGGTGGGGAAGGTGCAAAGCCCGCACGCTGAGGCCCAGTAGAATAAGTTGCATCTTGGTTGTGGAGGCGACAGCTTCTCCGATCTCTCGGCTATGGCAGCTTCCGGGAGTGGTATGGCCCAGAAAACCTGGGAATTGGCCAACAACATGCAGGAAGCGCAGAGTATCGATGAAATCTACAAATATGACAAAAAACAACAACAAGAAATTCTGGCGGCGAAACCCTGGACTAAGGAGTGAGGAGGTCCCTGGCGAGACGCAGGGGAGGGAAGGGATGGCGGGACTGTGAGAGACCCGCGAGGGGCTGGGAGATGAAGGGGGTGGAGAGCTTGGCTTTCTGAGGGGCGTCGAGAATACTGGCCACCGTGGTTTTCGTCTGCCTTATCAGTAGAGCCTTACCCTTCCTCTAGGGCCTGCTTCGATTCCCCTTTTAGAAAGTTTCTTGCCTCTTGGGGGTGTAAAGGGCTGACTTGGATTGCTACTTTCTCAGCATGATTATTTTCGTAAATCTCAAACACTCTGCCTTGAACCTGGTGGCTGCATGCAATTTGTTACAGCCTTCAGTTGATCCCAAACTGGCTGTTTTAAGAAATCGAATGAGCAGGGCATTGATCTAAAAAAAAAAGCCATGAGTTCTTGGAATTTTTTTGTTTTTTAGCACTTTTTTCATCCTGTAGCTAATATTTTAGAAACATACCAAATCCTCTTACTGGTTCTCTAAAATACTACTACAACAATTCACGTAAACCAGGAATTACAAAATAGACCTTAGATAAGGCTATTTGCCCCCTAGCCAAATCCATGTATCTTTGGGACTGACGACAAGTCAAAAGATTCTTTAGAGCAAATTATGTTAAGGAGAGTGATCGATTCTTGGCCTTTTGTCTAAGATCAAGAGTGTTAAAGAGAGTGAAGAAAAAAATTAGAAAAAGTTGCTGTGTAAAAACTGTCTTACTGTTTCCAGGTGTTTTGTTTTGTTGGCAAAGCTGGCATTAACTGTCAATACTCTTATTTTCAGGGTTTATTGAGATCTTACTGTGGGCCTGCCACTGGCCTAAAGATTTTCATATCATTTAATAATGATGACAACCCAGTACTGTACTTTCTTTCCCTTTCTGTAAATAGGAAAATAAGCAAATACATTCAGAAACTCACCTCATGATCATACTACAGCAATGAACTTAGGTGCATTCGAGTGAAAATCAAGTCTCATAACTATCACTTAAACTGTTGACTGGCATTAGGAAACTAAAGTATCTAAACTAGTCTATAAGATAAAGGGTAAACATAGCTATTAATGATATCATGAAGATTAGATAAGGTAATTTATTAAAAGTTCTGGTTGTTTTTATCTTTTTCCCAAGTAGATGCAGGAGCCAGTTTTTAAATTTATGTCTTGATTTCCAAGATGGTCTCAGTAACCTTCAGCTTTTGATTGAAATCTAGCAAAAGCTGGAAGCTATATTTGATTGCTTTCATCCAACAGGCCATGGCGATGCTGAGTGACCTGCACAGATTTTTGGCTGTTCCTAAAGAAATCTGTAAATGGACATATACTCATGACTTCTCACTATCTATGGCTATACTGACGTTTATTCTATCGTGCAGGGCACGTCAGTGATTTTAAAATATCGTTCAAGAGTTTTATCATGAACGATGGTTAATCACAGAAGTAAGGATACTAGATCTACTTTTTAGCTCACAAGATGCTATCAGAAGGAAGCTATAAGCTAACACACTGTTTCTTTGAGACTATCTTAAAAAGCAGGTTAATATGATTGATATCAGTACCTTAGATTTTAGTGTTTCTGGGACTAAGCTAAGCATATACTGTATACTTTTCATACTGATAGATGAAATACCTATTTATAGATATGTGATGTGGCACAGACATTTTCAGAGGCCACATTTGTAGAAATTAAGTGCTCTGGCTCAGTGAGTAAGAGTACTTGCTATCAAGCATACAGACCTGAGTTCAAATCCCCATCATCTATGTAAAAATCCGTGCATGGATATGTGTGTCTGTAACCTGTTAGCATTGTGTGGAGGGAAAGCAGAGAGAGGAACATCTGTGGCTGGTCAGCCAGCCTAGCCAAAACAGTAACCTGTCGGTAAGAGGCTGTGTCTCAAGGGAATGAAGTAATAACAGAGGAAAATGAGCTGGGGATGTTGACACCCGCATTTAATCTCAGCAGAGGTGGGTGATCAAGTTCCAAGGACAGCCTGGTCTACTGGACAGCCAGGGCTATATAGAAAAACCTGAGACCGGGCAGTGGTGGTGCACGCCTTTAATCCCAGCACTTGGGAGGCAGAGGCAGGCGGATTTCTGAGTTCGAGGCCAGCCTGGTCTACAGAGTGAGTGCCAGGACAGCCAGGGCTACACAGAGAAACCCTGTCTCAGAAAACAAAAAGAGAGAGAGAGAGAGAGAGAGAGAAAGAGAGAGAGAGAGAGAAAAGAAAAACCTGGTTTTAAAACACAAAACAAAAGAAAGATAGAAGACGCCTGACAGTCCCTGTCATCTCTCCATGCCATTTGGTGGCACACTAATAAGCATGTACCACAGATAATAAATAAATAAATAAATTATTTAATTACTAGCTCAATAAATTAATGTCAGAAAGTTAAGCCTAAGAAGGAAATCGGGTATAATAATTCCATGTTGATTGAGAAAAAAGACCTGTGGAGTTGATCATTACTCCCCCACCCCAACAGTATATTGAAATTTACTTCAGACCCTTATTTTACCCTAGTGGCTGAGCAACGACCTGTGACATGTCACTTCCAAGCACCTGGTGCTTGCAGCTTTTGTCTCCTCCCACAGTCCACACTCCCCTCCCATCGCTGTCAACTCCTTCCGAACTTATTTATGTTCACAGAAACTGTTGAAATTGTACATTAAATAAGAACCTTAGTCACGATGTGGTTTTGTTTTGTAGTCACCACTACTTTAAATACTGCAAAATCTCAGCATTGGCTCTACTGAAAATGGTGATGCATGCCAGATCAGGAGGCAACCTGGAAGTGATGGGCTTGATGCTCGGTAAAGTGGATGGTGAGACCATGATCATCATGGACAGTTTCGCTTTGCCTGTAGAGGGCACCGAGACCCGAGTAAATGCTCAGGCTGCTGCATATGAGTATATGGCTGCATACATAGAAAATGCCAAACAGGTAAATATTGTTTCTCAAATTGAAAAACCTCTAAGAGTCTCACGATGACTTCTGGGTTTCTGAACTTAAAAGTGTCCTTTTCACATTAAATTCTATATTTTAAATTGAACAGTTTTTATGTGAAATTTTAAAAGTCTTGTGAGATTTATAATATTAGGTTGGGGGATGGGGTCCTTCCCAGATACATTTTCATTTTCAAAAAAAAAAAAAAAATGTAGGCTGGAGATGTGAGTTGGTGGTAGAGTTCGTGCTTGGCACCCATAAGCCCCAAATTCAATATCTCCAATCCCTCAAAGAAAAAGGAACAAGAACAACAACAGCAAGCCTAGGAATTAGCTATTCCTGAGGAGAGTGTATCTATTAATGGACTATGATGAACTATGTAGGCAGACTTTTTAAATAAAGCTGTCTTTACTTACGTGGAGCAAGCTCCAGAAGTGTTTCTTCAATTTAAAAAAAAAAAAAAAGTGTAGTATGTGGTATGCAGCTATGTGCGGTGTAGTATGTGGTATGCAGCTATGTGCGGTGTAGTATGTGGTATGCAGCTATGTGCGGTGTAGTATGTGGTATGCAGCTATGTGCAGATATGCTTGTTAATCCACAGAGTATCTGTGAGAGCGTAGAAGATGTTAGAGGGATAATGTCTGGGCTGAGAAACAGATGGGGGAAAACATAGAGAGAGAGACTGGATGCCCTTGTTCCTGTACCTTGATAGTTTTACACTGCACATGTATTGTCTGTTCAGGAATTCCTTAACTTCAAAGCAGCATGTGTTGCACGCTGTTATTGGACCACAGTGCTACATGAAACCTGTAAATGATAGTATCTTTGAGATTAAACCATAGCTCAAGCAAGCTTTTTCTTTGATGTGTTAGGTTGGCCGCCTCGAGAATGCCATCGGTTGGTATCATAGCCACCCTGGTTATGGCTGCTGGCTCTCCGGGATTGATGTTAGTACACAGATGCTTAACCAACAGTTTCAGGAACCATTTGTAGCAGTAGTGGTAAGTACTAACTGGGGGTTCATTTTGGCTAGGCTGGCCGACCAGCTTACAGACCTTCCTCTCTCCTTTCCTTCCATGCAATGCTAAGGTTACAGACTTGCATATCTCTGCATGGATTTTTACATAGATGCTTTTATTAAGTTCTTCAAGAAGATTTGCTAAAGAAAGAATACTGGAAAACAGTGTGGTAAAGAATGAAGCTCTGGTGTTAGTCTACCTATGGAGTCTTAACCTCGAACACTGTCCCATAGGCATTTAATCAGGGTTGACTGAATTGGAGAAGCAAAAAAGGCTGGAACCTGTCTTCCTTTGTCCAGAGTGTTTTAAATGTAATCTGGGATTTTTAGGAAGAAACCATAGTCCTTCCTCTATTAAAGGGGGCAGGTATGGGAGAGTAGTTTCTCGGTTAATTCATTTGTTTGTTTGAAAGACATGGTCTTGCCAAGTAGCATGCATAGCTTAAATAATACTAAACAAATATTCTTTGGTGATATAGTAACTTAAGTCTAGTCAATAGTTTAACTGAAGTAATCCTATTTCACTGAACTTCTCTATTTTGGTTATTTTCAGATTGTTTGCTAGATCAGTGCACATGTATATAGTACTATGTTTGTTTTTCGGTTTCTGATGTTGACTCAGTGGAGCATATGGCTTATGTTGACCATCTGTCTCTTGCAGATTGACCCAACCAGAACAATATCTGCAGGAAAAGTGAATCTCGGCGCCTTTAGGACATATCCAAAGGTAATTTGGATGGAGGGGCTATGAAGGAACAATCTCACGTAGTTGAGATTAGCCTTGAATTTACCTATATCTGAAGTACTAGGATTACAAATGTGTGTCATCTCAGCGGTGATGTGTTCATGAGTACAGACAATGGTCTTCAGGTCAGAAGAGACCCTTGGGAGTCAGTCCTCTCCTTCCACCTTGTTTGAGATAGGATCTTTTACTTTTCACTGTGTACAAGCTAGCTGGCTTATATAGTTGGTTTCTGTGGATTGTATCTCCACTTCCCATCTGACCACAGAAGCCGGAAGTGCAGATGTGCACTAACCAGGCCTGTGGTGTGTGGGTTCTGGGATCCAAGTTTAGCTTCTCACATTTATACACAAGCTTTTTTTTTTTCCAGTGCCAACAGTACTAGGCAAGTACTCTACCCCTGAGCTATATACACAACCTGTGTAATACCTTTTTTAGTGAAGAAGAATTTTCAAATATAAAATTGCAAACTGCTACAGCTCATATCAAACAATAACACATTTATGTTATATATTAATCTTGCCAGACAAAGGATTTTATTTACCAAGAAACATTTGTGTACCCATGGCAATTTGACAAGTACTAGAGAAACAAGCTAAATTCATTTCCTTTCCTGAAAGGAGCCTGTAGTCAACAATGGATATTAGCACAGGTACATACCACTAGCAGTCCTTTGTCTCTGCCTCCTAGTACTGAAAGAAACATGTGTAAAGCACCATGCCCAGCTGTTATTAAAATATTGATGCTTACTATCTGGCTCTCCTGAATTTGGTCCCATACATAAGAAGCTGCAGAGAAAACTTTGCTTTTTCTTATTTTCAGTTTTCTGTTTTCGTTTAGGGCTACAAACCTCCTGATGAAGGACCTTCGGAGTACCAGACTATCCCGCTTAATAAAATAGAAGATTTTGGCGTGCACTGCAAACAGTGAGTGATCGAACAGTTGTCAGGGCTCCAGCCGTGGCACAACAGCAGGGTGAAGTAGAAGGTTGGGAAGTGCCAAGTGATGTAGGCCCAACCCCCACCAAGGCCCTGGGTTCAGATTCAGAAACCAGTCAGTCATAGACTCGTTTCACACTTGACTCAGACAAAGTGCATTTCATACTGTGTAATACCTTTGTAAAAAAAGAATGTGAATTTAGGCTAATGCTAAAAGTGTTTAATAATTATTCTCTTTTTAGTTACTTTTTTTTCCTCAATAATTATTTTAATCTAGTTCATTTTCTTTCAAATAGCCATAAACATTCTTTCATTGCACAAGATACTCAGTCCATAATAAAATTAACAATTGACCCAAATACCCAGGTACAGCTTGACCACACATTTGCTGCCCTTAAAATACATAATTTGGGGCTAGTAAGACGGCTTAGTGGGATTGAAGGTACTTGATGCCAAGGCTGACAACCTTGTGTACTGTTGTGTAGGTGCCATGCACTAACCCAACCATGAGCTGCCGGAGCGCCCAGCACCTAAATTCAATCCCCAGGACCGTACAATAGAAAGAGAATTCATTCCTGCCAGTTGCTGTCTGATTTCCACATAGTACATTTGTGCACATGGTACAATAAATAAATTTTTTTTAAATGTCATCTGTTTAAATGCCCATTTTACTCTTAGCAAAGAATGGGGGCAGTTTTTCATGCTTTGTAAATGTATCTCACCATCTTTCCTCCTGCACATTCACCCAAGCTGCTGCCGGCTAAAGCCCCAGCATAGCACTCAGTACACAGCTAGTCTTCCTATATGTGCCCTCACCTTAAAGGTGAACTAGCCAGGCTGGTCCTATTAACATGTGTGTCAGAGCATGTCCTTCCCTCAAAATAATGTTCCATCTTAGCAAGAATAAGATTCATAAGCCTTACCAGACTACACAGCTCTGTGATCTGGCCCCTGCTCATCTCTCATCATGAAGGTTAGCCCAGCTGTGCTGTTCCTATCCATTTGTCAGATGAGCTGCTGACACTTGTCCTCACTTCCATGTGACTCACTAACTACTGTACGTGAGGGTCTCTTTCCAAATCACCTAAACAGAAGATACACTCTGATGACTTTGTCTCGTAGCTCTTCCTGTCACGTGTGCCCCTTTCCAGTTTCCTTCTTAGCAGTGCCCCATGGGATGGTTTTGCTTCCCTGCTGTTGAGCAGAACCACTCACTGCTATGTCCTCACATTTAAATCATAGAAGGATGGGCTCTTTTAATGTTGCTTAAATACATGAGTATTGTCTAATGTCTCCTTTTCTCTATCCTGACTTAAGCAGTGTCTTGACTACCCATGTACTACTACTGCTCACAATGCACAACCAAATCTGAGGGGCTGTTCCTTTTTATATTCTCCTCTGATGTGGATCAGCTTCAGAGCTTCATGCTCACTACTCAGGTTCTCCACCACCGAGCGCCACCCTAACCTCCCCAAATTTGTCTGAACTGTAGAATCTGGTATGCTAAATATTTAAGCACATACTAAACAAGATGTATTATGCCTATATAGACTCAACAAAGTATAAAAACTAAAGCTAAATTCCTTATAGTGTGTCCAGAAGTTGATTTATTTTATTACCACATATAAATCATACCTAGTTTCATTATGAAATTTGTGTATGCATATGATGTGCTTGATCATATTCCTCTGTTACCCTGTCTCCCCGCTCATCCCTGCTGATCCCCTTTCCTCCTCTCATCTCCTTGATGCTCTGGTATCTTTTGTGGTGGTTTTTGTTATCTGTTTCTTTGATGGCCCGGTGAGTTACAGAAGCATGAACAATGTGTTATTGACAGTGAGCATATCACTAAAGAAGGAGCTCTCCTCCTCCAACATCCGTTCGTTGTGAATAAATCCTCAGGGAAGCTGAGATGTTGTGAGCTCGGCTGCTGCTCCCACAAGACCCAGTGTTGTGGGAGCTTCATAGAGGTGATCACAGACTCTCTGAGTGCAAGAGAGGCCATGTCATTCTTGGCACGAACATTGCACACCATTTGCCCTCCCTTCCTCAGCTCTTATATTCTTTCTTCTGTGATGTTTCCTGATCCTCAGGGAGAGGGGTGATATTGATGCCCACTTGATAGCTGTCAGTTATTTTAATCACAATGATTAGTTATGAGTCCGCTTTCCACTGCAAAAAGCAGCTTCTCTGACCAAGGCTGACAGCAGCAATAATGTACAAGTATAAACATGGTTATTGGAAGGCAAATTGATCGGCATATCATATCCATTTAGTAAAATACCAGCAGTAGCTTCTCCACTGAGGCCAGCCGCAGGCTTTTTTGCCAGTTTGACGATGAGGCAAGGATTCCACTTTCTGTAAAGTAGACCTCAAATCCAGTCAGGTAGCAGTTGCCTACCCCACAGCACACTTGCCACTGTTGAGGTAGCAGTAGTACATTTTGTTTGACAGGTTGGTCTCATTTCACACAGGATCCAAAGCAAGGTATAAGGTTGATGACAGTTCTGCCCCAGAACCTGTGGAGCATCTCCAAAACTGTAAAGGCTAGCCAGCAGGAAGGTCCTGCACCCAGTGTCTGCTAGACGTGTTAAGTAGTTAGACCTAGATAGAAATAGAATACAGATGTTTTGTTTTGTTTGTCCTTGTAGTGATTGCCAGGCTTTGAACCCAGAACCTTGTACAAGCTGTAGCACCTCATTACTAACCTACATACCCCACCTTCCGGGGTTTTGGTTGGTTTGGTTTTAGTTTTTTGATCTGTAGACCTCCTTTCTTTGATCATGTGGGTTCTGGGAATCAAACTCAGGACATAAGTCTCCAGAGCACGTCTTTTCCCACAGAGCCGACTCTGCTCTTCCTTGCCATGCAGCTTTGTGTTAGCTTTCCATTACTGTGACAAAATACCTGGGATCATTTCTGAGAAGGAAACTTTTATTTCCTCAGATTCGGTTTCCGGCTTCAGTCAGTTTTGGTCCAATTGTTTCTAACTCAGTACATCACAGTGAGAGCATGTTAAAATGAAAGGCTCTCACTTCATGGTCGCTTCGAAGTAGAGACAGTTAAAGAGGCTTTAAGGAAGCTGGTGTGCCTAATCACCTCACTTCCTTCCATTGGGTCCCACTGCCTAAAATTTCATCCACTGCCATTGTCTCTGTGTCTCAAGTGCTCCACATGGCCTTTGGAGGGTACTAGATCCACAGAACAGCACTCACTAGACCTCTCATTCTGCTTCCTTGTCCACTGAACACGGTAAATCGTACACAACTACAAGAAAGATTAAATCAGAATATAGGTAAAGCACTATAAGGTATAGACGATGCTTAAATAAATGCCCCTCTTGTCCTCACATGTGTCTTTTCTGTTTTGGGGACAGGGTTTCTTTGTAGTCCTGTCTGTCCTGGAACAAACTCTATAGACCAGGGAGGCCTCAAACTCAGAGATTGATCTGCCTGCTTCTGCCTCCCAGGTGCTGGGATTAAAGGCATCAGCCGCCACCACCTGGCTTGACATGCACATGTATCTTAACCTTCAAAGGCCTTCGCTTCATTCTGATGTCAACATTTTTTTCATGGTTTATTTATTTTTATTTCATGCACATTGGTGTTTTGCCTGCATGTATGTATGTCTGTGCAAGGGTGTTGGATCCCCTGGAACTGGAGTTACAGGCAAGTGTGAGCTGCCATGTTGAGTTCTAGGGATTGAACCTGGGCCCTCTGGAAGAGCAGCCAGTGCTATCAGCCACTGAGCCATCTTGCCAGCCCCTAAAATCAACTTTTTATTCCTCGCTGCTGAATCTTGATCAAGAGCCACATTTCACCCACCTTTCTTTATCTTCAACTTGGCCTGCCTGAGGGAAGTGGCCTCAATGTCTGAGCTTTTCCTCTTCCTGTCTGCCTGTTCCATGGGCTTCCTTTCTGGGTACCCATCCTCAATTTCTCTTAACACCCAGATGTAAGATTTCTGAAACTCCTCTCTCCTGTATCACTGCCCTGCACAGACACCTTCTATGAGTCCCAAGAAAGCAGAGGATAAAGGTTAAATTTATTAGCTTTTAATAAATGTTCTCCACAAATGAGACCACAACAGAGCTTTCTGGGTTTTCCTCACATAATTCTGCTCTTGCTAATTGTCCAGCCAAATTGATGTACTTTTATATGTGTGTGTATGCCATAGCACAGGTGCGAAGAGAGATGACAGGACAACTTTTGTGGGGTCCATTCTCTCTTTCTACCTTTATGTCTTTACTTGGGTTACAGAGGTCCAACTCAGGTCTCTAGGCTTTGCACAGCAAATGCTGTTACTGGCTGAGCCACCTCACCAGCCCATTAAAGACTTTTACTAGCATTACACTGGGGCTTCTCAGACAGTTCAAGCTCCAAATGACCAGTTGATGTCTTCTACTCATAAGAACTTGTTATCTCTACTGTAGGGTGGGTGGCTCCTTTATATGTACACTGTAGCATCAGTCACTGTTACCAAGTATATTCATCATATGTAACACCAGTATGAATGATGAGCTTCCCAGAGTAAGGAATGTTCTGGTGCTTCCATATATCCATTGGTTTACAATCAGCTAAGATATTTAAATATTTATTACTTTAAAAAAAAAATAAAGTCTGTCACAGTCACATACCTTTAATCTCTGCATCTAAGAGGCAGAAGTAGGGGATCTCTGTATGTTCCAGGCCAGCCAGGACTGTCTTTCAATAGTAATAATAATAGGTTTTCAGATGTCTAAATTCTCTGTATTATAAATGAACTGCCGTTCAAAGCAGTAGAAATTCTGCTAGTACTGTCGGAACTACTGTAAGGTATGCTTTTTAGAAAGCACACGGGCCTCACTAGAAAAAGGAAGACGTGGGAGATCTATGTGTCATTTCTTGAATTTTCACAAAGGGCAGCTCACTTAGCTCAGCCTGATGGTAGAGAGAGTTGGTGAGCTCCATAACACACATGCCGTTAGGATTCCAATTGCTTCTTAGAGATGTTGGGGTTACAAAAGGGAAAGGTACTTGTGTAAAACAAGAAAGGCTAGCAGACATATCTAGAGCCGTACCGCCTGAGGACAGAGGGACACTATGTTCAGCTGCTGGTGAGCTATATCACCATAAAATACAATTTTGCTTATGTGTAGACAAAACTTCTGTCGAATATAACTGCACTTCTTTTCACCTGCCAAATGTGTGCTCTTGTTTTGTAGATATTATGCCTTAGAAGTCTCGTATTTCAAATCCTCCTTGGATCGTAAACTACTTGAGCTGTTGTGGAATAAATACTGGGTGAATACCCTGAGTTCTTCTAGCTTGCTTACTGTAAGTACTGGACTTGTTTCATTTGAATTTTGTTTTACTCTGAAGCCCAAGTTGACGCATGGTCAACTCAACCATGAAGGACAAGCCAGCAGTGTCAGTTCTTCCCTTGTGTGTAGGCCCCAGGGATCAAACTCAGGCTTAGCAGCAAGCTTCTTCACACACTGAGCCATCTTACCAGCCCCTGGCTTCAGGTGCTTGAGTGTTAGGATCACAGGCAAGTGCTATTACACCTGACTAATTTCATTTGTAGCCAAGCTACAAAAACTGTTTGGTATTTGAAACTCATTTCCCAGAAAGGCATAACTTCAGGGCTGGAGCAGGGTTCTGTCCCGAGCTAGATGATGATGCTAGGCAATCCAGATAGGGGAGATATGCTTGTGCCTTAAAGAAATTCATAGAAGAAAAAAAAATACTGATTTTTGTTGCCTCAGATAACAGGTAGATCTCTGACACATAACACTCTAGCCCAGTGGGTTGAGACCCTCACAGGAATCATATACCAGATATTTACATTACAATCCATAACAGCAAAATTTCAGTTTTGAAGTAGCAATGAAATAATTTTATGGTTGGGGGTCACCACAGCATGAAGACCTGTATTAAAGGGTCTCAGTATCAGGCAGGCTGAGAGCCCCTGGTCTAGTTAGAAGTAACAGGGTACCAAATGAAGGAAACCGAAACATTCCCCAGCAAGTCTAGGTTCTTACTCAGGAGATGTTGTGAAGCCACAGCTTTCTCTGAGCTCTGCATGGTTCGCATTCAGGCTGCACATGAAAGCAGGTGGCAACTCTAGCTTTTCATCTCATGGTGTTCAGTAGAAAAGAAACAGCATGCACATCCCTGCATATTCTCAGGCAGTGTCTCCTGTGTTTGATAGGCTTTGCTTAGGTCGCATGCTCATCCTTAAGAGGTGCTCTGGGCCATGTCTTAAGAAGTTGATGAGCCGGGCAGTGGTGGCGCACGCCTTTAATCCCAGCACTCGGGAGGCAGAGACAGGCGGATTTCTGAGTTCGAGGCCAGCCTGGTCTACAGAGTGAGTTCCAGGGCAGCCAGGGCTACACAGAGAAACCCTGGCTCGAAAAACCAAAAAAAAAAAAAATTTGATGAGTGACTGGGCCAAGGCAAGGGGCACACTGCTGGGCTGGGGAAAAAAACAGCGTTTCAGGAACATAGGGATTAAGATGTAGAAAGAGGTCCCAATACATCATTAAAATCTAATATGGTTATTATTATTAATGGATATATATTTAATAGGTATATATCTAGAACTTAGCAGTTTTGTTGTTTTCACTTTCTGATTAAAAGTAATACATGTAATACATGTAATTTGAAATAAATGAGGTTTGAAAACAAATCTGAGATTACTACTAGTCCTTGGTGACCTTCAGAACATGGTTTGTCCCCTTGGCTCCAGACTAGCTTCATAGTTGCTACATAGCTGGGGATGGCCCTGAAATTCTGTGTCCACACCCTGGTGCTGGGATTGTAGGCACGTGCCATCACATCCAGCTGTAGTGCCTGGGCCTTCCCGTGGTGTAAAGTGGTGGCAGTGGCACTGGGTGTATCGCATGGTGCACTACGGCTGAGGACACGCCTGCCTTGATAATGACTGAAAGACTCACTTGGGCCTATTTATTAGTCTTAAACATAACTTCGACACGGTTTGTGTCCTACTTACTAGAAGTAGCAGAATTAAAAAGAGCAAGCTGGGCACGTGTCTGTAATGCAGTCTTTGGGACTGGAGAGGTTGAGTGAGTCAAGAGAATTAGGGGTTCCAGGTCTCCCTTAGCACACAGTAAGATTGAGGCCAGCCTGGGCCACGTGGAACCATCTTGTTTTAAACAAAAATAAAGGAGAAGAGCGATCATAACAGCAAATATTATGTATCCCGTGTGCCAAGCATTTGAAGTGTACATTGCCTTAGAGACGAGCACATTTGCAGTCAGAAGTGACACCTGGTGGAAAGGAAAGTGGACACTAGGACAACAGCAGTAGAAGCAGGCAGAGGTGCCTCCTTGGTCCTATGACTGCCTGTCCCTGTCCCAGCTTTGTAGTAGGAGCTGGGACAAGTCTCATTACAAAGTGCCTTCACCGACTGAGTGACCTCAAGCCTGAGACAACGCCTTGCCTTGTGTATAGCTGTGCCTGGGCAGGAATTGACACTATAGCTGAGACTGCCTTGATTACACTTACAGCTGCTAGAGCTATAAGTCTACAGAACAGATGGCTCCGGGAGTTAAGGCGCTCACCACAGTTTGGTAACATGTGATCCTTAGAACCCGTTTTGTAGAATGAGAGAATCAACTCTTGCAGATTTTCCTGTGACCACATGTATGCTGTGGCACATGCAGACACACAAACACACAGAAAGAATAAATAAATGCAATGAAAACTTTTTATAAGTAAAAGATTTTTAGTTGGGTAGGACTAGCAGTGCAGGCCTTTATCCCAGCACTGGGGAGGCAGAGGCAGGCGGATCTCTGAGTTCAAGGCCAGCCTGATCTACAGAATGAGTTCCAGGACAGCCAGGGCTACACAGAAAAACCTACAAAAAAAATTTTAAGATCACAACTTGTCTTCTTGTGTCTGCATTTCAAAGATTATTGACATGCACCACCCACACATAGTTGTTTTGTTTTGGTTTTTTAGAGTAGGAAAAAAAAGATAAATTTATTTAAATATTACAATTAGCAAGGCATGGGGGTATACACCTATAACCTATTACAGCTACTTAGTGAGTTAGAACCTAAGCTATTTGATACTTTGTCTCAAAACAAATAAAATAAGAATAGTTAAGCCTGGGGGTTCCTTTTGGTGGTAGAACGTGCTTGTACAAGACTGTAGATTCAAGCCCCAGCACCATACTTGACACAGATATATAGGGAGATAGGTTGATTTTATATATATACATATGTGTATATATATATATACACGTATGTATAAAACCTTTAATACTTCCCCGTTTGTAAAATATCTAACATATGTAATATTAAAGAAAGTATATGCACAGTAGGTTTCTCAAACGCAGGTGTGAACAAGGGCTACACAGAGCAGTACTGTGATCAGTGCAGTCGGTGAACAAGGGCTACACAGAGCAGTACTGTGATCAGTGCAGTCGCAGAACTAGATCTTTAGAAAGCCTTCCTAGGGCCTGGACAGTCCTGAGAGCTTTACACACTGCTTGTTTCCTTTCAGGATAGCTTTAAGGTGGAAGTGACTGCCACCCTCTTCTGTTTCCAGAAGAGGTTCAGGAGGTGTGGTTCAGGCTTCCCAGCTCACCTGCAGCAGGGCCAGAACCTTCACTCGCTTGGGCATTCCTCAAAGCTTTCATGGTAGCAAATACTTAATTTACACAAAGGAGGAAATTCCACATTCAATCTCAAAATGATTTTTAAAAAATCTACAATTGAATTAATATATTTAGGAACAGTTTTTGACACTGTGACCTAACTTCTTCACTGTCTGTCCATTCCATCTATACATTGGATTATTTATAAATAAAATGTTAAATTAATGTACATAAAAATCAGTGCATTTTTAGCCAGTCATGATAGCACATGCCTTTATTCCCAGCAATCAGAGGCAGAGGCAGGCAGATCCCTCTGAGCTCAAGCCAGCCTGGTCTATATAGCGAGCTCCAGGCCAACTAGGACTACATAGTATAGTGAGACCCTGTCTCAAAAAAGTGTGTGTGTGCATGTGTGTACAGAATGGGTGGTATACCTGTCGTTCCAGCCATGCAGGAGAGTAAAACCAAGTTGGGAAACTAGCAAGATCCTGTCTCAGAAGAGAACTCTGCAGCGGAGTACTTGTTCCATAGTTACACGGTCCCTGAAAGCAGTCTTAGCCGTGGAAGGAAACAGAATTTTTATTTTTATGGTACCTTAATAATGTATGTGTAGTGCAATGACACAGCCCTGCTTTCTCCACAGAATGCAGACTATACCACCGGCCAAGTGTTTGATCTGTCTGAGAAGTTAGAGCAGTCGGAAGCCCAGCTGGGACGTGGGAGTTTCATGTTGGGTTTAGAAACCCATGACCGCAAGTCAGAAGACAAACTTGCCAAAGCTACGAGAGACAGGTAAGGATGCACGTGCAGGGCTCCTGCCCTGACTCTCACAGAATTTACCGTAGTAGATTCTGATTGCTTATGGTTTACTTTAATACATCGTGGGATGATGTTGGAATACTGTTTGCCTATCCCTTTAAAAGTGACATGTAAATTTTAAATTCACACTTTGTTGCCTATCCTTTACCTCAACTCAACATTTTTTGAAGGATTAAGATTTCTTAATTTGCCAAATTTCAGATTCCAGAGTATCATGGAACAGATTTTCTCTTAACTCTTTGGGCTACAGTTTATTTTTCTGCAGTATTTATTATCCCATATTTTACTTCCTGAGTATTTCCTTGGGACGTGGTCTCTGGTAACTTAGAATTGGCCTTATGCTGCATATACTGACCAGGGTTTAAAGACTAACATTTACTGCCACAAAAACTTGAGTTATGATATAGGCGAAGGAAGAGAGAACATTTGCACAGCTGAAAGCTGACCCATTCCTGTCTGTTTGGACATTGTACTGTGAGGCTTTGAGGGCTCGCTCTTCAGCCCACCAGCACATTTTCACTCACGGGGGTGATGTTTTCCGTATTTTCATAAGCTGTCTGTTTCCATTCCTTGCCTAACTTAAAACATAGGACTTTCCTCCATCTCCTCCTGGCGCCTGCCAGGTTTTCCAACTATGATTTTCTCTTAAACTACAATAAAATTGTCTTTGAGCATTTTTTTAAAAAGGAACTAAAGGGAAAAAGAAAAGATTGTTCCATAGGAGGAAGGTTAGAGGGAAGGTAAAGTCTCTCTTGGCAGCCGGAGTCATCTTCTGGTAGAAGCACTTCATTCTGGGGGTGAGATGGAGCTCAGTGGTTGAGCACTTACCTGCCAAGCACAGGGCTCTGGTTCCATCCCTAGCAACACAAACCAAAACAAGAACCATCTCACTGGCTTTCAGAAGGTAGAGTGGCCCAAGTGAGGCACGTTTGCTATCTTTATGTCTAGAATTGATGTTTTATCTGTGTTCGTTTTCAGTGCTGAGCGTGGCACCATGGCACAGGGATTTGTTTCTTTGTTTTGGTATTTTGGTTTTTGTTCATTTTGTTGTTTTCTTTTTCCTCAGAGAATTTCTTCACTTTTTTTTTTTTTTTTTTTAAGTAGGGCAATGAATGGTAGGAATGAAAATAGAAAACTTCTTCCTGTGAATTCCTGTAATAAAAAGTTAACTCTTCTCAATATTGATGGAGCTTTGTCTTTTTTTTTAATCATTTCTGAAATCTCAAGTCCTTCACCAGTGACCTGACCTTCAACTCTCTAGAGATATTTATAGTTATTTCAAGAAACAGAATCCTTTAAGATTTTTTTTTTTTTTTAGGTTATTCTGAGGAATAACAGAATTTTTAAAAAAATTTTTCATTTATATGTGTGCCATTCATGTTGTCTGTGTGTGTGTGTGTGTGTGTGTGTGTGTGTGTGTGTGTACACACTTCCCTGCTATGCATATGGAGTTCACAAGAGAGCTTGTGGGATCGGTTCTCCTTCCACCATGTGGATTGAACTCAAGTAACAAGAATTTTGCCTAACTGGTCCATCTTGCCAGCCCCAGGAATAATAATTTTAAATATACTACAGGAATCACTGTGTAATTGTTGAATAATGCTATACAGATCCATAATGGATGTATAGTTTTAGTTGCCCTCAAAACAGAATTTTTCCCGAAGTCAGAGGAGCAAAATTAATTTATGAATTTTATCAAAGTTAACATATTCTTTTATGAAGGGACTAGTTTAATAAAATACTTAACAGGCAAAACAGAAAAACTTGTGTTTTTTAAAAACAAGGAAAAACTTGGTGTGGTTTGTAGAGTGTGAACAGCATGGAGTCACCTTGGGCATTGGGGAGGAGCATGAGGGAGGGGGGATGTTTGCAGCAGCTTTCAGTGTGTAACATTATGTCTTTCTTCTTTCCAGCTGTAAAACCACCATAGAAGCCATCCATGGACTGATGTCTCAGGTTATTAAGGATAAACTGTTTAATCAAATTAACGTTGCTTAGTTACCACTGAGTACTTTTCCTCAAAGCTGGTGGAAGGAAAAGAAGCTCAAGTAACACCTTTAACCCAGTTACCAGACCTCGGATGAGAAGACTGAGGTGCTGTGTGGTATCCTGAGTATTGGCACTGTAATAAAGCTATCACATGAAATTGTCCGTCTGTGGTTCTGTGGGGGGGCTTGCTTTTGGTGCTCTTGCTTATGGAAGGAAAATGACTTACTAGACCTAGTGTGTGTCAAATCCTGCCTATCGAAGTAATCAAGAATCTTAGCATTCAGTCACACCCTGGTCACAAACTTTTCAGTTTTTCTTGCACCTTCTCTTGACAGTCTATTAGTAAAAATGTAATTTACCTTATAATAAAATAGCATCTGACTACAGAGCCCTGACTGGCCTGAGTCACACTCTGTAACCCAGGCTGGCTCAAACACAGCTCAGCCTCTCAAATGCAGGGATTCCAGGCTCACAACATCACTCCTGGGTTAACATTTTTATATCCCTATGAAATAACACCAAGACCTATCATGCTTTATTTTCCTGAAAACCGCAAACCTTAGTAGAGACAGCCAAGCATGCAGTATCTAGGAATTCAAATATTCACCGAGTGCCTTTCCCTGACTGAGGGCAGGAGCACTTCCTGGAGCTCAGTTAGCAGGCTAGGCATGCCAGCATCTGTTCAAGGATTAGTGAGAGCTAAAAGCAAGCTGCTCTGGAGAGGGATTGTGTGGCAGGGAGGGTTCCAGAGGGGTCAGTAAGATAGGCTTGCGGAAGGTCCATGTGAAGGAAAGGTCTCGCCAGAAAGGAGGGACTGGGAAGCTGGTCACAAAGGGGTGCGACTCTGTGTGAAAGCGAGGAAGTGTGTTTCTGTTGGACTTCAGATTGTCCAGCCGCACTTGGGAAGTACCAAGGGAGGTGACACAGGAGGTGGGACAAGAGCAGCTGCTGCAGGGCCCTGTGGAGCCGATCCTAGAAGCACTGAGAAGTCTGACCAGCAGAAATGGACAGAGTTGTTTTCTCTAAGAGCACTGTAGAGACCTGCAAAGGCTACATGAGAAGCCATGGAGAAGAAAAAGTAGAACCGTGTGGTTTTAGATAGGCAGGAGGGTGAGACTGCAGGCCCAGAGTGTTTGAAAAAACAAACTGTAAAAGGAAACCTTTCAAAGGGACTAAGGCCAGTGAGATGGCTCAGTGGAACACATAAGGGAGTGAGGAAGAACCAACTTCACACGTTGTCCTCTGACCGTTTCTTCTCTATTGCACTGACAAAACACCATGACCAGGGCAACTCAAAAAGAAAGTTTAACTGGCTTATGGTTTAAGAGAGCCAGAGTCCATGATGGCAGGGGGACCACGGAGATGGCAGCGGGGACCACGGAGATGGCAGGGGGACCACGGAGATGGCAGCGGGGACCACGGAGATGGCAGCGGGGACCACGGAGAGCTTACACCCTTACACTCTTCTTGCATACCCCAAGTTCGGTTCCCCTCCCCCTGCTCTTAGTCCCTACCTCATTTACATACAGATTCACTCCCTTTCTGTCCCATTAGAAAAGAACAGGCTTCTAACAGATAACCAAACATGACAAAATAAAGTATAATAAGATTTGTTTTAAAAAATCACATCAAAGTTGGACAAGACAAACAGAAGAGCCCAAAAGAAGGTATAAGAATCAGAGACCCACTCTTGCATACACTCAGGAGTCCCATAAAAACAGTAAACTTGGAAGCCATAATATGTACACAGAGGACCTAGTGCAGACCTGTGCTTGCTGTCTCTGTAAGCTCGTAGGAGCTTTGCTTGGTTGAATTAGAAGGCCTTGTTCTCCTGGTGTCCGCCATCCCCTCTGATTCCCACTCTCCTATCTACTCTTCCTCAGGATACCCTGGGCTCTGAGGATGGGGACTTGGTGGAGACATCCCATTTAGAGATATGTGTTCCAAGGTCCCTCTCTCTGCATAATGCCTGGCTGTGGGTCACTGTATTTGTTCCTATCTGCTGCAGGAGGAAGCTTCTCTGATGATGGCTGAACAAGGCACTAACCTATAAATATAGCCCAATGTCATCAGGAATCATTTCGTCACTACATTTATTTTAGACCAGTAGTATTTGGTTTTACCACAGGTCCCTGGACTATCTAGTCTCTAGTTCTTGGTCACCCAAGCAATATCATGTTCCATCTTGTGGAGTGGGCCTTAAGTCAAATCAGATATTGGTTGGTCACTCCTGCAAGCTGTGTGCCACCATTGCCCTAGCATATCTTGCAGGCAGGATACCTTTGTCAGTCAAAGGGTTTGTGGCTGCTTGATGTTTACAGTTTTCTTGGTAGCCTGCAGCGTACCTTCCTGTACCAAAGATACCAGGACATAGGGCAAAGGCTCTACGGGCACCGGCTTCTCCATGTTCAACGAGTGGTATAGGTGTTGTCTTCAGCAATGGGGCCTTGCTTTCAGTTTATGGAGAGCAGCCTATTGTCTTGGCAACAGCCTGGATTGTTTGAGGACTTCCATGGGACCCATTGGCCAACAACTCAACTGGATGTAACTCAGTGCCAGTACTGGAAGGTTCAGTTGGTGACAACCCGTTATTTGGTGTTTTATTTAGATCTCTTTCATAGATGTATATATTTTAGGAAGTTTCTATTGTATTAGGTTTGCATAATCCCCTACAAATGGCCCTTAATTTTAGCTGTCTTCCCCATGTCCCCTCCCTCAACACCCCCCCACGACCCTCCTGTTCCTTAACTAACTATTCAATTTCCCTTCTCTAATGAGGTCTAGCTGCTCCCTCTAATCCCTTCTATACCAATGCTCTGTAGCTCTGCTGATTGTAGAGAGCCCGCATCGTGATCTGCAGCTAGAAGGCAGAGGATGGGGAGAAAGACACTGGTAAGGACACCTGTCTTTTGAAATTTCAAAGCCTCCTGCTCCCTCAGTGCCACACCTTCTCCAGTAGGTCACAGCTCCAAACCCTTCCCAAACTGGACCAAGAATTCAACCATATGAGCCTATGGGGCCCATTCTCACTCAAACCATCACAGACTACAGTTACAGTGGCGCTCATGTCATTACATCCATCCCCACACACAGAATAATAATAAAGTAAATGAAATAAAATTTAGGCCGGGCCTCTTTAATCCCAGCACTTGAGAGGCAGAGGCAGGCGGATTTCTGAGTTCGAGGCCAGCCTGGTCTACAGAGTGAGTTCCAGGACAGCCAGGGCTACACAGAGAAACCCTGTCTCAGAAAAAAAAAAAAAAAAGCCTCTGGCCTATGGCTTAGGCAGGAAGTGGAGGTGGGACATCCGAAGGCAGAAAGGATTCTGGGATACAGCCAGGTACAGAGAGATTTGCCTGAAAGATGTGACCAGATGTAAGCATGTTACCTGAGCACAGGTAACCAGCAATGTGGCAGGATGTAGGCTAAAATAAATGGGATATTTTAAGTTATATCTAATCAGAGTAGAGCCTAGCCATATGGCGAAGGTATTTGTAAATATATTTTGAGTCCGAGTCTTATTTCTGGGAGCATGGGGTTAGGAGGAAGAACCAGGGCCTAACTTCAACATTATACATCAAAAATTTGTATTTAGTAACACAATCTCAGCCCCATGGGTACTATGCTGAGTCATCCTGCTAAGAACACCGCCAAGCTGATTGAGGTTTCTCAGGTGTGATTGAATACTTAAGATTTTGACATAATAGCCAGTGAGATGACTCATCTATAACAGTTTGCTGTCAAGTTTCCTGACCTGAGTTAGAGCCACAGGACCACACATGGTGGACGGAGAGAACCCATTCCTGAGGGATGCCTTCTTACCTATGCACACACGCACATACACACACACACACCACACACACACACCTTGACATGTACACACATACAAATAAGTATAACACATTTTTCTTTAACATTTTGACACAAAAGAGCAAACAGTTGACCATTACCATAACTCAAAGATAACTACCACAAGGTTTCTCTCCTGTACGTCTAGTTACATGTATGAATACCTAACTATAGATATCAGTTATGGCATGAAAGTTAAGGAAGTTTGTGAAGGAGAGGGAGCTAAAGAAGGTAGGTAGTAAGCAAGGTCAATGTGTGTCATACTCAGTGAAATCCTTCGGTGTACAACAGATACATACTAATAACAAGACACTTTAAAAACCATTTACATGCCAAGACAAAGACAATTTTGACAGTTAGCTTTGGTAACCTAGTCAATGAGGCTAGCTCTAAGGCTGAAAATGTCTATGCTTAAATAGTACCAAGAAAAGGAAGCTTTCCAATGATAACTTCACTGGATTTTTTTAAAAAGAGGTTTCAATGTAGCAACAACTAGACCAGAAATAACTTGTTTAAATAAAAAGAATGTGTTTGGTTCAACAAACTCCAGCATGCAGAATACTATAGGTTACATTAGACTTCCTGGCAGGTTCTTGGCTCTGTCCTCCACATGTTGACCTAACCTCGAATTAATTTCCCAGAAACTGGCTGCCTATGTATGGTACCACTTGGGAGTGGGGAAGCCATTCATCAGGGTCAAAATAAATTGCTGACTTCACTCTGATTGCTTCAATCAGCCATGTTTTGAAGCCTATCTCTAAGGCTTTCTGGTTTTTGTTGTTGTTAGGGGTTTTTGTGGGTTGTGGTTGTGGTAGTGGTTTGGTGGTGGTGGTTGGTTGGTTTGATTTGGTTTGCTTGGTTTTGAGTTTTGTTGTTTTGTTTTATTTTTGGTGGCATGAACTGAGTTTCCTTTGGTTGGTATTTGTCTTTGGGTGTTTTGTTTTGTTTTGTTTTGTTGGTTTTTCGAGACAAAGTTTCTCTGTGTAGCCCTGGCTGCCCTGGAACTCACTCTGTAGACCAGGCTGGCCTCAAACTCAGAAATCCACCTGCATCTGCCTCCCAAGTGCTGGGATTAAAGGCGTGCGCCACCACTGCTCGGCTTTTGTCTTTGTTTTCGGAGATAGGTTCTTACTTCGTAGCCCAGGCTATTTTAAAATTCACACCTACCTAGCCATGGAAATATTCAAATTATCAACATGTACCATCATGTCCATTATGTATAGGGTTTTTTCTTATCTGTATATTTTAATGTGTTTTCATGATCACATTTCTTACATAAGTATGCCAATTTATAAGGGCTTTTAGAAACCCAGACTCAATTTGCAAGCATTGTTCATAAACTAGGCCATGAGAAGAGAGGTTTTGCTGTTTCCTGCAAAGTATTGTCTTACAGCCATGAACTATTGAGGAGCTGAAAGAGCCTTTTTCCTAAGTGGAGTCTGGTTCTTGTACAGTGACACAGTTTTCAGAGATAATTTCTCCAACTCTTTAGTGATGATATACAGGAAATGTCAATCTTCACAAAAATTTAATCCTGATGTCCAAGTAATAGAATGAGCCAGAAGAGAAGAGGAGCGGAGCTGGGGAGAGAGGTCAGCAGATAGGGAGTAGGAGCTGGAGCCAGTAGGAACTCAGCAAAATCTCAGAGTTGGGGCTGTTTCAAGTTCCCAGATTGTTTCAAAGGTTCAATATCCAACTTCCAAACCAAGAACAAAAGTGGCTTGTGTGCGTGCATGTGTAGCTAAGAGTTTAGGCACTTAAAACTGTTTTCATGTGACACTGTACTTGATACTTCTTCGTTAACACTGGAACACCATGCAAGCTGATGAAATGAACAGTACCCACAGGAACATATGAGCCTGTAAGAGAGAAGCTCTGTATGCTCCATTGTTTCTGATTTTTAAAAAGGAGCTCTGGGACCAAGCGTCCCTCATTACTTCTGAGACATCCAGTCTGAACATAGTTGACAAAGATTAGTGTGACTACCTGATGTTCAGGACTTTGAGAAAATCACTACATGGCACAATAGAAAAATAAACTGCCTGGTGGAACAGCTGCTTGAAAATAAAGTCTATAAGTAACTGTACATGAATCAGAGAAACTGCTTAGAAGTTGGAGGCCTGCACGTTATTGAGGCTGGAAGTTTCCAGAATAGTTCTGCGAGTGACAAGGTACAGGCACAAGAGTCAGGCATTCAGAGAAGATTGGCTTACATTCCTAAGTCTGCACTGTATCCATGTGAAGCTGAATAAACTCAACTGAACACAGGTTGCTGAGTTTGCAAGGTCTGTCTGTATCTCTGGAACGTTTTCATTATTACCTAAGTCATATACTGATGAGAGAGGTTGTCTGTTTTGATTTTGAAGACAGGAAAATAGGCTACACAGAATGGTGGCTCTGTCCTTTGCATATGCTTGGGATGTAAGCATCAGATAAGCATTCAACAGTTAGGAAATTAGAAATCCAGCTAGGTATTCTTTCACTTTGGCCTACTTTTGGTATAAGTTCCATGAGCAACTACAGGTACCTTCTTCTGGACCACAGTGCAAGTTTAAGGACCCAGATAACTTCTGAGGAACTCACTCTAGAAGTCTCTAAAGGTTACTACAGCTTTATCCAAAAATAGCAGATACAGCATTCATCTTTGTAAACAGAAACTTAAGAATCTTAGTTTAGAAAACAAACATGAAATTCAGGCCAACTTTTACAGGACTGGTACATAAACTTTTGATCTCAGAAATCAGATTATTAAAAGAAAATTAGAGCTGAGCAGTGGTGGAATAAGATACCAGCACTCGGGTAGATCTCTGTGTGTTCGAGACCAGCCTGGTCTACAGAGCAAGTTCCAGGACAGCCAGGGCTACACAGAGAAACCCTGTCTCAACAAATAGATAGATAGTTAGATAGATAGATAGATAGATAGATAGATAGATAGATAGATAGACAGACAGACAGACAGACGGACAGACGAATCAGGTACCCTGTTATTCAGGCCAGATTTGAGAGGAAATAGCTAACGTCATAGCCTGATAACTAACACCAGTGATTAATTGCTTTTTCAACATGTGGATTATCCTGGTGCCAAAAACTGTAGAACAATTGTCTAACAAATTGGAGAGTCCCTGATGTCAGCACTCATATTTTCTTTGGATTCCACTAAGCAATTATGCTCCACTTTTTAATGACTGAGTAAAATGGTATTGTGCCTTCGGGGCACATTTTGATGAACTACAGTTGTGCTTTCAAAATCTAAAAAGCATATGCATAAAGAAGCATACTGCCTAGAAATAGAGTTGTATTTGACCTTTATATTGGATTTTAGAATATTACAAATATCTATCATGAAACTCTAAAAATTTTTGCCCTTGATAATACATCTATTTATTAGGCAGCAGACATAAAATCACCTCAAAGTAAGTATTTAATTTCTGGAAACGTTGACCCTGTGCCTTGACACTTCATAACGCCTCCTCATACTCAGATCAACCTTTTATTTGTAGTACAATGCTAAATGTGTACATTAAACAGGTATATGTTGTTTTTATTTTTTTACTTCACCCTTTATGAAATTCATTTATCATTTCTTGTATGACTTTTTAGCATGATTGAGATAATTGGGTTTCTGGACTTGCAGCAACATAAAATTGACAAGAAAATTGATTACTTTGTGAGTTTATATATGATGACACACAATCTAATGTAACTACAACCATCTAGAATGTTCTGTAGCTTCAGGGAAGTTCACTTGGTGTGCAAATGATGTTGGAACTACAGTGAACACTATTTAAGAGCTGAGGCAGGAGGATTAGGAGTTTAAAACTTGACTACATAATATATGAGGCATACACATCCCCAAAGGGGAGGAACTGTAATAGCAACAAAAAGGGCAGGAGGTGTGGCCCAGTTGGTAGGGTGCAAACGAAGCTGTGGGTTGTATCAACACCATATAATTTTGGTGTGGAATATATACCTGTAATCCCAACAGGAGGATCAAAAGTTCAAGGTCGTCCTTAACCGCATGGGGAGTTTGTGGTCAGCCTGAGTTACATGAAAAAAAATTAGACAGCAGTCCCAGGCACCCAGAAGACACCAAGCACCACTCTATGTGCCACTACAACAAATATGTAAGGAGAAGGAAAGATAGCAGGGTGTGCTTCGGGGACAGAGGTGGAACTGGAGACATGACTGTGGTGACATGAGAGAGAGGACAGAGGTCTACTTGCTGTCATTGCCCAGTAGGGTCCCTGGGATGGTATAAAACAGCCAGTAGCTTATACAGATACTGACCCAGCCCCTGAACCCGCCAAGCTGCCTCAGGATCCCCCTGGCTCTAGGCAACAATGGAGGTCCAAGATGGTGGTCCAAGACGAGATCCACGGAGGCCATGTTGGTGTCTGTGGTCGATGCTGCTACCCCTAGGCCAAGACGAAGCCTGGGATACATGTGAACATGTATGGTTTCTTCTGCTGCCTGATGTCTCAGTGATGTCCTCAGGCTTTATTCCTAGGAGCCATGCTGATGTGAGTGGCAGGTGTAACCCACCTAAGGCCAAATTCATCTCAGAGAGAGCTGGTCTCCAAGGAGTACTGATGCAAAGGCTTGCAGGAGGGACACGCCACAGCAAGAGAGAGCAAGACCAGCTAACACCAGAGATAACCAGATGGCAAAAGGCAAGGGCAAGAACATAAGGAACAAAAACCAAGGCAACTTGGCATCATTGGAACCCAGTTCTCCCACCACAGAGAGCCCTGGATACCCCAAGACACCAGAAATGCAAGACTCAGATTTAAAATAACTCCTTATGATGATGATAGAAGACATTAAGAAAAAAATAAATAACTCCCTTAAAGAAATACAAGAGAACACAGATAAACAACTAGAACCCCTTGAAAGAGGAAATACAGGAAAACACAATCAAACAGGCGAAGGAAATGAACAAAACCAAGATCTAAAAATGGAAATAGAAACAATAGAAAAATCACAAAAGGAGATAACCCTGGAAATAGAAACCCTAGGAAAGAGATCAGGAGTCACAAATGCAAGCATCACCAACAGAATACAAGAGATAGAAGAAAGAATCTCAGGTGCAGAAGATACCATAGAAAACATTGATACAATAGTCAAAGAAAACACAAAATGCAAAAAGCTCCTAACCCAAAACATCCAGGAAATCCAGGACACAATGAGAAGACCAAACCTAAGGATAATAGGTATAGAAGAGAGTGAAGATTCCAACTTAAAGGGCCAGTAAGTGTCTTCAACAAAATTACAGAAGAAAACATCCCTAACTTAAAGAAAGAGATGAACATAAACTTTCAAGAAGCCTACAGAACTCCAAAAAGATTGGACCAGAAAGGAAATTCCTCCTGTCACATAATAATCAAAACACCAAATACACAAAACAAGGAAAGAATATTAAAAGCAGTAAAGGAAGAAGGTCAAATAACATATAAAGGCAGACCTATCAGAATTATACCAAACTTCTCACTAGAGACACTGAAAGCTAGAAGATCCTGGGCAGATCTCATACAGACCCTAAGAGAGCACAACTGCCAGTCCAGGCTGTTATACACAGCAAAACTCTCAATTACCATAGATGGTGAAACCAAGATATTCCATGACAAAACCAAATTTACACAATATCTTTCCACAAACCCAGTCCTACAAAGGATAATAGATGGAAAACATCAATGAGGGAAACTACACCGTAGAAAAAGCAAGAAAGTAATCTTTCAACAAGTCCAAAAGAGAGCCACAGAAACATAAAAATAACATCGAAAATAACAGGAAGCAACAATCACTATTCCTTAATATCTCTTAACATCAATGGACTCAATTCCCCCCAAAAAAGACATAGGCTAACAGACTGGACACATAAACAGGACGCAGCATTTTGCTGCATATGGGAAAGGCACCTCAGGGTTAAAGATAAATACTATCTCAGAGTAAAGGGCTGGAAAAAATTTTTCCAGGCAAATGGTCCCAAGAAACAGACAGGAGTAGCCATTCTAATATCGGATAAAATTAACTTTCAACCAAAAGTCATCAAAAAAGATAAGGACACTTCATAGTCATCAAAGGAAAAGTCTACCAAGAAGAACTCTCAATTCTGAACATCTATGCTCCAAATGCAAGAGCACCCACATTCATAAAAGAAACTTTACTAAAGCTCAAAGCACACAATGCACCTCACACACTAATAGTGGGAGAATTCAACACCCCACTATCAACAATGGACAGATCTTGGAAACATAAACTAAACAGAGACACAGTGAAACTAACAGAAGTTATGGACCAAATATATTTAACAGATATCTATAGAACATTTCATCCTAAATCAAAAGAGTATACCTTCTTCTCAGCACCTCATGGTACTTTCTCCAAAACTGACCATGTAATTGGCCACAAAACAAATCTCAACAGATAGAAGATTGAAATAATCCCATGCCTCCTATCAGATCACTACAGATTAAGGCTGGTCTTCAATGGCAACAAAAACAACAGAAAGCCCACATACACATGGAAGCTGAACTAACACTCTGCTCAATGCTAACTTGGTTAAGAAAGAAATAAAGAAAGAAATTAAAGATGTCCTAGAATTTAATGAAAATTAAAGTACAACATACCCAAACCTATGGGACACAATGAAAGCAGTATTAAGAGGAAAACTCATAGTTCTGAGTGCCTCCAAAAAGAAACTGGAGAGAGCATATACTAGCAGCTTAACAGCACACCTGAAAGCTCTAGAACAAAAAGAAGCTAATACACCCAACAGGAGTAGAAGGCAAGAAATAATCAAAACTCAGGGCTAAAATCAACCAAGTAGAAACAAAAAGAGCTATACAAAGAATCAACAAAACCAGGAGCTGGTTCTTTGAGAAAATCAACAAGATAGATAAACCCTTAGCTAGATGAACCAGAGGACACAAAGACAGTATCCAAATTAACAAAATCAGAAATGAAAAGGAGATATAACAACAGATTCTGAGGAACTTCAAAAAATCATCAGATCCTACTATAAAAGCTTATACTTAACAAAATTGGAAAATCTGGATGAAATGGACAATTTTCTAGACAGATACCAAATACTAAAGTTAAGTCAGCATCAGATAAGCCATCTAAACAGTCTCATAACCCCTAAAGAAATAGATGCAGTCATTAAAAGTCTCCCAACCAAAAATAGCCCAGGACTAGATGGGTTTAGTGCAGAATTCTATCGAACCTCTAAAGAAGACCTAATACCAATATTCTTCAAACTACTCCACAAAATAGAAACAGAAGGACCACTACCCAATTCATTCTATGAGGCCACAATTACACTGATATCAAAACCTCACAAAGACCCAACAAAGAAAGAAAACTTCAGACCAAGTTCCCTTATGAATATCGATGCAAAAATACTCAATAAAATTCTTGCAAACTGAATCCAAGAACACATCAAAACGATCATTCATCACGATCAAGTAGGCTTCATCCCAGGGATGCAGAGATGGTTAAATACCTGGAAATCCATCAATGTAATACACTACATAAACAAACTCAAAGAAAAAAATCACATGGTCATTTCATTAGATGCTGAAAAAGAATTTGACAAAATTCAACATCCCTTCATGATAAAAGTCTTGGAAAGATCAGGAATTCAAGGCCCATACCTAAACATAGTAAAAGCAATATACAGCAAACCAGTGGCCAACATCAAACTAAACGGAGAGAAACTTGAAGCATTCTCACTAAAATCAGGGACTAGACAAGGCTGCACCCTCTCTCCCTATCTATTCAATATAGTACTTGAAGTTCTAGCTAGAGCAATTAGACAACAAAAGGAGGTCAAAGGGTTACAAATGGGAAAGGAAGAAATAAAAATATCACTATTTGCAAATGATATGATGGTATACTTAAGTGACCCAAAACTCCACCAGAGATCTACTACAGCTGATAAACAACTTCAGCAAAGTGGCTGGATACAAAATCAACTCAAACAAATCAGTAGCCTTCCTATACTCGAAGAATAAACCGGCTGAGAAAGAAATTAGGGAAATGACACCCTTCACAATAGTCACAAACAATATAAAGTATCTTGGTGTGACTCTAACCAAACAAGTGAAAGATCTGTATGACAAGAACGTCAAGTCTCTGAAGAAAGATATCGAAGAAGACCTCAGGAGATGGAAAGATCTCCCATGCTCATGGATTGACAGGATTAATATAGTAAAAATGGCCATCTTGCCTAAAGCAATCTACAGATTCAATGCAATTCCCATAAAAATTCAAACTCAATTCTTCATAGACTTAGAGCAATTCTCGGCCGGGCAGTGGTGGTGCATGCCTTTAATCCCAGCACTCGGGAGGCAGAGGCAGGTGGATTTCTAAGTTCGAGGCCAGCCTGGTCTACAGAGTGAGTTCCAGGACAGCCAGGGCTACACAGAAACCCTGTCTCGAAAAAAAAAAAAGAAAAGAAAGAGCAATTCTCAAATTCATTTGGAATAACAAAAAACCCAGGACAGCAAAAACTATTCTCAATGATAAAAGAACTTCTGGGGAAATCAGCATCCCTGACCTCAAGCTGTACTACAGGGCAGTAGTGATAAAAAAAAACTGCACGGTATTGGTACAGTGCCAGGCAGGTAGATCAAAGGAATAGAATTGAAGACCCAGAAATGAACCCACACACTTATGGTCACTTGATCTTTGACAAAGGAGCTAAAACCATCCAGTGGAAACAAGCCTGCATTTTCAACAAATGGTGCTGGCTCAACTGGCAGTCTACATGTAGAAGAATGCAAATTGATCCATTCCTATCTCCCTGTAGAAAGCTCAAGTCCAAGTGGATCAAGGTCCTCCACTTAAAACCAGATGCACTGAATCTAATAGAAGTGAAAGTGGGGGAAAGTCTCAAACACATGGGCACAGGGGGAAAGTTCCTGAACAGAATACCAATGGCTTATGCTCTAAGATCAAGAATTGACAAACGGGACCTCATAAAATTGCAAAGCTTCTGTAAGGCAAGGGACACTGTCAATAGGACGAATCTGTAGCCTGGGAAAAGATCTTTACCTATCCTACATCCAATAGAGGGCTAATATTCAACATATACAAAGAACTCAAGAACTTAAACTCCAGAGAACCAAATAACCCTATCAAAAAATGGGGAACAGAGCTAAAGAGATAATTCTCAAATGAGGAAGCTTGTAGGGCTGAGAAGCACCTAAAGAAATGTTCAACATCCTTTGTCATCAGGGAAATGCAAATCAAAACAACCCTGAGATTCCACCTCATGCCAGTCAGAATGGCTAACATCAAAAACTCAAGTGACAGCAGATGCTGGCGAACATGTGGAGAAAGAAGAACACTCCTCCATTGCTGGTGGGATTGCAAGCTGGTACAACCACTCTGGAAATCAGTTTGGCGGACCTTCAGAAAATTGGACATAATACTACCTGAGGACCCAGCTATACCACTCCTGGGCATATACCCAGAAGATGCTCCAACATGTAATAAAGACACATGCTCCACTATGTTCATAGCAGCCATATTTATAATAGCCAGAAGCTGGAAACGACCCAGATGTCCCTCCACAGAGGAATGGATACAGAAAATGTGGTACATTTACACAATGGAATACTAGTCAGCTATTAAAAACAATGACTTCATGAAATTCTCAGGCAAATGGATGGATCTTGAAAATATCATCCTGAGTGAGGTAACTTGGTCACAAAAGAACAAACATGGTATGTACTCACTGAGAAGTAGATATTGGCCCAAAAGTTTAGAACACCCATGATTCAATTCACAGCAACTGTTGGACTGAGCGTGGGGTCCCAGGTGCAGGAGTTGGAGAAGGGACTGAAGGAGGTGAGGGAGTTGGCAGCCCCATGGGGAGGGAGCAACAGTGTCAACTGGTCAGGTCCCCTGGTGCTCCGAGAGAATGGACCACCAACCAAAGAATACACATGGAGGGACCCATGGTGCTGGTCATATATGTGGCAGAGGAGGGCCTTGTTGGCCATCAGTGGGAGGAAAGGCCCTTGGGTCTTAGGGTGTTAGATGCACCAGTATAGTGGAATGCCAGGGAGGGAAGACAGGAGTGGGTGAGTGGGGGAATACCCCTCTAGAGGCAGGGGGAGGGGTGATGGGATAGGGAGGTTCCAAAGGGGAGTCCTGGAAAGGGGAAAACATTTAAAATGTAAATAAAGTATCAAAAATTAAAAACAGGAATTTAGAATAAAAATTTAAAAAATTTTTTTAATTCTCAGGGGCATCATCAGATCACATAAATAATAACACTTTAAAAATGACCATCTATCAGGTCTCTGAATTTCAGCTTATAGTAAACTGGCAATCTCCCCCACCCCCTGCTCTAAATACAAGTTTGGTTTCTTCCTAACAGAGGGGAAAGCTTGTATTCTCCTTTATAAGATAAATGCTACTAATACTGTCCTTTTACCTGGACCTGGACCACAGTTCAAAGACCAGCTACTCAGACGGCTAGCCTCAAATTATCAAGGCATGACTCAAGATTTTCTTTAAAAAATATAAAGAATTCAGTCTATAATCCTCAGTGGTAGAACAACTTCCTAATGTGTGCAAGGCCTTAGGTTTCACCCAATACCAAATAAATGAAATTCAGATTGCTCATTGTGACCCAAAGGCCCTCAAGATCTCCTTCCTGTCTTTACTCATTCTGTTTTAGAGTCCTGTCTTCAGTGACTTCCTGCCTCCCTCCATGCTGGCTGCTCCCAAAATATTCCTCAAGGGCTCCACAGGCCTGACCCGGACACCTTCATCCTTATCACTTTTATCACTAGTAACTTTTAGTGTGCATTCAAAGAAGTGAAATGATACTTTCATACACATGCGTGATATACTGTGTTCTTACTCTGCACCTTACCTCACCGTCCTCCCTTTCCCTCTCTCTTGTCTCCCTCCTCCCCACTACTACTCTCTAGTCACATGCTCATTGCACCCTGGTGGTTCCCACACGTGCACCGGATTTGCCTCAGTTGAAATTGTCCTGGTCAAGGTTTGTTCACTGCCTTCCTGAAGAGAGGCAGTGGTCTCCAAGGAGGGCAGGAGTCGAGTCCCTTGTGCATCCTCTGTATAGTGCGTACTCACATAGCAGGTACTTGATAAATATTTGTTCAGTGAAAAAGCAATTTCACTAGACATTTTCAGTCTGCTGTAAAGAAACATCAAAAGTGTAGTGTTTCTAAGATGCGGTTATGTATGTTTATCCCTTTTGTGGAAATACGACTTTATCACACTGTAAAATTATAAAATGATGTGGTGTTCTCCCAAAACTTTATAGGAATGAAAATATTTTTCAATGAGATTATTATTAAATATGCAAAAGGCGTCACACTAATAAAAAACACCAGTGATTTTTCAAAATCAAGCTTGATAGAACGTAACTCTTTTCAAGAAAACAGACCAAAAAAAGACAGACAGGCAGAAGTAAAGTACCAGTGCACAGATATGTGTTTTCACTTCGACAAACTCTTTTTGAAATAGGTGAGGATAAAGCACATCACATTGCTAGGTTTCCAGCTTAGCTTCCACCCAGCAACAGCTAATTAAACGCGTGCTGAACTTATTATTGGCTTGAGAAACTCAAGCAATGCTTTGCATCTCTACTGGAAGGCAGTGATTTTCCATCTCTGGTGCAAAGTGCTGTTTTCAGTTCTTAAAACACAAGCAAAAGTCTGTTCTGGAAACTTGACCTAAAGTTATTCTCATCGTAAAAACCTAAACCTTTTCTTCCTTTAGAAGTCCCTTTTCTTTTGTTACGTCTTTCCTATAAAATCCACAGTGTTTGTTGACACTGGTTTCGAGGTGAGATCCTTTATTATAGCAACATCTCGTGCTATTAAATACATGTGTTTGTTACTGCTTGACCCAGGAGGAGAGGGAAATAGCAAAGAATCTAGTACATTAAACATAAAAGACCTTCAGAAAATTCTTTATGAACTCAAACTAACAGAACTTTAAAACAGCAGAACGTGGCTAGGCAGCGAAGGCTCACACCTTAAATCACAGCACTCTGGAGGCAGAGGCAGGCCGATCTCTGTGAGGTTGAGGCCAGCCTGGAAAACAGAGTGTGTTCCAGAACAGCCAGGGCTACACAGAAAAACCTTGCCTCAAAAAAGAAAGAAAGAAAGAAAGAAAGAAAGAAAGAAAGAAAGAAAGAAAGCAGAACATGGCAAAGTCATTCTGCGGTAAAGTGCATGTGATCTGGTGACTGGATCTGAGAGAGGAACTAAACTGTGAGCAGGGCAGAGAGCTGTCAGGCTCTGCTTGGTGTATTACGGTGGACTGTGGGCCCGACAAAGACTTGAAGAAGCAGAACACATGTGTGTATGGAGGAAGAGTTCCATTTTTGAGAAGCTGGATTGTCAGTGTCTCTATAACATACATACCCAGGTGGGTGGACAGTTTAGAAGCCAATTGGATGCATAGGTCTGAAACAGTCAAAATACTGTGGGTTATTTTATATACTGACACATATATTTGTTGTTTATAGATTGTATTATATAATAATGACATCAGTTGTAAATCAGTTACAAAGTCCAAGTTCTTTATGAGTCAGTTGTTACAGGGGCCCACATCTTGTACATGATGCCAACAGAAGATGCCTGGCTTCTGCAGAGGCTCCCAAATACATGATCATCTCTGAGATACAGAGATTAAAATTAAAATCAGTATCTTCCACAACCAGGACTGTAGCTTCCAGCATCTATAAATAGTTTAGTGGGAAATCTTTTTTTCCAAGTAAGATACCACCTCCTGTCCCGTAAAAGGACAATCAAAACCCAACACTTTCTCTCCCTGAAAGCATTCCCTATTATTCCCAAATCAGCCCAATCCTAGAGGATTAGATCAACACATGTTTCTCACTGTAGGCGTTCCATGAACTACAGATCTTGGCCCTGGGCTCTGGGGTCTGGAATCAAGTTTTTACCAGAGCTGTTCAAATGGGAAAGGATTCACTTTAAGGCTCAAACAGGGGGTTTTGGCTTTTTCTTATTGAACTAAATGTCTCAAGTTTTCACTAGCCATAAGCTGCAGTCTTTCCTCAGGTCCTTCCTTGACAATGAGTTTTCCTAAATTATAGCTTTATCAAAGAGCACAACTCACAAGTGCTATGAGGAATCAGCTACCGAAACAGAAGCCACAGTCTTTTGTAAGATAATCATGAGAACAACATACACAACTTTTCCATTATGCTGTTGGCTAGATCAACTCTCTAGGTCCAGCCCACCCTCCAGTGAGATCACTCAAGGTCAGGGATAGATACCATGGGTACCGAGGCTATTGTTAGATGCCTGCCTAGCAGACCACTAAGATTGATCGGTATTACAAATGAAAGCAAAAGGAAGTAGAAAGCGGAACAGATGTGCAGTTTTCTATGTGAAGCTATGTGATAATGATGGACCTTTCTGGGCCTTTTAATTTCTTGGTTCCTCGGTGAAGGGAACTTAACCATCAGTGTTGACTTAGTGCCTTCCCAAGGTTCTGTGCGGTATGAGCTCAGCAAATGTTGATTGACAAAGATAGAACAGCATATGGAAAATCAAGTCCGTTTCTGTCTAGAGTTACTTGGAAACTCAAGTGGAGGCTTTCTAAGGTGTGATTTTGGCATCGGGCTCCAAAAATTATTCCCAAGACTCATTTCTTTGTGCAAATGCGAATTTCCCCAACATCTGTCCAGTGTAAACCTCAGAGTAGTTTGTGTTTGACTTACACATGGAATACTGAAGACAAGAATTTCTTGTAGCCTGCCAAATTTCTGCATCACTAGAAAATACACAGATGATTGTTTCACAGTATGCCACTAGGCAGGGGTTATATGTCACATCTTTACAAGAGAATATATTCTCTTAAACTAACTAATTGCATTTTAAAACTAACCTGTAGATTTAGAGGGATGACCTGGTTAAGAGACTGTGGGCCAATATGAGGTCTTGGGTTTAGATCTTTGGGTGTTGCAGTAGACAACTCTCACCCTGTAGACACAGATCCCTGCTTATTGACCAGCCAGCCTAACCTACGGTGCAGAGGGCTGCAGAGGTGGCTAATCAATCAACAGCACGTTCCCTCTTATAGAGGACTTGAGTTTCAATCCTTACACTTCGCTGTTTGGAGCTGCCTGTAACTGCAGCTCAAGGGAATCAGATGCCCTCTCTGGCTTCTTCAGGCACACACACACACACATACACACACACACACACACACACACACACCACACATCCATACCTACATGAACATGAACATACATAAGTACTCCCCCCACACACTCATATTTATTAGTAACTTAACCATCTTAAACACAAATAATCACAAAGTGATTTTCAGCCTCATGAAGAAGATGCAAAACGAAGTTTCAAAATGTAATTTTATCATTTTTTATAAACCTGGTTACTAAGAATAGAAAGAAAAGCCTCTATTTTTAGTAACATATATAGTCATAATCTTACCTCCAAGAAAGGACCACTATTAAATATGTCCATGTCTAGATGTATATATCACATTGCATATTTGAAGATATATATACCACGTATATATACCACATGTATTGGGGCCTGAACAGCCCCAAATATTCAAATATTCAAGAGTCAAAGGAGGAAGGATTGTGTAAGCCTGTGAGGTCGAGCCCAGCCTGGGCTGCATAAGTGAGAAACTATCTCAAATATAAAAAATAAGTAAATGTGTACATAGCTTTACCACAAATGAGAGCGCATTCTGTTTCATGATATATGAAGATTTTCTAAAACCAAGACTTCCAGAGCAAGTGAGTCTCAATGACTTTCTAAACTAGAGGCCTTGCTGCAAGGCCTCTTGCATGTTAGCAGCAGACTAAGTGCTATACAGAGGAAGGCAGCCCTCGACACCTTGTTAAAGCTGTTGTCCCCAACAGAATGATCCATGGAACTCGTGAGACAGACATGTGATTTGCTTCAGTGCGCTGTTTTAACTATTCTCACTTCCTGCCCTTCTACAGCTTTTTCTCCTGAGAGGCAACCCTTGCACACGAGCCCATTCTCCAGTGTGACTGAATTACCAGGCCTGCATCATTATTTTCTTTTTCTTGTTGATGAATCTACACCTGGCTTCTGTTACCATTTCTCTTTCCTTCTTTGAGCCACACCACAACTGGTTTCAACAATGACTTGGGGGTTTGTTTTGTTTTAAAATGTTTTTTCAAGTTCAGGTTCAGCCTTGGCTGCTCTGGAACTCACTTTGTAGACCAGGCTGGCCTCAACTCACAAAGTGCTGATACTAAAGGTGTGCACTATATCTCTTGAGTCCTTTCCACTGTGAAGGATGGTTTCTTGTGCTAAGTGTTGTCCTTTATTCATGCTAATCATTTTACGTTTATCAAGTGGGTACTGGTCTACACAGCACTTACCTACCCTCTGACAATGGGGACATAAAAGAATGCTGTCGTCAGTTTCTTTCTTTTTTTTTTTTCTTTTTTTAACAAAGGCAGATCCTTGTTGTGCTAAAGAACGCCATGCTAGTTGTTGAGGAAAACAGAAACTAACAAAATACAACATTAAGGCTTTCTGAAAGTTTGCACTGATCTAAGCGGAAATAAAGGGGAATAAAATGTAAGAGGGGCGATCATTTCCGGCAGCACGGCCTGTGCTCAAGGATGACACACAAATGTGTGAAATGTTCCATATTTCTATGACCTGGAGCGAGGGCAGTGGCTGAGATGCAAAGTGAATAAATTGAGAGAGAGAGAGAGAGAGAGAGAGAGAGAGAGAGAGAGAGAGAGAGAGAGAGAGACGGGATGCTGGTGGCTTGTGCCTTTAATCCCAGCAGAGGTAGTGGATGGATCTCAAGAGTTTGAGGTCAGCCTGGTCTACAGAGTGAGTTCCAGGACAGCCAGGGCTACATAGAGAAACCCTGTCTCAAAAGACGACAACAACAACAAACAAAAAACAAAACCAAAAGAAAGAAGAAAGGGAATGTGCTATTGCTGCCCCAAAAGGGGCAGAATGGAACAGAGCATATCCGAACCTGAGAATCCTGGCCTGAAGACAGGAAGCGGCAAGCTGTGAGGAGTTATAAATGGCCTTGAATATCAACCCAAATTTGGGTTTTATCCTAGTAAGGTGGAGTACTAGCTGTACCTTCAAGCAACTCCTTTTGGGTCTATACAGAGGGTAGGTGTGGTTACTGAACACTAAAATAATCAAAGGTGATGAAGAGAGAAATGATAGTCTGCAAATCTTGTTCTGTCCAAACTAATTGTCTTTTCTCAGGACTACCAACGCACATCAACTCTTCTGCTGTCCCCTGTCACAAAGAGCCAGACTCAGGGCGGGCCCTGCCGGCTTCCCGGACGTCACGAGATTTCCGAGCATTTGGTTGCCTGGCAACCGCCGCTGGCTTTGGAGGAGCCTGGCATAAGGACACTGACCAAACCAGTTACAGACCCGACTGGACAGAGCGGTGAGACGTCCCCGGAAACCCTAGCCAGGAACGTTCGTGCACGCAGACTCTTAATACCGGTTAAAATGGGCCCTGTCCCTAAACAGCTAGCATCGCAGATACCGTTTGGAAGACTAGTTTGGACCAGCCATAAGGCTGGAAGCTCTCTAGAACCCAGAGGGTGGAGAGGGCGAGGGAGCAGGGCCCAGGCTTTGAAAAGTTTTGAGGACTGAAGCCCCATTTGGAGAATCTGGAAACCACTGAGCTCAACCGCTCCCTAAGAGGGAATGTAGGTAGAAACCAAACTCGGAATCTGTCCATCCTACCCAGCCTGCAAGGAGCCTAAGGGTGAAAGTCAGGAGAGGATCCATCAAGATGGATTCCCAGAGCGTCCTGAAGCCTTTCCCTCTGGCTTGTGGGAAGCTGAGTCCCAGCAATTGTGTCGACTAGGAGGTATTATGGGAAATGACTTCTTTTCAGAGAAAATCAACAACAGTCCCACAAGTGTTGACCTTATTGCTTTTATTATAATGTTCTAAAATGTACACAAATTCAACTAAGCGCCATTAAAGCCCCATGGGGCTCATTGTTTCTCCAAAACAATGAAACCACACTACAGTAAAGTTGTGCTTTCTTAAAGAAAAGAATGGTGGCGTTTTGACAAAACAATTTTCACGAACTGCTCCCAAGCAGCTCATTATTTAATATTTTATGTTGTGGGTTATGGTGAGTCGATCCACATTCAAGCCCCTGGACATATTTCCTATAGCTTATCGATTACATTCATTGGCCTTCTCTTGACTTAAAAGATATTTTAAGGTGGTTTCTTCTTCTCCAAACAGTCTCATGTAGACCAGGATACCCTAACACTCCCTTGTAGCCAAAGCTGCTCGTGAACTTCCTCCTTCTACCTCCTAAATTCTGGGATTACTCTTGTGCCACCAGCTCAGCTGCCTCCTTTCTTTTCAAGTCTGATTAATTTCCAGACGCACCAGCTTTTAGATACAGAATTCATCTGTAGTAAAAGAGTTAAGAATATCTCAGTCTCAAATATGCTGCTCTGGCACATTGACTATTTTAAGCTAAAGACACTTGAAATCACAGCAGGGGCAAGATCAGTGGTGGATCACACACCCCCGCCCCGCCCCTCTACCTGCCTGTCTGCCTGCCTGAGATCTCGTGCTCTCTTCTGGCTTGCAGGCATAAATGCTGGCACAATGCTGTATACATAATAAATAAATAAATCTTTTAAAAAGAAAAAGAAAATATTGGGCTGAAGAGGTTAAGAGTGCTGGTTGCTCTTCCAGAGGTCCTGAGTTCAATTCCAGCAACCACATGGTGGCTCACAACCATCTGCAATAAGATCTGGTGTGCAGGCATACATGCAGGCAGAACACTGTATACATAGTAAATTAAATCTTTTTTTTAAAAACCTGCTGATATTTAGCTGTATCTATGGGGACTCTGCCACTGCCACTACCAATAAATGTCAAAGCCCCACTGATGGACAATTTGGGAGCATACAGTGACATTAAAATGGGCAGACCAGGAATGGCCACTCCTAGATTAAACCTTGTTCTAAAGACAAGAACCATAAAAGCAGCATTATAAAAGCAAAACTCAGAAAGACCCAGAGGTCCACCAGGATAAATAAGCCACAGCAATGCAACGCTCTAGAGCTGTGTATGGTAAACCAGATGGCTCTCCAAAACAAAAGAGTAAGCAGAAAAAAGACCAGAGACAGAATACTGACTCTGACGACATGCAAAATTGTGAGAAAAAAAAAGAGCCTTACTTGTTAGGCGTATGGACATTTGTAACAAAACCGTGAATACATCCATAGCAATGTCCAAACTAAAGACAATGGAGAGGAAGGAAAGTAGACCTCTGGGGGTTTGGGTTGGTTGGTCTGGTGGTTTGTTTTGTTTTGTTTTGTTTTTCCCAGTACTGGGATGAATCAAGGGCCTTGTGAATGCTATACACCACTGAGCCACAACAGAGAGAGATAGAGAGAGAGAGAGAGAGAGAGAGAGAACGAACAAACTTGTTTTCTTTTGAAGCAGAGTATCATGTATTTCGGACTGGCCTGAAATCCCTGTGTAGCTGAAGCTGTGGTGAGCCTCGAGCTCTGGGATTCTCCTGCATCCACCTCACAGACACTAGGATTATTATCCATCATGTTAAGCTTAAATCTACTTTTACTGTTTTATATTTTAAGTTTATGCATGGATCTATGACATTATGAAAAAAACAATTTCAAATTTTGTTACAAAATAATAAAAGTATAAGCAAATTTCAGAAATCTACGTAGTAGAAATGCAGGGTGCCCTTTTGTTCCGGAGGATCTGTGGTTTACATTCTGAAGACTGAAGGGACAGTATGCACGCTGTCCCTTCAGCTTCGCATACTATGAGCAATTGGTATCATCTGGGTAATAGGTAGGAACTTCTGTACATTCACCAGGTATCAAGTTCATTTCCTTCTAAGCACTGGACTCATATCCATAGAACACTATGTAAATTGAAATGTTTATTTGGTCTAATTCTAGATACAATGAATCAATAGCTAATGCATTCTAACACTGCACTTTTAATTACATTTTTAGTCCAAAAATATGAAGCACAATTTGGGAGACAAGGATGGTCGTCAGTTAAATATCTGTATTTTTAGGGTGACAGGAAAACCGGTTACCATATGCTTATGGATAACATATAATAACTTATATAAAGTAAATATTATATAACTATAAAGTAATCATATTTGATAACATGTCCCCTATTTAATAGTCTTGATGTTTTCAAGATCAAAGAGAAGCCTCTGTGAATAAAAACAGCAATAGACTCATAATGATTGTTGCAACAAATATTTTGACCTGTCCAAAATATTTACCGACATGGCCAAACTTTTAATATTGCAACATGGTTTGTGCTCTCCAAAGCTCACACTTGAGAACCACACAGTCAAATTAACAAGAAGAAATAAGAAACTTGACACTGTTTTAAGTCAGTGCCAGTTTGTGTCGCTCCAGCTCACAGCTGCCCTGGGAGCACGCAGCCTGCACGCCACAGGGAGACAGCCTGCACGCATTGCCACACACTGTCCCCTTGAACTAGAAGGACTGTGCTTGTTTCATGTAGTCAAGACAGGTCTTCACACAGTCACCTGCTGCCCTCACACCTCTGGACTCCGGCAATCCTCCTGCCTCAGCCTCCCAAGAGGCTGGACTACAAGCATTATCATGAGTGAAAGTCACTTATTTTAAGGGTATTTTTTTAGCATCATATATTCTACATAATAATGTGTTTCCTTGTATATTGTCGTGAAGGCACACAGTGTAATTTGGGCTCATCCCCTCCCCTATTACCCTCTCTCGGCCCTCCCACTCCCCTTTGCCCCTCTCTCTTCCCAGCTAGTCAGCCCCTCTTCTACTTTCGCCATCTTCGTGTTTTCCTGGATCAATATGTTTGTTCCACTTGATTACAGGGCATGGATAAGGGCTTATTTATAGGCGCATGCACACCTAAGCAATGATTACACCACTAGAACAAAAAAGTCTCTCCCAACTCCTGACACCATTAACTGCCTCAGAGAGAGGTGGAACCTCATGAGTCCCTTTCCCCCATCTGCTGTTAACTGCCTATAAATCCTCAGGGGAACACACACACACAACACACACGCGCACGCACTCACACCCCACAAATCTGACTTCTTTTTATTTATAATTTATTTTTGTGGTGCTAGTAATCCAATGTAGGTCCCCACGGATGCAACTTGCTTTAACTTTATGTTACAAAATACTTCAAGATTGTTTTTCCAGCGAGTGTTGGAGGCTAATATTTGAACTGTGAACTGTGAGAACTGTAATATCAGTACTAGAAAACACTACATCATGCTGGTTTCTTGGCATGACATACCATATCTAGGCCTGGGTCATCGAAAGTGTCTGTATTATCCTGTGTGTAACTCGGGGTTTTCACAGCATGCATTCTGATTTGAAGATAGTGCTGTAGATACTGTGAGGAGTGAGAGACCTGGCTCTGTTCTCAGCTGACACTGGAGAGCATGGATTAACTCCCTGCGATTGACAATTTCTCCTCCTATGAAACAAGAGCACTGGACGATTTTCCTTTTTACTCAAAGAGGATAAATAATCATTTTAAAAGAGGTTCATTTTAGGACATAGGATTCAGCTTAACGGTAAAGTGATTGCCTGGCATGCAGTGACCCCTGGACTTTATCACAGCACTAGACAAAAATGAAGGGGGAGGAAAAGCGGGTGCCTACAACAACAATTCATTATTGCTCTGGGGTAGAAAATATTTACAATTGAAAGTAAGGAGGAGGAGCAGAAGGAGGAGGAGGAGGAGGGGGAGGAGGGGAGGAAGAGGAAGAGGAGGAAGAGGGGGAGGAGGGGGGGGAGGGGGAGGGGGCAGGGGGGGAGGGGGAGGGGGGGGGGGGGGGGGGGAGGAGCCCAGGACTGCCACTGCTGTGTTGGAATACATAGGTTTCTAATCCCAGGGTTCAGGAAGAAGCAGCAGCAAGTTCCAGGCCAGCCCAGGGCTACACAGCCAGATCCTATTCTAAAACACAAACAACAAAAGGCAAATAAGTAATGTACATTTAACTCATTTTTTATGCTTTAAATGTTTTGTTGGTTGTTTCTTTGGGTTGTTTGTTTTGTTTTGAGACACAACTATGTAGCCATGGCTGGCCTTGAACTCGAGATCCACCTGCCTCTGCCTCCCAAGTGCTAGGACTGTGTGCCCACCACAACCAGCCTTGGTTTTAAACATTTTAATGAAAAGAGTTGACTGTAAGGGTAGAAAATACCAGAAGGCATAAATGCCAACAGCCTAGCTGACTAAGCAGTTGTCTGTGAGAGTTGAAGTAACTCAGCCTTCCTGAGCGACTCTATATCACAATGCTCCCTTGTTCCTTCAGTTTTTAGGAAGTGGAAGTAATACCCAAGCCTGCTTCTGGACATGCTGTCAAAGTGGAGTTTTTGCTGAGAGTTTGACTTATGCAGAAACCATGGTCCGACTGACGGTGGACTTAATTGCCAAAAACAGCAACCTTAAACCCAGGAAAGAAGAAACCCTTGCACAATGCCTGAAGAAAATAACACACATAAATTTTTCAGACAGAAATATAGATTCAATTGTAAGAACTTTAAATTATTTTGGTCTTGCATAGTTAGCAATATAACTTTTGTTGGTTTAAGGGCATACCCAGTATCATAATTCTATTTTGATTAAGCTTGTTAACTATATTTTTACCAGAGGCCTTATATTATGTTCTATTTTAATTTCCTTCATCTGATACTTAGCATGTGATGTTTCTGTAAAATACAGCATCGTGTTTTATAAGTATCTGTTAAATAGATTTTCCCGTCTCCCTAAAATACTCCTGTATCTGCACTGCAAACAGGGTTTGGAAAACTTTGCTCTTGTGCCATTCCAGAGCCTTGGAATACTTTTTAAATATCAAAATGTTAAGAAATAAGATAGTTGCTTGCTTATAACCCCAGCACTCCGAGGCTGAGACAGGAGGATTTCATGTTCAAAACCAGCCTGAGCTATACAGTGAGACCTGTCTCAAAAAAAAAAAAAAAAAAAATCAAAATTTTGACAGTGGTGGGGAGAACACACCCAGGGGCAATATGCACTCGGCATATCCAAGGTCCTATGTTCACCCCAGTCACCGTTTTTCTCCAATAAAAGTTCAAAGGTGAAGTTTTTGCATATAATTTAATTATGTAAATACAGATTATTCTGGGTCAGTTGTATTAGACAGGGTTTTTCTGTGTAGTCCTAGCTGTCCTGGAACTTACTCTGTGGACCAGGCCGGCTTCTGCTTCCCAAGTGCTAAGATTAAAGACCTCCATGCCCAACTGAAACCCCTAACATTTCTGTCTCAGCCTCCGAGTAGTAGGCTTACAGGCAAGAACCACCATAAGCAGCCTCTACACCATTCCTGATGGCCCCTTTCCCCAGGAATCCAGTTGCACAACCTTATGTTTTTCTTTTGTTGCTCAAAGCACTCTTGTCATCATATCATGCATAGACTTTCCCCAGAAAGCTTCAGCAGCCCATATTGAAAGCTTTTAATTTTTTATTTTTAAAAATCTATTTATTATTATTATTACTTATTCACTTTGCATCCTGATCACTGCCCCCTCCCAGTCAGCCCTCCCACAATCTTTCCCCATCTCCCCTCCCCTTCTCCTCTTAGCAGGTGCCCCCCCCCCATCCCCTAACCCTGGCACATCAAGTCTCTGAGAGGCTAGATGTTTCCTCTCCCAGTGAGGCCAGACAATGCAGCCCAGCTGGAAGAAACATATCCACATACAGGCAACAGCTCCTGGGATAGCCCCGTTCCAGTTGTTCAGGACCCACATAAAGACCAAGCTGCACATCTGCTACATATGAGTGGGGAGGCCTAGGTCCAGCCAGTATATGTTCTTTGGTTGGCGGTTCAGTGTCTGAGAGCCCCAAGGGTCCAGGTTAGTTGACTCTGTTGGTCTTCCTGTGGAGTTTCCTATCCCTTTAGGGGCTGCAATCCTTCCTCTTGTTTTTCCATAAAAATTCCCAAGTTCCATCCACTGTTTGGCTGTGGGTGTCTGCATCTGTCTGAGCCAGCTGCTTGATGGAGCCTCTCAGAGGGCAGCCATGCTAGACTCCTGTCAGCTTTGAGATAGGGTTTTTCTGTGTAGCTTTGCTGTCTTACTGGGATTAGAGGTATGCATCACCATTGCCTGGCCTTTATTTATTTGTTTGTTTGTTTGTTTGTTTTTGAGAGAAAGAGATGGCTCAGCAGTTTAGTGGCTCTTGCAGAGCACCAAGGTTCCATTCCTAGCACCCACAGATGGCTCACAACCATCAGTAACTCTAGTTTCAGGGGATTTGAAGCCTTTCTCTGGTCTCTGAAGGCACCAAGCACACAGATTCATGCAGCAGGCAAAACTCTCATACATATAAATCTAAAAATGTTTTAATGGTTTTTAAACCACAGAATAGGTATTCTTGTATTGTCAAAGTTCTTTGTTAAGAAGAAAGCAAACCTGTTAAAATAGTCTACACTGAAATGAGAATAACTTAGAGACCTGAAATTCCCAAGTGTGCTCTTAATGTGAGACCAGGGGTCTGGTAGAACTTCTGTCCTGCTTGAGTATAATACTCTGGGCTGCCTCACAGATAAGACAACGTTAGCCTTTTAAAGTACACCATTCATTTTAAAGATTTGAATCTACTCAAAGACAGCCATTTTAACTAGATGCTGAAACCCCAGCATGTCCTCAGATATTTTTGTTTGCTTGCTTTATTTTTTTTTTCTTTTTTTTTAGGCAATATCTCTCCATGTAGTCTTGCCTGTCCTAAAACTCCATGTGTAGACCAGGCTGGCCTTGAACTCACAAAGCTCTGCCTGCTCTGCCACCCAAGTGTTGGGAGTGTGTTTTGCCTGACTGACTACTCCGATAATTACAATAGTGGGTAATAGTAAACTACTGCTTTCGCTCTTATGAAGTCTACAAAGAAAAGTTTGTCTTTAGCATTATCAGAGTTTTTAATCTTTTGCTTTTTCCTTGAGACACAGTCTCACTTTCTTGCTCTGGCTGGCTTGGAGCTCACCATGTAGACCAGGCTGGTCTTGAACTTACAGAGATTCACCTGCTTCAGCTTCTTGAGTGCTGGAAGTGTGTACCATCCCAGCCAGCTGTCCATTACTCTTGTCTATTGGATGGTTTCTAGTTTTCAGTATTATAAACTGTAACTGTTTGCTTTCAATCCTACAGAAAGATGAAGCCCTGCTTTAGAAATTCTTGTTTGGACAAGAATTTGTTCATTGTTTCAACTTTCAGGAGAGTCTCTAATTGTTTCCTAGGGAATTGCTTAGGAGAGTCTTAAAACATGCAATTTTACTGGTACAGTTACTGAACCCCCAAATTACTTTGTGATCATCACAGCCTTATTTTGACTGTGGTAAGGGCAAGAAATATTACTTTGTAAGAACCTTAGGGAGATTTGTAGACATGCCCAAGTGAAAGACTTTCTTAAAATCCAACTTGCAAGCTTGCAGGGGTAAATAAATAGAACGTGTTTTGTTTTCTTTTCAGGATGACCTCTCTCTTTGCAAAAACCTGAGTGTTTTATATTTATATGATAACCGCATTAGTCAAGTCACTAACCTGAATTACACCACAAATCTGACCCACTTGTACTTACAGAACAATTGCATTTCCTGCATTGAAAACCTCAGTTCACTAAAGAAATTGGAAAAACTGTAAGTGTTTTTATTTTCTAATCCAGTTAACTGATTTTTTAAAACTTCTTGTCCATACTCTATGCAGGCAACCATTTCCAGTGTTTGCATACATTCTTGTGTGTGAATGTAGGCATAAACATGGGGAGCGCAGAAAACAACCTTGTTTGAGACAATTTGTGACCCAAAGTTTCTGGGGATTCTCCACTTCCCATCTCACCTAAACTCTGGAATTACTATGCTCACTAACAAGAACAGCTTTCTGTGGGTTCTGGGGGTTCAAACTCAGGGCCCCCTGGTTTGTCCAGCGACACCTTCCCACCCCCCCTTGTTATATACGTATCATCCTTAAAGTCCACATCATTCTCAGGAAATCTATTTGAAGCCATGTCTGTCTTGCAGGTACCTGGGCGGCAATTACATTGCTGTGGTAGAAGGCTTGGAAGGATTAGAAGAGCTGAGAGAGCTGCATGTTGAAAGTCAGAGGCTCCCCCTGGGAGAAAAGCTTCTGTTTGACCCAAGGACTCTCCGTTCTCTGGCAGTAAGGCCATATCCAAATGTTAAGACAGGGGTGCAGTAAGGAATAAGTCAGGGTGGAGCAGGAGGTGCCAAGGATGTACTCGGGAAGTGTACATAATATGCTTCTCTGCACACTGAAAGCTGCAAGCTGAGGCAGCTTCTGTTGGGCAGTCCCTTCATGTTAGTTTTCAAACAGGGCATTGCTGCCCACCTCCTAGAGAAAGCTAAGACGGAAAGAAGGAAGTGTTCAGGCTATGTGAACTGACGTTCTAACCCAGGTCCATAATCTGGGTACTGCTGATTATCATGGCCTGTGGTTTTAAATCTGGGAGAAGCCTTCAGGAAAAGGGAGTGTACAATTATTTGACAAGCTTTTATTGTTTTGAGTTTTTCTGAAATACATCCTCAGGCATCAGCCTCCCAAATGTTGGGGTGTGGCATGTCTGCTCACCAGGTTTGAGGATGCATCTATGTGGCTTCACAGCCAGTCTTAGGCTGAGATGCAGGATTCACTGCTAGTCCTAAAAACCTCATGTGTCTTTGTCACACCATCTTCATTTCTGGAGTGGGGGATTCATAATTGTGACACACTTGTACAGATTTCCTTGGTTTTGATTTAGAGGACTCCGGAACAGAAGGAATAACATGGTGCTTAGACAACTGACAAGTGGTCCTTCAAGTTAGAAAAGAAGTGACCAGATTACTATGCCATCTACTCCCCATGGACTCCACTGTGCTGTCACCAGACACATCTCAACTGCAACTGCAACAACTAGCCCAACCCCACTGAGGGGACAGCTAGGTTACCAGTCAGCTCACTGGGGGCTTTTGTTTTTTTCTGGTAAAAAAACAAGGAGCTCTGCAGGCATGCTTAGACCAATCACAGCACACCTCAAACGCAAATGAAGGTCTTCCATTGCCTAGAAATGGAGTCCCAGGTTTGTATCAATCCCTGCTTTGCCTGTTTATCATCAGTGGCACTGGTCATCCACTGGGCCAGGAGAAAGTACTTCCTCTCTTGCCTATGTGGAAATGTTGCAGGTCTACAGTTCACAGAGGTTTACTATAGCGAAATGTCTGGTGTAAACTATCTGAAACTCCTCAGGAGTCATCATCGTGAAGTCCTCTCAAGGGTTCCATGAGCGCTAAAAGTAGTTGATCCTGACTATGCAGTTGGTAGGCACTCATTCCTTTTGCTAAAGGTAGTCAGGCAACAAGTCCAAGAAAAGTCCAACTGCTGCAGGTTAGGAGTCAAATTGCACCATCACCCCCAATGTTTTCTCCTTATTTACAGGAAAATGACCGTCAGAAGGAATGCTTATAGTTAGGCATGTAAAAACATGTTAACACTAATCTTGGCACATTTCAGCAGCACCCAACATGAGCCAGTGCCTCTGAGGGAGGCACATGGTCATTCTTTGTCTCCATTTTGCCACAGAACACTACTGAAAACATTTTGCTAGTTTAGCTTTTGCACAGATTCAAGCAGATTCTGAAATCTAAATATTAAAGCATCATTTTTTCAATTATCTCAAGCCTTAAGAAGTATTAGTGTCTGGGTCTGAAAAGGGCACTGGGTGGGTGACAACAACTAAGTTCATTATGTCACACACAGAAATGTCATAATGAGATTATTACTTTGTACAAATAATAGAGACTAATCATAACTTCAAATGTCAGGACATTTTTCTCAAGGTTGGCTCTGCATGGCTGTCTTGGTGGGTAGACTTGGCAGATTCCAAGCCTCAGATGTTAGGATTCTTCATTTAGTGTTACTATATAGCATATTTATGTTCTCATTTTAATAGCTAGCACTGAAATTATTATTTCTAGTACCTTCTGAACAAATGAATTATCAAGAGAAAACTAAAGAGGAAAAGATAAAAAGGAACAATCAGAGATTCTTTCATGTCAGGTCATGTGACTTCTTCCCTGTGTGATAGCACAGAACCGTCATGTGCTTAAACTGCAGTAAGCATTTTTGTCCACAATGAGCAGTTATTTTTACTGGTTGTATTTTTTTCTCTTAAATTTGTAGCTTCCTTACCCTGTAAATTCATACTGGATTCTAGAGGAAGAACATAGGGTTTGTGGCGGGAACAAGAGGCAGAAGTCCTCTTCATCACTGGAACTGTAAAAGTGCCATATGAAAAAAGACATGGAACAGAGTCCCATGGTTGTGGTTTCCTGCCTGAGAGAAGCCTGAGCTTTGCAGCTTTAAAACCCGAGACCCGAGTCCTACATATCGCATTTAGACGACTAACTAATGGCAGTTATTTTCCTTCCAGAAATCCCTCTCTACTTTGAATATCAGCAACAATAACATTGATGACATCAAAGATTTGGAGATGCTGGAGAATCTTAATCACCTGATTGCAGTTGACAACCAACTGGTGCACGTGAAGGTAACAGGAAGTCCACGTGAAGTGTTTACACGGGATTGTGGTTTTACAATAGACTTTGACCTATTCATAAAATGTGTCACCAAAAAACTTATTCTGTTTATACTCTAGAACTATCTTCTGACTCTCTTAAATATAACTACTGTATCTTCTTACCTTGTTTCTCCTCCGTAACCAAGGTCTCCATGGCACCAACTGAATGGGAGCTATATGCTTTTTCATAGCTACGTTATTCGTTCACCAAACTTTTTCTTTTAGAGACAAAGTTTCTTCTTCTTTAACTCTATTCTCCCAATGAAAGAGTTTCTAGGAACTGCTCCTAGCTGTCTCCTGATGCTGTGTGGAGAAGCAGAGAGAAACACCCTATTCTAGTTTACACTACGTAAGTGCATGTCCTTTATTGAACCATACCACGTCATTACATTGGTCATTTATTCAGCTATGTATTGGGCACTTCTATAGGAGGGAAGGATTCAGTTCCAGGCCTCAAGAATGTACAAGCTGAGCGCAGTGGCACATACCCATAATCCCAGCACTTGGAAGACAACGGTAGTATGATTGCTAAAAGTTCAAAGCCACCCTGGTATACATAGAAATAGTGCTAAAAAAGGAAAGAAAAAAGAAAAAAAGAAAAGCAAGCAAGCTAGAGGATGAACATGCCAGGGATAAGGGGTAACAGACCTGCCTTTCTGGGCAATTTGGAATCTCCAAAGAGAGGTCAGTTCACTATGGTAGAATCCCAGGGCTGGCCTCTATTTCCAATACATTGCTGGTGCCCACAAAGTCCAGTAACGCAGAAGCAACACCACAATATGGGATTAGAAAGAAAGGCACCAGAGCCAGATGACAAGGTCCTCACAGGACATAATCATGACTTAATTCTAAGTGCACAGACAGCCATTGGAAGGATTGTATTTTTCAAATTGATGTCTCTGCCTGTTGTATGAAGAATGAGTTTCAGTAACAAAGGCAAAGTTATGAGTCTGGAAGCTACACAGACAAGAAGCAAGATAATGCATTTGAAAAAAGGAAAAGACGGTTGCTTAGAGAGGAGAAGTGGGTGCACTGGGGGCATTTTTAGATAGAACCCGTAGAATGTTCCGAGTTCAGGAATACAGTCATAAGCACTCAGTGCAGTTAAAAGACTAAAGGCAGAGAGAAACTTATTCAACGATATTAGAGCAGAAATTTCCCCACGTCTAGCGAAAAAATTCCAAATCCAAATAGACAGGACAAGAAACGTGACTCCTCAACACTGTAGTACAGTTAGCATGTTGAAAGCATACAACAAAGTACAAATTTTGAAATCTGCCAGAGAAATGCAAGTTGTTTAAAAATTTGAACCACCAGCCGGGCAGTGGTGGTGCCCACCTTTAATCCCAGCACTCGGGAGGCAGAGACAGGCGGATTTCTGAGTTCGAGGCCAGCCTGGTCTACAGAGTGAGTTCCAGGACAGCCAGGGCTACACAGAGAAATCTGTCTCGAAAAAAACAAAAAAAAAAAAAAAAAACAAAATTGAACCTATTAGAAAAATGTGCAAAAAAATCCGTGGACTCAGTTTACTGGAATCTGAATATAGTGCCCAAGTTACATTTGAATGTGCTTTTGTGATTTAAATATTCCTCTGAAGGCTTAGTCAAAGGACAGAGCCCAGCATCTGAATATTAACTTCTTTCTTTGTATGTATTCTGAGTTCAAGATCTCTATGTTATGGCTTCAGGTTTCCATTCTTTTTGCCTTACCCTACTGGTAGTAAAGCCCATGCCTTGGGGAAGAAATCTCTAATGCCATGCATAAGGTCAGTGACTTCCATCAAAAGGTTGTCAGCAACAGACAGCTTTGTGCCGCGGGGGAAAGTCAGCCGTTGTTAGAATGACCAGCACCATGATAATGACCTGAGGTGTTCAGCACTTAGAGAGCAGCTGCACCCGTACTGACACCAGTAGGTTCCGCAAATGAGTCCACAGAGAACACATAAGAACAACTGAATGTAGTTATTAAGCAGGAAAGCATAACGTTAAAATCATAACTTCTGCTGATAACTGACGTTATCTCTAAAAAGAAAAATCTGGAATTTAAATTCAAATATATAGTTACAAATGGACTCTATAGTCACTCATCTTAATAAATAACCATAATCATAATAGATTATCCACTACAATGAGAAATCCTGTTAGTCTTGTCTATGGATTTTTTAAAAAAATATATTTATTTACTTATTTTATGTACTTTGGTGTTTTGCCTGTATGTATGTCTGTTTGAGGGTGTCAGGTCCCTTAGAATTGCAGTTACAGAGCTGCCATGTGGGTGCTGGAAATTGAACCTAGGTTCTCTGGAAAAGCAGCCAGTACTCTCTTAACTGTGGCACCATCTCTCCAACCCTTGTCCATGGATTTTTATGTAGTATCACAAAGTAGAAACGATAGTATTTTGGCACGGAAAATCATTTTTTTAAAAAAGAATTTTAGTTTCTTAGAATGATTGTTACCTAAGGCTTCCAACCAAGATTGCAACTTGAACTCTGAAAAAGAAGACTAAGATGATTTTTTTAAAGAACACATGTAGCAAAACAAACAAACAAAAACAGAAGTACTCCAAAGACAGAAAGCTACTGAAATCTTTGAGCTTGAGGTGGGAAGGGGAGGAGGAGGGGGAAGAAAACAAGAGTTGAGTCACAGGGGAAGTGAGCACATCAGAGCCAAGGCACAGCCTTTGGAGTTTAGGGCATGGCCAAGCAGGGGTTTCATCCCTTCCCTTCCCTTTCTAGACCTACGACTGTCAGGAGCCCTATGCCACGTTACTCTCTGCCACTCTCATCTCTGCAAAGCTAATCGCGCCAGGGACTTCTAGGCAAGAATAAATAAAAAGGGTGTTGAAAGGAAGCACAGAAGCCGGGCAGCGGTGGCGCACGCCTCCCAGCACTCGGGAGGCAGAGACAGGTGGATTTCTGAGTTCGAGGCCCTCCTGGTCTACAGAGTGAGTTCCAGGACAGCCAGGGCTATACAGAGAAACCCTGTCTTGAAAAAGAAAAAGAAAAAGAAAGAAAGGAAGCACAGAAAAGAAACCTGCTTTCCTCTCCTCCCATGTTCTTGAGTCTTTGAAACCAGCTCCACTGTACCGCTTGATGTCAGATCCTCTGGCCTGCTATCCTTCATCTCCTGTCCATTCAGTGACATTCTCCTGTCCATACCTACTCTGTGGCAGTGCTAGCCAGGCAATGACAGAGACAACAGTAAGCATGAAACAAACAATCCCTGGCCTGGGGGAACTCTTAGTGGAAAAGGGAAGGAAAACACTGAGCCTGTGCTCCCCAGGGGAAAGTAAAGCAAACCGTGCACAAGGGCCAAAAGGAAAGTGGGCGGTGCTGAAAGCTTGCTGTGGAGACTTGCATCACTTGGGATCAGTTGGTGAGGGCACCAGGCTTCCAGGGAAGGCGTAGCGAAGTGAGCTGCTAGAGAAGCCAGAGAGGCAAGGACATGGCTCCCTAAGGCACACACATGCATTTCAAACAAGAAGGATGAGCAAGTGAGGGCAGACAGTCCATATGGAAGCTGTGGGCAGGCCAGCCACCTCGCTCTACTAGAGTCTGGTGTTTATTCTGAGAGCACAGGGATCCACTGGAGGTGTGAGGTAAATAGATGGTAGCATTTTGAAAGGGATCCTGCTTAAGTAGGGTGTGAGGAACAGATTGGAAGAGTCTAGACTAAGAACTGAGGAATGGTAGAAACCATAACAGTGGGGGTGGGAAAGGAATGAATGAACCAGAGAACCAGCTTGGAGAACAAACCAGGCAAGACTTGGCTCTGAGTTGGATATAGGGAATACGGAGCAGAGGAAAACATGATATGGAGAGCTCCAGAGACAGGTTTGGGAACATGAAGATCATGAATTTTGGTCAGGCAGAGTTGGAGTGTCTTTGAAATATTCCAGAAAAACACCAAAATAACATTTGGATGTGTGAGGCTACTCACAGTGCAGAGGTCAGATGAGTGTATGACTGACTCACTCTTCAGCATGCTGTGCGCAATGAAGACAGCACTGTGGTGGCAGATCTGGAAGGGGGTATTGTTTTCTGTGCCAGGTTTAAGTACAGTGGACACCGTGGTGGGCTGTGGGAGGAAGGCTTATTTCTCAGTGTGATGGGCCCTTTTCTGTGAGCCGGGGTATGGGAAGAAACATTGTTTTTGAAAGAATAGATGTCACGTATAGAAAAGGAAGGAGTTCCTGATGGATCCTGATGGATTAGCATTTTCCGCTGTCTCTGTGGGTGCAGTTAGCTCTGGACGACATTGGTGCTCTATGAGGAGGGTTTACACCACTGTCCACCACACACATTCTTCTCAGGCTTTCTCAGTTCAGTGAGTTCTTCTTGTGGATGAACCTGGGTAACAGTTCACTGTGTATACTGTTGTCTTCTATGAGATGTGCTCTCATCTCTCAGAAGCACATTAAGCAGCAGTGGACAACTTGTGAGAGTTAGTTTTCAACTTTACCCACATGGGACCCCAGGTCTGAACTCAAGTAGTTAGACTTGGTGACAAGCACTTTACTTGCTGAGCCATTCCACAGGCTCTCCCTGTCGATTCTTAATGCACATAAGAGTTTGAGAAGCATGGCTCAGCAGGTGCGGTGATTGTGGATAAAGTAAAGGTTAGCAGCCTGAGAAGACCAGAAGTGAGGATGTAAGAGAGGACCCCATAGGAGATGGCCAGAATCCAAAAAGCTGAGTAGAAGAGAGAGGAGATGTGAGATCACAGGCAGAATACTGAGAAACTATTAGCCAAAGATGACCTACTAACCTACTTCTCCAGTAAGACAGATCTCAAGGTCAGGTACTGAGGAGAGAGAAGTTTTAAGCAAGATGATGATGATGATGATGATGATGATGATGATGATGATGATGGTGATAATGACGATGATGATGACGGTAACTCCCTTAATTCACGGCATTCTATTTTAGGTGACATTTCATGGCATTCTATTTTAGGTGACATTTCACAACGGCTTCATTATTGTTATTTCTCTCCTGTAACCTCTTTAAACAGGCGTGTATCAATATATAAAGACAC
>JADRCH010000109.1:7057904-7078133 GCA_019843965.1 Rhynchomys soricoides
ATCAATATATAAAGACACCAAATAGTTTACGATTTAAGTTCAACTTACATTTATAAAAGTTGTTTGTGGGTACAGGTTGAATCACGAGCTTCACTAGACAAACATTATTGAAGTTGCTAAATCTATTCAAAGTCAAATGTATGTGCAAAAAAACCAAACCAAAACAACAACAACAACAAAAACAAACCTTGAAAGAACATCAAAAATTCCTTAATCATTGCCTACAGTTTTTATGTCTGCAAAGTTTGCCAAGTCAATAAAATGACTTGAGTTCATCTCACAGTCAGATTCATTAGTGATTTACCTCATTGGTTTTCTGGTGACCATTTATCATGAGGTATAGAATCCTCAGAATGAATGGGAAAAGTAAAAACATGACATGCTTGCCTCTTATATAAAATATTTGATTTATAATACACAAATGAACAAACCACGATTGCCTGTCATGTGTTTTTAGAATCTAATTTATTCAACCTCTGCTCAATATTGATCCTGGCAAGCAGCATGGCCCGAAGATAAATTTATTCATTCCACACTTTCGTCAGGAACAAGCCAAAAATTATAGATTTTTTCCCAAGCAGATGATGACAGGCAGTCAGAGGAATGACAAATGGCTGACTTTAGATTTAGTAAGGACAGTTGGACCAGACATTTCCGATAAAGACTGGAGCGTGCTGGTCAAATACAGGTTCATCACAGTCATCATTAAAGCAGAGACTGCCTGCCGCAAACACCCAGGCAGGAGCAGGGCACCGGCCTACAGGGGAAAGGCCATTGGCCACTCAGCCTTTTGCAGCACGCCTCTAAGCAACAGCATGACATGATCATTTATCACACAGAGACTGTCCAGAGCAGTGTCTGGTTCCTTGAGTAATTTATTGACGGGCAGGAGAGTGAAAGGGTTTTACTAAGGCCAGGAAGGCAGTGAGCAACCAGAGCGTATCCAAGGGTGATCGGATTTCAGGGCAGGATTAGCTTAGCCTTACGTAAACATACACTGGAGGGAGTCCGTCCAGGGTCATTTATCAAATGAGGAATAATTAACAAAACTCCAAGCACTCTTTATCTGTATCGTGTAAAGTTGTCTTGTTGTTATGGGCATCACATTCAACAGTATGAAACATACAACACACAGTCCCTTAGAGTAAGAGGAACTCTTGCATAAAATAACCATGGCTGTGTTAAACCTGGGACAGAGGTTTCAGAAAGAGCACAATCTAAGGTCAGAGACTGAGGGCTGGGTTAGTTTTGTGTTTGGCTTTCTTACATGAACTTAACTATTTGTTGGTCAATGGGTCGGAAGCTTCATCTTTAAATTTTGCAGGACAGGCAAAGTCCTACGGACTTATCTGTTTTTATTCCCTGAACTTTATATGCCATGATGATTAATTCTATGTAATCACTTATAAATAAAGACAAGAAACCAGGTGTTAGAGGCACACACCTTTAATTCCAGCACTCAGGAGGCAGAAGCAAGTGGATTTCTGAGTTTGAACTCTTCTACAGACTCTTTACAGACTCTTCTACAAAGTGAGAGTTCCAGAAATAGCCAGGACTACACAGAGAAACCCTGGGCTGAAAAACCAAATAATAATAATAACAACAACAACAACAACAACAGTAGTAGTAGTAGTAGTAGAAGAAGACACATGCACAATAATCAAAAGCCCTGGGAGCCAGAAGGCTGTTTCTAAGAAGACAATTCTTGTTTTCACAAATTATTTGCTTGATCTCTCCAAGTCAAGCACAGACTAAACTCTAGAGGTACATATATATCTTCAGAAAGTCACTATTTTAAAAAGATATCTGCATTCTTTTTTTTTTTTTTCTTCCGGTTGTTTGAGACAGGGTTTCTCTGTGTAGCTCTGGCTGTCCTGGAACTTGCTCTATAGACCAGGCTGGCCTCAGAGATCTGCCTGCCTCTCTACCTTCCAAGTGCTGGGATTAAAGGTGTGTGCCACCAACACCCGGCACATAAATTTGTGTTTGTTGTGTTGTTTGTTTGTTTGTTTAAATAATCTAGATGTAGACACAACTAAAGTGCAGTGCGTTAATTTTTTGTTGTTTTGTTGTTGTTGTTTTTGTTTTTCAAGACATGGTTTCTCTGTGTAGCCCTGGCTGCCCTAGAACTCACTCTGTAGACCAGGCTGGCCTTGAACTCACAGAGATCTGCCTGCCTCTGCTTCCTGAGTGCTGGATGTTGATTGCTCATGTATTTTATGTACTTGAGTAAAATAAAGGTACTCGCCGCCGCTCAGCCCATTTTTAAAAATGGACTCTTTGGGCACATGTAAGAAACACTCCATGTACATATCCTTTCCGTCAAAGAGTAGTCAAAAGAACATTTATTGTTTTTAAAGAGGAGGGGGAGAAAGCAAGAAAAGGAATGGCAGGAAGACAAAGACTTGGGGTGGGGCGTGGGGTTTGACACTGGCTGAGGAGAGGGTGCAATAGGGAGAGAGGGAGGTGAGGCAGGGACCTGAGGACCATGGATCACTTTAAATATCAACATGGCATTTCTAGTAAGCTGTAAAAGCATGCAGATAGTTATCAAGAAATGTAAAACAAAGCTGAATTTGTTCAAATTCAAAGTGGTGGTGCACACTTTTAATCCCAGTACTCTGTAGGCCGAGGCAGGAGGATCTCTGTGAGTTCAAGGCCAACCTGGTCTACATAGTAAGTACCAGGCCAGTCAGGGCTACATAATGAGACCCTGTCAAAACCAAAACCAAACCAAAAACTAAATAAAATACAAACCAAATAAACAAACAGAAAAGCAACAGAAGTAAAAGAAAATTGTAACCCCAGTAAGATTATAATTTCAAAGAAGTTTCTAGGCCCCCAAAAGATGAGCCGGGAGTAACAGTGTGCTCAGTGCAGTCTCCGGGTGATGGGCAGGCAAGTAATTTTTTTTTTTTTCTGTTTTGCAGTTTGACAGGATTTTCCCACATTCTTCATTAAAAAATAGGCAAAAATGTGTATTGCCTGCAGTGCTGGCAGACTGTGTTGGTTGTTTAATTTGATGAACCAATGGGTTTTATTGGGGTTACTTACAGGGGCAGAAATGATTCAGACAGCTGTATCACCAAAACCTGTCTCCAGCATGGGTGACATTCTGGAAAGCTGGGAGCCTGGAGCACACTGCACAGGCTGCAGGCAGCTCAACACACTGGGGAGTGTCCTTCCCGGGTGCCTCAGATGCTCTGAGCCTCTCTCCCAGGCAGAGGGGTAGTCCCTGCTCCCTCCAGACAAGTCCTCAGCAATGGCTGGTGAAGTGTTTACTCACTAGCCTTCACTTGCCTTGATGTGTAAACTCTTATGGATTCTTCGAGAGACAAGAGTATCTTCTCTAAGCAGAAAGTGTTTTCTTAGCTATAGATTGAGTGAATTTAGGGACGACATGATCAAGAGCAGCATTGTGATCCCCATTTTGCCTCCTTTAGCTCCCCCATGACTAGTATAGACAAAGCTGGGGGTTGTATGATTCTACCTGGGGACCTAGGATACCACTGCAATCAATAACCACCTGACAAGCAGCTGCCACAAGGAGTACTAATAATCATAAAATTCCCATGCTTCCTTTTTCTTTCCTAACTACAGGACTTGGAGCTTTTACTGAAAAAACTGATGAAGCTGTGGAAAATGGATCTAAATGGAAATCCTGTTTGTCTTAAACCAAAATACAGGGACAAACTGATACTGACATCCAAGTCACTGGGTGAGTGTTTTACATAACCCAATTAAAGCACTTGTTTAACTTTTAAGTTAATTTATCATCAGGCTTTCCGAAATATAAATAGAACACCTGGCTTGAGAAATTGGTCAACTTAAGTTTAAGTGTTTGAATAATAGCAAAGTTAAGGGTAAGAAGTAATACATGAAAAAAGTCTTCTATTCATAAATAAACACCAGGCAGACTTTTAATAGAAAATGTGGCCACTACCTACAAAACTGGCTAGCCATGAATATGCTAAACTTAGCTTGGTGCGAATCCTTGGTGGGCCTAGCCTTCTTAGCTCTGGTTCTGTTGCTATAACTAATTAAGGTTTGCTCACCTACCATTGGCTAGGAGCACAGGAACGGGGACTGGGGAGTTGCTTTATCAAGTCCTTACAAATGACAACTCCCTAAGTCTACTCTACACTGCAGGAAATGGGCCAAAGCACTTGGATGGGTTTATCAAAATTCCCTAGCATCAGAGAGACGGGCAGTACCATGTTACAAAGGAGCCTTGTGAGAGAGTGTCCTGTTGCTGAACTCTGAGGCATGGTATGCTTGGGTATAAGAATTACTAAAGAGCTAAAATATGATAAGACATCTTCAAAACTCATAGCTGGTTCACCATAATGCTAGTGTAGTGATTCTCTGGCATGGAGAAAAGTAAATCAAATAATGGAAAACATTTTTTTTTTCTCAAAGTGTATGTGCAGGAGCTATCTATACACAGCCACCGAGAGAGAGAACAAACGACACACAGGGAATACGGTGTTATGTTTTCAAAGTTCTGCAGGCGACTCTGCTGTGCAGCCGCTACCCCTTACCTCTCTGACCCCACACACAACTCCATTAGTCTGATTTCCTCAGCCAGAGGAAGAAGTAAATACAATTAATGCTTAATGATTACAAGTATTCTAATATGAAGCAGGTCTGGTGGCACATGCCTTTAAGCGTACACATGGGAGGCAGAGGCTTGAGTTCAAGGACAGCTTGATCTACATATCGAGTGTCAGGACAGCCAGAGCCATATTGTGAGACCCTGACTCAAGAACAAAAATTCAATATGGGTTGCTGTGTAGCTCACTGACTCACTAGGCCCTGAGTCTAATCCTCAGCTCTACAAGATTTCTAAAAGCAAAAACTATTCAGACTGTCTCTTACATAACTACTCCTTCTATAACATACATTATGATTACAAAATTAATACTTTAAAGAAAAACTCAGCTGGCAGTGGTGCATGCCTTTAATCCTAGCACTTGGGAGGCAGATGCAGGCAAATCTCTGTGAGTTCAAGGCCAACCTGGTCTACAAGGTGAGTTCCAGAACAGCCAGGACTGTTACACAGAAAAATCAAAGAAGCACAGGGCTCTGTGGTGGAATACTCATCCAGTATGCACACGTCCTGAGTTCTATCACTAGTACTACAGGGAAAACATGCAGAGAGGAGCAAAAATACCTCCTAATCTGACAATAAATCTACTGTTAAAAACTTTAGTGTTAAAAACTTTAGTGTATCTCTTTCAAGTCTATGCACATATACATATAACAAATCTTTGATTTTTGTCTTTGTTATACTCATTTATCTTCTTTTTACCACATTTAAGACCAGATAACAACAACAACAACAACAATAATAATAAAAGCAAGAAGACTATGAGGGGCCATTTTATGTTACGAAACAAAGCCTACATATCTGGTTTACATAACATGAGTGGAAGCACATTTCATGTTGAGAACAAATCGTTAAAATGAAATAAATCTTACTACCTATGTCAGTTACCTGCTTTCTCTCCAAAATTACTCTATACATAGAGCCTTAGGCAAGATTATATGCTAAAAATGACATGGAATCAGGTTACTCAAGACAGTGTGTATGTGTGTGTGTGTGTGTGTGTGTGTTTACATATATATGTGTACATATATTCACCCAAAACATACTAGCAAGTTATATAATTACTAACAAAAGCAAATATGCAAAGGTATCAATGGAGACAAGCATGTGAGAAACTGAGTATAAAAGTGGCTGATCTTTAATGTGGTTGTAAGTTTTAAAAAGCATGATGGTAAAACATCTTGCCAACTTGTTGAACTGTAGTTTGAAAGTGCTTGTCACTCAGGTAAGAAAGGTGCAGAAAATGTAAAGTGATGACACCTCTGAAGACTAGGCCTCTAGTGTCCACAGCCACAGTTAGAAACTACATGACATCGTAGTAAGGTATTTGGAGAAAGCATGTTTACCTCGCGTATGTGACACCACAGTGTTAGGGTTGTCCAACTGGTAGCTACTGATCTCTTTGCCTGAGTTTAACATTACCACAGATATGCCCAGCCAGGGTGAATGTGGTGCTTCTGGGCCAGCACTCTTCCTGCTGCCTGCAGTCTCCTGCATGCTGGAGTCTGTCACCTGTGGGCGAGGAACGGACCACTAGACTGTTTATCACCCTATACTTTAATACAATATTACAGGTATTTAAGTGGCAGCATTAAATCTTTCAGCAATAGAATCAACTTTTTTAGAGTAGTCTCAGGCTCCCGAAGGAACATGATCAAAAAACTTTTAAGCTGTCCTTACTACAGTCTGGAACTCAGTGGAAGACCTTACTAAAATGACGAAAGACAGTTTAAGAATTATACAGATCCATTGTTAGAAAGATAGTCTCTCTATTAAATAAAAGCCACATAAACCACTTTATGTGATACAAATATAATATAGGTAAAATAAAATAAGGGACTTGTTCAGTATTTTATAGACTATCCATATATAATAAATTGTCACCTATCAGAAATAGCATTTAAAGACATACTAGAATACTTACTATATATACATTTATATATATATACATATATATATATAACTATGTATATAGGTATATGTTGTACACACTTATGTGTGTATATGATATGTGTGTGTGTGTGCGCGTGTATTTGAGATGTATATATAAATTTGAGGACTACAGAGATAGACAGCTCAGCGGTTAAGAGCACTGACTGCTCTCCCTGAGTTCAATTCCCAGCAACCACATGGTGGCTCACAACCATCTGTAATGGGATCTGATGCTCTCTTCTGGTGTGTCTGACGACAGCTACAGTGTACTCATATAAATAAATTTGAGACAGGGTTTCTTTGTGTAGCCCTGGGTATCTTGGAACTCTCTATATAGACCAGGCTGGCCTCAAACTCAGAGATCTGCCTGTCTCTGCCTCCCGAGTGCTGGTATTAAAGGTGTGTGCCACTATGTCTGGATTTTACATTATTTGTTTCTAAGACCAATAGTTAAGTTTATAAAATATCATTTTACTTGCATTATAACAATGCTTCTACTTGAAAATCAACAAGATCTTAGGAGGGGATCAAGCGAACTGTTCAGAGTGAGCATCTTCCTTGTTCTCTTCTTTCCTTATGTTTCAGCTGTTTATAATAAGTGCATATTTTTTAAATCGGGAAACTAAAAATAAAGTTTAAGTGTAAAGGCCAGGGGGTAATGCAGTCAGTACAGTGTTTGCCATAAATGAGGATCCATGTCAAAAGCCAGGCATGCGGCTCATGCCCATGATTCTGGCACTGGGGGAAAAAAAGTCTCTGAAACTCAGTAAGCAGCTAGTCCTTCCAAACTGGTGAACTCCAGTTCCAAGATTAAAGTGAAGACAGATAAAGCTAGACCCTTGACATCAGTCTCTGGACTACACACTCACACACACACACACAGGAACACACAGGAACACATTCACATGCACAAACCACACCATAAAATTAAAAATAAAGTGTATAAATAAGGATTTTTTTCTCAATTATTTTTTTAATAAAAAAATGCTATATTTTGATCAGGTTTTCTCTCCCTCACACCTTCCAGATCCTCCCCACCTTCCTACTTTCCCCACACAATGCCATGCCCTTTCTTTCTCTTTAAAGAAAGAAAAACACACATACAAAACAAAAACAAAAATCAACACAAAAACAAAACCCAAAATATATAAGCAAAAGACCAATGAGACAAAAAAAAAAAAAAAAAATGCCCAAAGCAAAATACGACAAAAAGTCCATTAAAATACCACTGAGTCTGTATTTGTTAGCCAACTACTCCTGGACACAGGACCTGCCCTCAAGTGTAGTTAAAATACCCAAGGGATTTATTAGGAGGAGGCTGAGCTTTCATTTCCCAGGAGGTATTACTTGCAGATAGCTTCTTGGTAGGGTTGGGAGCCCACGTCCACTTCCCCATCTCAGTGGGCCCCACTTATCTGTGCAGGCCCTGGACATGCTACAGTGGTCCCTGAGGGTTCATATGTGCACCACTGCTGTGTGAGGAAGTCCCTGCTTCTTTGCAGCCATCCATCACCTGTGGTTTTACAGTCATTCTGCCTCCTCTTCAGCATATGTCTCTGAGCCCAGGCTGAGGGGCTTAACTGAAGACATCGCATGTACGACTGCGAGCGCCAAAGTCTCTCACTCTGTGCTGTGTCCAGCTGTGGGTCGGTATTAGTTCCCTTCTCAAGCAAGAAGCTTCTCTAACAGTGGCGGAACAAGACCCCGGCATGAGTGTAACAAATGTCATTAGGACTCATTTCATTGCTGTGTTCCTTTAGCAGAACAACAGGACTTAGTTTCCCCTAGTCTCATTTCAGGCTCTTGGCCACAGTGTCAGTCTGGGTGCCATCAGAGAGTGGTTGGTCACTCCCATGATGCTTGTGCCTGTATTACCCCAGCAGATCTTGGCAGGCCACAGGGTTTGTAGCTGGAGTAATAATTACATTTCTCCTTTGCAGAGTACCTTTCAGTACCATAAATGTTAGTCCGTAGGGGTGAAGCCTCTCATTAGCAGCCGCTCAGCTTCTCCATGTTTGATGAGTAATGTCAAGTGCTGCCTTCAGCAGCAGGGCCTTACCATCAGTTTGTGAAGAGCGACCAAGAGTCTGGAATATTTGGCATTTCCATGGTGCAGCCCTTAGCAACAAATCAGGAAGATTAACCTATTCCTGGCACTGGTATTTTTGTTATTGTTGTTTGAGACAAGAGCTCACTCTGTAGCCCAGGGTGGCCTAGAATTCATTATGTAGCCATCCAGGTTATTCCCAAACACATGGTAATCCTCCTGCTTCAACCTCCTGAATGACAGGATTTCTAACATAAGCAAGGTATTTTTAAAAGGACTCTATTTTAGCTTATGAGATAATATGTGGTAAGTATATCTTTCTATTTTTATTTTCATATGTCTATATTGATAGACATATGAAAATAAAACACATACTGTATTTTTAACATACATATCTTCTCCAGAATTTCTTGATGGAAAAGAAATAAAAAATCTGGAAAGACAATTCCTAATGAATTGGAAAGCATCCAAAGATGCCAAGAAAATCAGCCAGAAAAGGAGAGGCAGAAGTGAGGACGCAAGCACCTCCTACATAAGTAAGTAGAGCAGTGGAACAAACGCCACAAAAACCAAGCGGGAAGCTGTGTTGAGGGTTTGCTGTGGAGGTGATTTCAGGCTTTATCGTGTATTCAGTTACCTAGTTGTCAGTGAAGGTAAACACAAAAATTTTACCTGCAGTGAGAATGGTAGCCAGTATGAACCAAGCGCGGCCCTGGGTTCACACTGGCTGAGCCCGTTTCAGCCACATACAGGGTCATGCTGAATGTGGGGAAAACGTAAGGTTTTATCTCAGCAAGTAGATATGTCAGTTGCATAAACGATATAACAGTCAAGTTATAACCTGTGAAACCGAAGTCACTATAACATCAGTGCAAAACAATCCATTTTTTTCATTAAGATAAAAATTGCACACATGGTTGCTCACATCCATAAAAGGACTCTGAGACAGAAGGATCACAATCAGTTTAAGGCCAGCCTGAGTTACATGATGAATTCCAAGACAGTCTAGGCAATGGAGTGAGATCCGGTCAAATAAACAAACAAACATTAAAATTAAATATAAATCAACCATATCTGACCTGCATTCTATGGCCAGTCCATGTCTTGTGCACATGCTAATGACTAAATGCTTGGATTATGGTATGCTTGGTTGTGTTAGAAGGACACACTAACCTTTGCCTAACTAAATACAAATAAGAATAATGTAACAGTTATCTTGGCCGTATGAGGAAGCCTACCGGAATCGACCCCGTCGAGTCTTTAGTGGAATAAACCTCCTGTACCCACAACAGTCTTTGAATGCCAGCATTTTGCTCCACAACTAACTCTTCCTGGATGTAGGGGCTTGAAGCATGCCTGGGCAGCTGTTCGGGATTGGACCTTAGGCAGGACAGTTGCAGAGACAGTGCAGAGGTCTGTCACTCTAGGAGAAGGTTGAGGTGAGGAAGGTGGAGTAGAAAGTCTCGGGGGTCTGGAGATCTTGCCATACGGTGCCACTGAATGGGGTCCACTGAAAAGCATTCAGGAGAGTTTGGGACTTGGTTAGCTGACAGTATGTGAATGATTGACACTGTGCTGGCAATGCACATTTCTCAGGGTCTGAAACTTGAAAAGCACACAGGAGGCGTTTCTTCTCCTGGCTGTATTGTAACCTTGTAGCCCTGCCTGTTGGTACTACTTGTACTCCTAGATATTTCAAGGGCTAAGGCGGGGAGAGGTCAAGTGTGAGGCTGGTCCAGGCAACTTACCCTGTCTCAAAACAGGGACAGGATGGGCATGGCAGCTCAGGGGTAGAGCACTGTGTATGAAGCTCTAGCTTCTCTTTCTCCCCCCGTCCCCCCTCTCTGTCCCTCCCTCCCTCTCTCCAGCATTTTATGGCTTTCAGTATCACACCAAAGCACCCTATTAATACTGAAGTACCCATGGAATTAAACACGAACACTACGCCTACACTTAAAATCATATTTCTTTCACCTTCATAGATTTCAAAAGTTTTTTTTTTTTAATCCACAGACTGCAATGTTTGAAGTTAACCATTTAATTTTCTCAAAGGAACCCTTATTAACCCCTTTATAACTAGTGTGCACACAACTAATTAACAAAAGTTCAAGTTATGTGAAGACACCCACAATAAAATATCTGAAAAGGAAGTTAGGAAACAGCTCCATTCACAGTAGTGCCCAAGAGTCGGGGACTCAGGGGTAAACCTAACTGGGAGGGCAAAATGACAATCCGGACACAAATGAAAAGGCATTCCATGTTTGACTTAAAAGTTAGCACATCCAGCCGGGTGGTGGAGGCCTGCGTCTTTAATCCCAGCAGCCAAGGTGCAGCAGCAGGGGGATCCCTGTGATTCAAGGCCAGCCTGGTCTACAGAGTGAATTCTAGGACTTCCAGGGCTACACAGAGAAAGTGTCTCAAAAAAAAAGATAAGAAGAAAGGAAGAAAGGAAGTCAGTCACACTATCTGTCTGACCCAAAGTGATCTACAGATTCAATCCCTGTCACAATCACGTCAGCTTTTATAAAAATAAGAAAAACATTCTAAATCCACATGGAGCCACAAAGATCACAGATAACCAAATTAGTCATGACAAAGAAAGTTAGAGGCATCATAGTTTCTAATTTCAAAATGCATTATGAAGTTCAGTAATCAAAATACTATGAAACCAGTAGAAAACAAATGAAGCCACAAATAAACACGAACTGAGTCTGATAATGGAAAGAGGTAAGCTGCTTCAGTGGGCTTGGGAACATTACACAGCCACATTCAAAAAAATCAAACTGTACCCTTCTACTCAAAAAACAATGTAAAGTGGACTAAAAATGTAAAGACATGAAACCATTAAACTCCTAGCAGAAAGCATAGTGGGTAAGCTCCACATAATTCATCTTGGCAATGACTTTGGTGGCAACACAGACAGAAACACAGAAATAATTAAGCTAGACTAGATCAAACTGAGCAATTTCTGTACACGAAAGAGCAAAATGACACCCACGAGATGGGAGAATGCTTCAGACCATGTATCAAACAGACGTTACTCTCCAAAACAATAAGAAACTCCTACAACTCAATAGCAAAGAAATTTAATAACCAACTTCAAAATGGGTTAAAGACTTGAGTGGACATTTCTGAAGAGACATTAAAAGTGGCCACCATAATAAAGTAGTACAGGAAGAGATGCTTGCTCAGCAGCCATGATGAGTCAGATAGAATGGTTATTATTTTAAAAAAGTGCAGGAGAGGTGGCTCGCCAGCTAAGAACATGTTTCTTTTCCAGGCATGCATGTGGCACACATACAGGCAACACATACACACGTAAAATAAAAATAAATAAATCTCTAAAAAAAAAAAAACTGCATGTAAAGGTAAGATGAGAGAGTCAGGAGTTCAGAACCAGCCTTGGCGATATGAAACCTTGTCTCAAACAAAACGAAAGCCCCAGGGGTTAGCAATGATGGAGAACATGAGACTTACTTCTTCATTATTCCTGGGATCAGGAACAAGGGAGAAGAATTTATAATGTCACATTGTTGAGCCCATGGTTGCTCCACCCATGTGTTTAGGCAAAGCGTGCAGGCAGAGCGTGATGGAGGTGGCTCTTCACTTCTTGGCAAGCAAAAGGCCAAGCAAAGAAAATAAAGGAAGGAGCCAGGGCAAGTTAGAGCCACTGAGGACATGTCCCCAGTGACCTGCTTCCTCCTCCTTACACCCCCCAGGTGCTGTCAGATCACAAACCCACTCACCATTAGGCCAGAGACTTCAGCATCTAATTGTCCTTGTAAGCGCCTTCACAGATGTGTGCTTCTCACCTCCTCCAGACATTTCTTCTTTTACTGTTTGTGCGTCTGCACACGTATGCGTGCAGGTGCCCATGGTGTCCAGAAGAGAGTCAGATCCCTGGGAGACAGAGTTACAAACATTTGTGAGTTGTCCATGGTAGATCCTGGGATTCAAACACTACTCTTCAAGGTCAAGAAGCAAGTGTTCTTAACAACTGAGACATACATCTCTGTCACCCCTGCCTGCCAAACCATTTTACAATCAAAATCAGTGAACTGATTTTGAGCTGTTATACATTGTAATTTTTAACATTATATATATATATTTGAAAGCCTTCTAAATTTTAGCTATATACTGGGAATTAAAGTAAAATTACATAGATTGTAGCCTCTTACTTCAAGGATCGTACAACTAAAAAGTAATCTTAAATATAGCCATATAAATCAAAGCTGGAAATATAATCAAGTACTTCAATAAGATCCAAAATGATTCCATTTTTTTAAAAAAATTATTTATTTAATTTTTATGTATAAGTGTACACTGTAGCTGTCTTCAGACACACCAGAAGAGGCATCATTGGATCCCATTACAGATGGTTGTGAGCTACCATGTGGTTGCTGGAAACTGAACTCAGACCTCTGGAAGAGTAGTCAGTGCTCTTAACCACTGAGACATCTCTCTAGCCCAAATGATTCCATTTTTAAAAAGTATTTGTTTTCACAGCACATGGAAGATTAATATATTGATTTAATAAATATTTTCAGGGTAGCTCAGGATGAGACCCTGAGTTTAATCTTAGCACTCAAGAAAAATAATTAAGCATGTTGGATATTGGGCTATTGAAGGGAGTGGGGCTTTGTGAGAAATTCTGATCTAGCAACATGGCTGTCTGGCAAGGGTTCACATCCAAAGACCACCTAGGTCTGTGTGCTCCTCCTGGAATATAGACATGCCACATATCTTTAATCCCTCTGCCTAGAATACAGACATGTTCTTAGTCCTTTAATCCCAAACAGTGTAGGTAAGGTTAGTTTGTAGAAGAAAGCAGCCATGCCTGAAAGTGACATCTAATTGAGGGGCAGAAAGAGTGACAAATCAGAAAAAGATTTGATAGAACGAGTCAGAGATAGGATATGTTCAATTCTCATGAAAACAGACAGGAAAAAGAGTAGACTTAAGAGAGTGGCTCACAGAGAGAGAGAGAGAGACAGAGGGGGGAGGGAAGGAGGGAGAAAAGGAGAGAGGGAGGGAGAGAGGGAGAGAGGGAGGGAGGGAAGAAGAGAGAGTGTTTTACCAGGATGGTTCTACAGAGACAGGTTGCAAGTGGAGACAAAAGGAGCCAGAAGATTAGAACAGATTGCCAGTGTGAGTTTGAGGCCAAGCTGAACAATTCAGTTGGAAGCCAAGAGAAGCCTGTTTGAAACAGTCAGCTTGGAGAGGAATTTGAGCCAGAACAGCTGAGTTGAGCCAGCCAGCCAGAGTTGAGAAAGAGCTAGAAAGGGTGAGCTTATTCAGTAGTAAGCTTCTGAGATTATAGTTACATCAGGCGAATAAAAGTTAATTTTACAGGGCTTAGAGGTAAACAAGGCCTTCCCCACTAAAAGGGACATCACAGATGGAAACCATAAATGATACAGAATGATAATTGCTCAAGTAAAGGTATGAACATCTATGCATGGCTAGTTCATGCCCTAAAGATTATTTTGAAAATAAATTTAGAAGAACAAAATTTAAGTCATTTACGCTTATACTAATGATAGCATGTTCATTTTCTCTGTAAGAATTAACTATGAATTTTCTTGTATGGTTTTTATGTATAAAAGTCTATGATGTTTGATTTGGGGTGTTAATTTGTTATTGATTTTACTGTAGATTTGTCTTTGTTTAATTCCATTCAATAACATATAATTTAAGATACTAATATATACCATTTGATAATCTAGTAATTAGTTTCAAAACAGGATGCTTTTAATTCTTTGTATGCTACAGGTAACTTTGAAACAATACATCACATAGTTCCTGTTTATTACCCACAGGTGGGTAAGCCAAAAGTAGTCTTTTTCTCTGATGTACAGAGATATCTTGTACATGGAAATGCATCTTCAAAATATTCCCAAGAAAATAAAACTACTATTACTGAAGACATAAGGTAGGTCCCTTTAAATGTTTGTATGGTTTGTCTTTTTCAGGGGAGTGGGATATCCTGACTGTCAACACAGATGAAGAGGGGTCCTCCTAGCCATCTGCTCTCTCACACACACAGACATGCACACTTTAGTGTTGTTGGTCACCACAAACATTCATAAAACTGCGGAGGTGGGGATGGTTCTGGAAAAGTTGGGAGTTTGACTAGATGCACTGGGGGTGGGGGAAAGTTGTGGATAAAGATGTCTGAATCTTGAGGTGAAAGGGACCATCTCAAAGGAAGGTGAGGTCTCTGGGTGATGGGCTCTAGTGACAGGGTAGAAGAGGGCGTGGCAGCAGAAAGGAGGAGCACAGGGAGCATGTAGACTGCTCTCTCCTCCTCTCCAAACCAGAAGTTCTGAGCTCGCTCGCTCTGGAGACATTGGAAGCTTCATTCACTCCCAAAGGGGTTTAGGATCCAAGAGAAGGTTTGAGTCTCCAGCTTAACTTTGATTCTAAACTCATTCCAGCTCTATATAAATCTATTATAAACTTCCTAATAAGAAAACAGCTGCTTTTGTTTTTATTATTATTATTACATACAAACTTACACCATTCCAGGAAATAACCTCATCTATCCTAAAAGACATACTTCCCATGTATTAAACAATACAAGAGAGAAACACAAACAAGTGGCTGGGATACGACCAGCTAAAATCCCAGAGCTCTGGAGGTTGAAGCAGGATGATTAGGTGTTCACCGCTGTCACCAGCTAAACAAGTTCAAGCCCAGCCTGAGCCAAAAGAGGTCCTGTCTTTAAAAAAAAAAAAAATCAAATTAGACAATCCTAATCTCAAGTATTTTACAAGCTAGGTGGGAACCAGATGTATCAGGAGTGATGTACAATGCTGGCAACGGCATTGTTAGTCAGACAGACGTTAACACAGTCTATGCTTTGTATTTCAGCCTTTCCATTTATGTACAGTTTCCCTTTTAGATGTTTAATCCCCTCCCTTCCCCCTCCTGAGCAGTACTGAGATTGAACCAAGGTCCTCAGTCATGCGAGACAAGCATTCTACCGCTGAGCTAGAGCCGAGCTCTTCCTTTGCACTCACAGCAATCCAATGATTGCTCTGCTGACCTCCCAGTCAGACAGTAGAGTTCATCACTACAACCAAGGGTAATAATACTATTTCACTGAGAAAGTAATCAGAGCTAGTGGCTGTACTTCGGAATTGTAGTTATCTTTCCGGAACTGCCTGCTGAAGGGCAAGTAGGTCTCTCATGTGATCTTCGTTTCAGGGTCCTGTCTGTCAGTCATGGCTTGACAACCTCTAGCCACGCCCAGCAGAAGAAGCCCTGTGAAGGCCCTGGGACCCAGTGCTCCCCCTGCCCACCGCAGAGTAGCTCAGGACTGATGCGGTACAGACCTAGAGTCTGTCGCTCTGTGAAATGCTAGATGGAGGGAGGAGAGGAAAAGGAACCCGAGTTTGGGTTTTCGCCTCTTCTCCATTCACAGTAACAGGAGCTGTGTGAGAACATGCTTTGATGCTCACGCTCACACACAACCTGCAAAACCAGAGCCTCCCACAGCACCCTGACAGTCTCTTAAAGACAGGCATTACCACGTGGTAACTGGATCCACAGTGAGCTGTGGCACAGAACACGATCTGCATCCATGTGCAAAGTCTGGATCGTTAGGAGTACCCTAAAGAGACAGCGGGGATCGCTCTCCTCTCTTTATCCTAACCAGCCTCGGAGCTAAGAGCATCTTTTTAAGCAGAAACCATCTCTGCCGCAAGTACGAACTGCTCTGAACAAGGCTAGCAGAACAGGAGGCTTGTGAGACGCTCCTGCCACTATGTGAAACTGAGTATGTTCAATTCGGAGTTTTCAGTTTTAGCCGTGGAAAGAAATGTTGGGCAAAGCTCTCTTTCCTCAGGAAACCTTTTCTCTGAAAGCATGTCAAATATTGTATTGGTTTAAGTCTGACTGGATGGCAACAATAGTTATGTCTCTTTTTAATAAAAGGTGATCAAATATATTATAGAACTTCCTCAAGTGCTTGACAAAAGTTTTTTAGGGTGTGCCTGATGCATTTTAGTAATTTGGAGAGGGAATCTTATTTGCTCACAATAACTAGTTCCCATTTTTTGCTTCTGTATCACAATTCATGCATATAATTTCCATTTTCAATTGAAATATAGCACACATACAAGGCAGAAGGCTAACGCATGGCTCAGCACTTTTATATAGGAACGCAGCCATGCAACCTTGAGTAACTTAATGTCAAAGCAAAACAAAATTCCTAAAGATTGGTAAAGTACAAAAGACAACGCATTAATAATTTGGTCTGGAGGGATTGGAGAGATGGCTCACAGACCTTAGTTCAGTTCCTACCACCCACACAGCAGATCACCAGCCGTCTGTGACTCCTGTTCTAGGGAATCCAACACCTTTGCACAGACACATGCAGGCAAAACATCAACGTACATAAAATACATAAAAATAAGTAAATCATTAAAAAGAAGGAAAGGAAATATATTTTTTGTTTTTACAAAACATCCCTAAGAAAATAATAATTTGGCCTGGAGTGTTGGATCAATGGTAGAGCATATTTGTCTAGTATCATGTGTTCAAGACCCAATGCATGGGCCCAAGCACACACACACACACCATCTAAACACAAACACAAACACACACCATCTAGACACAAACACACACCATCTAGATACACACATATACCATCTGAACACACACACACACACCATCTGAACATAAACACACACACACTATCTGAACACACACACCATCTGAATACAAACACAAAGATCAGATTATTTTCAGTTTCTAAGAAAATCGATTGAAGCAACTCTTTCCCTTAATTATTTTAAAGGTGAACATGAGGTGACATCCACAATATGTTTTACAAGCTATATTTAACATTCAAGGTGAGGAGCCTGCAGAGCTGAAAGCAGTACATGTTCCAAAAGCAACAATCTGTTGCACACTCCTTGAGGGCTCTGCACATTGGGAGTCGTGCCTGCACGCAAACTGGAGCACCGCAAAGCAACAGCTGTCTGAAGACAGGGGAATGTTTTCCCTGTCTCGTATAAATGCGTGCAGTCTACATGTGTATATTTACACAAGCCTGCTTTCCCTGCAGGGAGGAAAAAGTCAGACTTACTGACGTTGTTTTTGACCCTCAAACTGAACTTGATACTATCAAAGTAAGCTTTAATTAAAGATCAGGCCTAAACTTTTTTATTTAAAGGCTGATTCTGAACAAACGCCTTCGCTGTTCAATTAAAAATAATGTATGGTATTAAGCAAAAGCAGCACGCACTGTCGCTTCCCTCTGTATTCGTCACAGTGAGCACTTCTGACAGAGACTTCCTCTCTTCAAATATGCTAGGGGGTGCTTGAACCTTAGTGGTTTACTAAATAGACATTAAACCCGTAGCTGCTGCTAATAAGGCCCACCAAGAACACGACTGTATAGCACTGTACCATGAAGAGAGCATATGGTTACTTGGTTACTTAACTATCTCCCAAGTCCAAGCCATGCTGATAACCACAGACCCACGTATTTTGCTAATTTAAAAATATGTTTGCAACTGTGTTAGGCTATGCAGTGTCTTAGATATCTTTAAGGAATATGAATCCCGGGGACTCGTAGTTCACAGGAATGTGTTCCCTCCATGCTGGTTAACTATGAAATACCTAGTTAAGGTATTTGCTAAGCTATGGGGGGGGGGTTGTCTTTGAATTAAAGGTGGATTCTAGGGCTGGAGAGGTAGCTTAGCAGGTAAGAGCACTTAGGCTGTTCTTCCAGAGGTCCTGCGTTCCATTCCTGGCACCTGTACAGCAGCTCACAGCTGTCTGTAAGGGTAGTCCCAGGGACCCACTCCCTTCTTCTGCTGTGCACGTGTACACGCAGACAGAACACCTACATATATAAATAAATCTATTTTAACGGTATATTCTAATAGTTATAACTGGCCGTCACGACCGGTGACGTTGTGTTTAAACAGTTGTAAGAACAGATCTATGTGTTTCAAAAAGCATTTTAAGAACTGTGGTAATATTTTTAGGCATAAAACTCTAGGGTGCTTTTACGTAAACTTACACTCAAAATCAAAATGCTTTTAGTTTTGTTTTGCAATTCTTCCTTCAGTATACCTAATTTCACATGCTAAATAAGCATTGTGTGTATAAGTAGATAGAATGCTAACATTTTGATCTGCAGTTCTTAAAGTCTCTTGAGAGTAGGAGACATCCCCAAGAGCAACAGTAGAAAGCAACAAAAAGATTTGCATTCTAACATGCTAAGCTAGTGTTTGGGAATTCTGGCTTCAGTGCTGTCAATATAAGCCTAATTTAAGCATTTTAAAAGGCTTATATTTTGAAATATAAACCTTTATTTTTCAAACAATTTTTAAATACTGAACTTCTTTAATAAAAATATTCTGACTCCAATTGCGAAGCTCTCAATGACTCCACAAAGATATTCCCAGGTCTAGGAAGGTACAGACGGTCACGCAAGTGAGGAAGAGACTAAGCGGAATGGACAAGCACATCCATGTGCAGCTAAAAGCACCGCAGGCACTCAGCCCTGAGCCATGTGGACAGGTGTACATGGACTTGAGAAATCAGGGCAAGCAAGGGCAAAATCATTTTAGTAAATATTGGTTCAGTCTTTCTTTTTAATAGTAACACATTAGAGCAAGTGGAGAGATGCCTCAGTCAGCAAAGCACAAGAGGTCCTGCATTTGGATCTCCAGCACCTACATAAAGCCCAGAAGAGCAAACAGCACAGGCCTGGAATCCCATTACAACCCGGGGTGGGAATGGGTGGATCCCTCCCTGATGCTCACTGTTGGCCAGCCTAGGCAAATTGGAGAGGTCTAGGCTCAGTGAGGAACACTGACTCAAAAAGTTTTAAACAAACAAACAAACAAAACCCCAAAACAATAACAAACACAAACACAGAAGGTATATCAAAACTGATGGATATGAACACCAAAAATCAATCTCTAGCCTCCACGTGCACCTGCTCCCATGCACACACATGCCCACCCGGCCTCACACACACAGGAAGACGGTAACATGAGAATGGATAAGAAATAAAAAGAAGTCTCGAGATACTGACTAGATATGGAGTTCCTAGAACTCATACACTCAAACCAGGAAATGAAAAATCAGGAGGCCTCTTAGCACATCGGTTTGATGCATTATAAAGGTAAATATACACTCCAATTAGTGCGCAGAAAATTTCCCAAGTCAAATGAAAGTCTACACCCAAGAGAAACTAACTCTACCTGGGTGTTTACAATGTAGTAATTGTAACCACTAAATACTTAATGCAACTACATATATCTCAAGTGTGATATGGATAAACAACCTGTAATATATATGTATTATGTATGTATGTATGTATGTATGTATATACACATATCCAGGCTAAGAACACTATTCTGCAATGAGAGGAAATCAACCATTAATATAATAAACATGAATGGGTCTCAAAAGCTTTAAGTGAAAGTAGCTAGACTTTAAAAGAAACCTACTATGTGCTTCTATTTGTGTAATATTTTGGCAAAAGGGCCATAGTGACAGAAACTAGATCAGGACTCTCCAGGAACTGGAGGTGGGTTGACTTCAAAAAGGGAATTGTGGCAGATAATGGAGGTGTTCTGTGTCCTTATCCCCGTGGTGCTTACAGTGCTGCGTA
>JADRCH010000109.1:7078143-7100491 GCA_019843965.1 Rhynchomys soricoides
CGTATACATCTTCCCGTGGTGCTTACAGGGCTGCGTATACATCTTCTCGTGGTGCTTACAGGGCTGCGTATACATCTTCTCATGGTGCTTACAGTGCTGCATACACATCTTCCCGTGGTACTTACAGTGCTGCATACACATCTTCTCAGACTTGAACTCAAAAGGAGACATTTAACTATAAAAGTTATCTGTTATTTATTTATTTAGAGACAGGATCTCTTTTTTACACTGGCAATCCTGGAACTTGATATGTAGACCAGGCTAGCCTGGAACTCATAGAGATCTGCCTGCCTCAGCCTCCTGAGAGCTGGTGTTAAAGACATGTGCCACCATACCAGGCTAAAAGTTATTCCTTAACTTAAACAACAAATGGTTGAAACCAATTTATTGTCAAATATATACAAAGTATATGCATAGTATAAAATGTTTAAACATTTATTCTATGCTATGTGATATTTGCTTTTTAGCTTTAATCATAAAGACAACCTTAACATTATAACTTAACACATTTAAAAGACTTAAGAATAATTCTTAGACTTACACCATACTCAATGAGTAAAATCTACAGCATTCTAATGTCATACTTTTTGAAAACTAGACAGCTAAAAACTTCAAAGCAAGATACACAATGAACATATAGTTGGACTGCTAATAATGTCATTCAATCTAAAGTATTTGTCTTAATAATAGACACAAAAACTTTTGCAAAATATAAATATTCAATTGTATGGCGAAGATTATGAACATTAGAGACAATCTACTTAGCCATTTACTAGATATGCAACACCGGGCAAGTTGCCCAATCCCTGGGAATCCCATCCTCAGTTTTTGTAAAGGCAGAATGAGAATATACCCATAAAGTACTCAACACATGAGAAATGCCAAATGGCACCTGTCACTTATGAAATAGTTAATGATGAAATAGTGGAGTTTTAGAATTACCTATACGTAAAGTGACTGAAATCTAACTATAAAAGTCTCTTTCAGGAATTTGGACTTAGAATCAGTCTGCCTAGAATAGCAAAGATAGAACAAAAAAAGGAGAGGCTCGGTGGTTTATTCTGTGCACATTAGTCTTTCTTCTCACACACTGTTGGGCAATGCAAGCTCTGCTGCCAGCCAGTGCTGTCCAGGGCACACACAGGCAGCAGGAGAGCCACAGGCTAGCTAGAATGATGTGTCCAGGCAAAACAGGGAAAGCAGGGAAGCCGGGCTGGCTATTCGCCTTTTCCACCATTAGTGTGTCCTGGGTTCTTTATCATCTTTTTTGCATGTCCAGTTAATTAAATGCTGGTGTGTTGTTTTTGTTTGTTTTGTTTGTAAATACAGGAATCTGTCCTTGAAGGAATCTGAAAGCTTGCTAACAAAAAACGATATCCATGAACCTCACCTTCTCCAAAACCCACAAGTAAAGGAAAATTTGTCTGAGAAAAAGGAGTAAATTCAGCCTCGAGTGATTTGATTTCTTCATAGAACTAGGCAAGAGCATGTTTTGAGGGTTCGTAGACTTCATTTATCTCGGTGTGTAAGTTGTTTGATTTGTTTCTTTATAGAATCTGAGACTTTGCTTTACGTGTGTGAATTCTGGGATCTATTTACTTTATTAGCTGTTAAATAAAATTTACCAGGAAATAAAATGTGGTTTCTTATTAAATACGAGGCCTTGAATCAAGGGAATCTGAGTGTGCTTTCTAAAGCCTAAAGCCCATTACAGGCTTAGAATCACCCTGATTCACTAACAAGCCCACATTCTGGTTCATCGCGGTTTAAGAAGTCCTGTGTTGCTATACCTTACTGCTTGGTATTCCCGACGTGGAAAGTTAGAATCTGCAGCAAAATGTTCGAGAATCTATACTCAGAGCCTTCAAAGAGGAAACCGGGCTGATTCAGAGAGTCTGGCTGGGCTGCGGCAAGGACCGCGTCCTCCACGGGGAAGGCCGGGGCCGGGGCCAGCCTGAGCCTGTAGGCGAGCGTGTGCCGAGGCGGGAAGGTGGCTGTGGCGGTGGCGGGTCTCTAGGTCTTGGTGTACTAAGGAAAGGGTTTTACTGCAAGAATCTTTACCTTGCGGAATTAAAGGCGGGCGGGGACGCACACTCGACGGCTCTCCTCCTCAAGTCCCGGGGTTGTAAACCGCGGGCTCCCACCTCAGCCCGGCCACGGTCAAGCGGGTCTCAACCTTCCGGCCGGAGGGGGCGGAGTCAGGCTTCCTCCCCGCCCCCGAGTGGTTTGATTGATGAGTCTGTCCACCGAGGGGGCGGTTCCTGGACGCTGCTGCCCCTAACCTAAGGGCTCGGGTGGGCAACCCTCTGGGCCCGACGTGGCTTTGCTGTCTCCCACTTGCTGGCTTCTGACGCCCACATAAAAGGCGTCTCAGAGGCTGGACAGGAATGGAGTGACCCGCTCGACGTCCCTGGCTGCCTAACTCTGCTCAGCTTAGCCCCGCACGGCCGCTGCGGAAGGGAAAAGGTGAGGTGAGGCCGGAGTCCCGCAGCACGGTTTCCCTGGGCGGGCTGGCGGGCGGGCAAGCGGGATGTCTCTGCGGGGACCGGAGGCTGAGCCCTGTGCGCTTTCAGGAGCAGCCCAGCACCCGGGGACTCGAGGGCGAGCCCGCGGTGCGGGGTCTCACGGCCGCTCCGCTCCTTTGCAGTGCACGCCGCGGGAACCAGAGCCGGAGCAGCCATGGAGCGCGGCCGTCCGGCCAGCAGTCCACGCAGCGCCGAGCCTGCCCCGCCGCCCGCCGCCGCCGCCTCCGCCCGCGACTCGAGCCCAGGACGGACCGGGGCCGGGCCGATAGGCTCCGGCGGGGTCGCGGCGCGCTCCGGGGGTGGCCGTCCAGCTGCCGCGAACGCCGCGCGGGAGCGCAGCCGTGTGCAAACCCTGCGGCACGCCTTCCTGGAGCTGCAGCGCACGCTGCCGTCGGTGCCGCCGGACACCAAGCTGTCCAAGCTGGACGTGCTGCTTCTGGCTACCACCTACATCGCCCACCTCACCCGCAGCCTGCAGGACGACACCGACGCGCCAGGAGACCCCAGTCTGGGCGCCTTGCGAGGTGACGGCTATCTGCACCCAGTTAAGGTAGGCAACACTTCTGGGCTGGGAGCCCTCGAGCCACACTGTCACTGCCTGAGCTGATCCCACGGAGCTGGAATTCCTCCCAGCCACCTGGGCCCGCGGGCGATGGTGACAAGGTCCCTACTACAAGAGGCTGCTTCTTAACAGTTTGCAGTCAGGAGGCTGGAGCGTTTAGCTCTACCTGGGCTCGCACACAGATTTCTCCACCTCGGTAAAGGTTTTCAGGGTGAAAAATAGGGAAGCCGTTGTACCTTCTGACAACCTGGTAACAACTAAGTTACATTCATGCCTTCGAGTGCCAAGTGTCTTTAACTTAAATAATTACATTCCTACTGTCTTTTTCTTGAGCTATTCCAAAGGCTTCATGAATTAAACGAAATCATGGAACTAATTCGTGGCCCCTAAAGTAATTATTAAGAAGAAAAAACTGCCAAAATCATTAAAAACAAATGAGAGCATTCTGCATTCCCATATGGTAAAATTTTAATCACAGTTAAATCTGGTGGACTACACAGCTACCAAGAATGTTAGGGAAAAAAACCATAATGTTTCCTTTAACTGTCATATTGGCATGTGTGTTGAGTGAAGTGGTCTGTATTCAAATTAGCCAAGAGAAACCATTTTGCATGATTTCTTTATATATGTGTGAAGTGGTCATGAGTGTGGCTCCTGATTTTCGTTTTCACCTGTAGTGCAATGATCGCTGCATCCTCTTCTTCTAGATTTCTTTGGAAACCTCCCATTGATCTTTCTCTTCAAAATGAAGACTATCTGTAGTTTCTAAATTTAAGTGTTCACATTTGTGTCATGCTGTTCTGTAGTATTTGAACACAAAATCACACAATGAGAACTTAATCTTCAGTATCTAAGTGTTGAATAGATTATGAGTTAACAAAAACAAGGGACTGCATTTTGTTGAAATGTAATAAAATACATCCCCTAATTTTATTTGTGCTTAAAATTAGAGTGCATTTTAACAGAACTTACTGCGAAAATACTATTAACATGGTGGTAGATTTAAAACAGTTCAAACGTTAAATGTGAAACGTGAAATATTATTTATAATAATAATAGAACTCATTCCATCCCCAAGTTTTATAATGTAGTGGCTGAAAAGACACTCATCACAATTAAGAGTTTTGTATTACAGTGAGCATTAAATGAATGGGCCCAATAGTACAGATGACTCTCTTAATTGCCAAACACCATGAGAGTCATTGTCCCTAACAGTGATAAGCAAGAGTTTAAAAATGGTGGGATCTTGTTGTTAGAGGGCCAGTTAGGTAGAGTAAGAGAGCGGTTTTAAAGATCTTCGATTTGAGCTCCGTTCTTGTTAGTTGCTGAATTTTTATACATCTAAACAAAGCAACATCATTTTAAATATTCCTTAAAATAGAAACAAAGCACAATGATGCATACATGCACATGAAGATGCCATAAAGTTTATTACTTTGTATGCAAACCTAGGAATTTATAATGCATATGATTTAAAACAAGCTGAAAATGGAACAAATATTCCTTAGTGGAGAGGGAGAGTCAGAGTTGTACTCACTGATCATATCTGGAGACATTAAAGTGGGGTTTTTGTTGGCTGCCACGGAAAGTGACTTTCCAGGGGATATCACACACCCACTTACTGACAGTTTGATTCTTATTTCTTCAGTTTTCATTTCACATATGAAAATGTTCCCTATTTGTGAGAGACAGTGCTGTGCTTTAGTGTGTACATTGGTGTTCAAAAGATGCTGCCCGGAACAATTACAGCCACACCACGATCAGAGCGATCACGTCTGTCCCGGCAGACGTTGCCTATCATGCTACGAATGTTCAAAAGTCGTTTATGCGTGCATATTAGAAAACATTAGGTACATTATCATCATCTATAGTCACCCACCACAAGACGGAAAATCCAAACTCAAAGTGCAGGCTGCGTTGTGAAGTTGCCTGCCACGGCTGTTCAGGGCTGCCTAATCAACTGTCTAAGGCCGCTTTCAGCCGATGTCTACTTTGTATATAACTGAGCACTGCTTCTTCAGAACTAATGTTTTAAACTTAATTTTATTTTAGGTTCAGCTTGGAGTTAAAATAGGATGTAACTTTCTCCCTTTCAACAGTATTCACTCTCCTTAACTTCTTGCGGTTCTTGTCAAACACTCAAGTATGTTATTTTTAGAGTTATAATCAAAGCCTTCACTTGTATCACTAGTATTGCTAAACCGTTCTCGTGGTGTCCCATAGACCTTGAAATTTTAATCCACATTAGCTAAATAAATCTCACTAGCATTAATGTGTCTTAAAGTTTAAATATTGTATACCTTCACTGTCTGTCATAGGTTCAGATTCTTACTTAAGTACTTTCTTTTCAGAAGTGGCCCATGCGATCAAGACTGTATATCGGTGCAACTGGTCAGTTTCTGAAGCACTCTGTCTCTGGAGAAAAGGCAAGCCATAGCAATGCTCCAGCGGCCTCACAGCCATAGGCTGCCTGGTGGAGTCTGGCAGAGGGGTAGATATTATGTTTAAAGACTGTGAAATAATTGTATTTATTGCATTGGACCTAACAAACACTGTTTCCAAAAGTTTACATTGAAACCTGTAGATGAATATCAACATCTGTATAAATAAATGTGGAATGGAATAATCAGCCCTATATGAAAATGTATAGCTATTGTGTCAGTGCTACATAGTAAAGAGAAGCTATTGGAAGAAATGAAGGACACACACAAGCACAGAGTTGTACATGCCCAAACAATGCATACCTTGTCTATCGTGTATCCGTTACAAACTAAACAGCTGATATGAATACAGCCTTTTAGTTTTAGGAAATCAACTATGGAGCAGGCACTGTGGTGTGTCTATAACCCCAGCATTCCAAGATGCAGAGACAGGCAGATCTCTGTGAGTTCAAGGCCAGCCTGCTCTACATAGAGAGTTTGGGGCCAGCCAGGGCTACACAGTGAGACCCTGTCTCAAAAAATAAATAAAATGTCTTTATACTAGTGTTCGATTTTTGTGAAAGCCAGTACTTTGAGTTGGCCATTTCAGTTAAAAGATATAAGAACATTATTCAGCTTGTGTGTGTGTGTGTGTGTGTGTGTGAAGATTGCAGCAGTAACTTTTATCTGTAGTTATTTTTTCCAGATATAAAATATATATGGAATATTAGAAATGTTTTTCTCTGCGAAACACAGCATGATCACCTTTCAAGAGGTTAGTCGTTAGTAAGGGCTAAATACATGCCAGTATGAACAGGGGCTCAGCAGTCGCTGTCTGTCCTGGGTTCGTCACCTTTTCTCCCGGCACCGCCATATCCACCCTGTCTCCTTTCCCAGCCCAGATAGTTAGGCAGCCTGGGAAGTGGCATTTTCAGCACTGATTTGGGAATTCTGCCTGTGATCTGAACCGTGAGAGTCTACGGACACAGATAAACTCAGGCTTGCCTCTACATTTCTCGCTGCATCACACACCACCACAGGTCCAGAGATCACCTTCTCTTCTGACTATACCTACATTTTGTGTTCAGCAAGAGTCACTGGAAAATCAGCTTGAGCTGGCCATGTGGTTAAAGGTGCTTGCCACCAAGCCTGACATCATGAGTTCAGCACCACAACCTACATAGTGGAAAGAGAGAACTGACTCCCGAATATTGTCCACTGACCTCCACATGATACCACAACACAGAAAACAAATAAACCTAATAAAGTAAGAGCACCCAGTGAGAGCGTTAACACAACTCTGACCTTGATGATACCAGCTTTAACTTCCTGTCGTCACAAAGTTTCTAAAAACAAATAATAGATTTTTTTTCCTGACATTTAATTCAGTTGTTGAATATGCTAACAGATTTCACGAAGTTGGAATATCCCATATGTCAGAGCCATCAGTACACAGTGTTTTGGGGGAACATTAGTGAACCCCCAAAATGGACTATGCAGAGGTGAGACCTTCACCCCATTCCTTTGCTAGAATGCCCTCTTTATCTCTTCTAGCCTTTTGACTCCCTCTTCTAGCTGTGAAGTTTGTTTCTTGAGAACCCAGTTTTAAAGTTGCTGAACTCAGTTTAAGATTGGCAAGGAAAAAGACTTCTTAGTGGGCTTGGCTGAATTTATGTAATGCTCAAAAACCCCACTTTCTTGCAGCCCAGTTTTCCAATAGCCTGGGGCAGTGAAGTTTAAGATCAGGTGACAGCCTAGCCTGCTGCTCAGATGATTCAGCCTGTGGCCATGTTGGTTTATACCTGATGTTTGTAAGTTTCATTTATTTTAATGTGACTATTTTCCTTTACATGTGACCAATGAAGTCTTTCTACGTGTCATTTGCTTTCTACGCATTACTGTAAAACACAGTTGTGTGTGCACTTAAACTTCTATGAATATAGCTCACCCACTCTTTTAATATTAAAGAAAAAGTAAAAAATTATTTGGACTCAGCCATTCACTCTTAACTTCATTGTACAGGCGGTAGTAGCATAGTTTTTATCATAAGGAATGGTATTAATTTTTTTGTTTGAAGTTAATAATAATCTCATGGCTTATTGTCGTCATAACAAAAGTGGCTTCAGACTTTCTCTTACTGTCCCCCAGTTCACAGAGCTCCAGGTCCTTCCCAGTCGGCACTCTCTTTGATCTGCAGTGGGGCTCATTCTCTTAAGCTTCAGCACAATCTTCTTCGTAATTTTAACTCTCTACAACAGAAGATAGGTATAGTTTTCTCAGCATGGCCATTGTCCCTCCAGTCATGGCGCCCCTGGCCCTGGGCATGCGGAGGCACCTTGCCCTTTTGATACTGTGTACGTGGTGGGGCTGGTCCTTGCCAGGTTACTTGAAGAAAGACTGGAGAGTTTTAGGAATGTTGGCCATGCCTACCAGAGTTTTATTAGCACAGACATGGTCAGGCCAGATGTGAAACTGTCAAACTTTTTTTAAAGTTACCTTAAATGGGCTTACAAACACTATTGTAGCAAAAATTTCACCAAATGATTTTTTTGGCAATTATGCTAACCTATTAGTTTGGCCATAATTTTACAGCCTTTGTGGGGTGGGACAGATAGGACTTTTGTTGAATTGTTACTTTTCTATATCATCCTATTTAAATAGAACCTTGCCTGTGATGTGGAACTCACTTCCATTTACCCATTTACAAATGTTTCCATGTCCAAGAAGTTTATAACACTCTACAAATTGATAAGATACACTAACAGCTTTAAGAAGATTGAAAACAATCCCAAAGAAGTTGCATCTTTTCAACTACATGTTCAAAAGTGCAGGCTGCTTTAAGTCATGATGCAGAGGAACGGGTATTACAAAGATAAAATGCTAATTTGAGAACTAGTATGTTAAATATATACTTGTCTCTTTGTATAATTTGAACATGGTAGGTGAGAACTCTTTCTAGGTTTTTCTAGGAACAGTGCTGAGGAGAGGCACTAAGTTGGCGTTCATGCCGTCACCGTGATGTCCTCGGCAGAGTGTGGAAGAGGATGACTGATACATTTGGGTCACATGATCTTCACCTGAACTTCTCAGGTGAATGTCTTTCACTCTGTGAGCTTTCCCACTGGAATTTCCCATTTAACATTTCTTTGTAATGATCATTTGGGGGCAGAAAAATGCCATTTTAGAAAGAAAACTAGGTGGACTTTTTTCCTGATCATAAAAAATATGTACATTACAGCTTGTTGTTGTGTGAACTACTCATCAATAAAGCTACACTAAAAATCATATGTGTCTGTTAACTTTCTCATCTCTGGGACATACAGAAGCAACTTAAGAGAGGAATCATTTCTTTTGGTTCATAGTTTCAGGGAATACATGTCACTGGCCTGGTTCCTGGTCACGCAAGCTGGAACATGAGGCAGTTTGTCACACCCAGTCTTCAAACAAAAAACAAAGAGCTTAGGCTGGAAGCAATCAGGTTATAAACCTCAAAGCCCACCCCTAATGGCCAGCTAAACCCTACACCCCAAAACCTTACAAAGTAGCCTCCTGTTGAGGACCTGATATTCAAACACAGGAGCCAGCCCATATAGGATGTTCACATTCACATTAGAGCAGTATCTATGCACACTTGTCTACAAAGTGACAGAAGGGATGAAGTAGAAAGGGAAGTCCAGTTGCGGAAGCTAATGTGGAGGAGAAAGGGGCTCCTCTCTGGTCCATAGTGCTTGCTAATGAAGAGTGGCTTTGCATTTTTACAACACTAAAATTAAAAAAACAACAGAACTAGACATAACAATCAGCGGTTAGTGTTAACGTGAACATGACTTTCTTACTGGTTCATGGACACATTTATTTTTTCAACTGAGAAAAAACTATACAAGAGCCAGGCAGAGTGAGGCATGCCTTTAATCCCAGCACTGAAAAGTCACAGGCAGGTGGTTCTCTGAGAGTTTGATGCCCGTCTGATCTACATAGTGAATTCCAGGACAGCCAGAACTATAGAGTGAGACCTCAGCTCACTCAGAAAACAAAAAACAAAAGGAAGAAATAGAAACTGCAAAAGAAAAATTACTTCTAGGGGGTGGGGGGAAGGAATATAGAGGTTTCAAAGGGGAGATCTGGAAAGGGAAACATTTGAAATGTAAATAAAGTATCAAAAAAAGTTTAAGTGAGAATTAATATTATATTTTGGTTTTCTGGGAAAAAAGAAAAATTACTTCTGATTGACCCTGTTGAATTGTACAGCTGATTATTTTGGTTGAAAATGTCTCTTTATTTTGAATTCAATAATTTCTCTTTCTCTTCTTTTTTCTTTTCTTTTTTTCTCTTTCTCAAAGGGCCTCATTTTATGTTCATGAAGGGAACCATTGGTTTTCATTTAAAAAGACAGTATTCAGGCACTAGAAGTTCATTTTTTAGGGGGCAGACAGGCAGTTAATATTAATTGTTTTTTCCATGGGCCTCTGTGTCTTAGTGTCTTTCTGAGGAAATCTTTGCAGGTAAAATGTCTCTGTAGTGGCCACACGAACCACTCACCACTTGGCAGATCAATCATATTTGTCATTACGATAAGCCAAGTTGTTTGTTGGCTGTACACAAACTAATCTTGTTCTGCTCAGCTGACAAAGGCTAGGAATCAGATTCCTCTTATCCAAAGTCATATATTAGCTTTTGGGGAGATGGCTTCATCTAAATGTTCTTTTCTATGTGTTATCTCAAATCATGTCAACTAAATATTTTATTTGAAAAAGTAGATTTTGCTCTAATCTGGTAATAAGTCATGTTTTCTTAAAATCACTGCTGGAGGGATTCCAACAGCCGTGGATAGTGGTGTGGTGTTGCTGTTTTCCCTCCAAGCTGCACACTTTGGAGTTTTCATTTTCCTTTATTCCTGTAACTTAAAAAAATAACAAACAACTAAGGTTCCAAAGTTTTGAAAGAACCCAAGAGAAAAGTAAGATACGAACCTCCGAGAAACGATTGTATAATAGTAGCTGATGGTCTTACGTGTGACCATTGTGCTGGAAATCCTGTAAAACTGTGAACTCTTTTGACTTGCTTACTGCAGGCTGGGAGCGGCACACAGATGGGAAGGCAGCACGAATGGGAATATTCTTGCCTGACTATATAAACCCAGAAGGATTTCCATTCCTGTTTACACAAGTCTTGGTTTCAACTCAGAGAAACCAGTTCGCTGAAATACACATCGGTCACTCAAATGCTCCATAATAACTATACATAGCATTTAACTCTCAGAAGCTTTTAAATTATAAACTGGAGACTAATCTTGAATATTATGCTTAAAGATTATGTCAGTAGTCATTTCCTGTGCACACGGACATGACCGAGAAGCCTCACACACACATCTGCCCTCTGGAACCAAGCATGCTGAGGGGATGAAGCGCACCTACTTCCTTCCATGTGTACTGCCATTTCAGTGAGAGCTCCATGAAACTTGATTGCAAACATCGGAGTGTATCTACAATATAAATACTGAAATTTGATTTATTTTTTCAAGTATATTTTACTATAAGCCATCTCAATTCTCTATGTAGATGAATACATATATCATGTGGAACAAAAAACTTCCTGACGTTAAAATTGCAAAACTGGTAGAGAGCCAGGAGGTGATGGTGCACACCCTTACTCCCAGCACTTGGGAATGAAAGGGAGGCAGATCCCTGGGAGTTCGAGGCTAGCCTGGTCTACAAAGTGAGCACTTGGGAGGTAGAGGCAGGCAGATCTCTATGAGTTCATAGATCAGCCTGGTCTACAAAGTGAGTTCCAAGACAGCTGGTAAAAACTGTTTATACTCCGTATATCTGTAACTTCACTGTTGTCAACTCAGATGCTGGAGTCATGTGACACCAGCTAACAGCTAAGTGAAAATCAATAGGGGCAGGAATGTCTCCAGAAGGTAAATGGTGGGGAACTCAGCAGGTCCTCCTTTTAGAGAGAGGGGAGAGATCAATCAGGTTACAAGTGTGATTGGGTTTTGGGGGCAGGGTCACACACAAGAAGATGCCTTGAAGAGGCAGAATAAAACTAGGCTCTACAATTGATGATGTCAGGTCACACCTGGCCAGAAAGCAGCAGCATCCAGTGAGACATGGTCCTGTTTTCTCTCCATCCATCCAGAGTCTACAGTGAACGAAGATGGTAGTGGAAATAACATAACACAGACTTGCTTCAGTAAACAACCGTCTGTTCTCTTCCCAGACCTGCAACCATGAAGGACCCACAGCTTGCTTAGATTAGGGTCCTGTCTAACTCCTGTAGCTGTGGGCAGAGCCTTTCAGTGGCTGGAGCTATCACTCAGGGTCCAGGTCTAGTGAAACTTAAGGGAGAGAAACATGAAAGGCAAAACTGATTCTAGAAAGGGATCTAGATCTCACTTCATAGTTGAGCTGGAGACCATCTGTCAGCAAGTGGATATTTAATGAGAACAGCAGTTTGCTCTGGAGGGGAGTGTTTATTTCTAACTATTTGACTTGGCTTTTAACTTACCTTCCTCTGAACTGGAGGCCTCTAAGAGCAGATCCCTCTTAGAATAAAATCATGCATACCTTGAGAATGCAAACTTCAAGCTGGTCACGGTGGCCCGTACCTTTGATCCCAGCACTTGGGAGGCAGAAACAAGTGAATCTCTAAGTTCGAAGTCAGCCTGGCCTACAAAAGAAAACCCAGAGCTACACAGAGGGAGCTTCTCTCAAAAGAAAGAAAGAAAGAAAGAAAGAAAGAAAGAAAGAAAGAAAGAAAGAGCAAACTGAGCAAGATAATAAACTTTCAGTTCAAACTTAAGGAAGGAAGGAGTGGATCTCTAAGCTCCCAAAGTTGCCTTCTGTGTATAAGGGCCAAGAGGTATGGGGGGAGGGGTGGCGCAGTGGATAAAGCATTTACAGCTCAGGTGTGAGGTTCTGAGACTGAATCTGAGATTCACATAAAAACCAGGCACAGGCTGGAGAGATGGCTCAGCAGTTAAGAGCACTGACTGTTCTTCCAGAGATCCTGAGTTCAATTCCCAGCAACCACTTGGTGGCTCACAACCATCTGTAATGGGATCCAATGTCCTCTTCTGGTGTGTCTGATGACACCTACAGTGTACTCATATACATAAAATAAATACATAAATCTTTTTTAAAAAACCACCAGGCACAGAAGTACCTGCCTATAATCTACTTGTAGCATGATGGCAGCTGAGACAGGAGAACCTCTGGAACGTGGTGGGCATACACACTGATGAGCAGTTACAAATCCTGTCTGAGGGAACAGAGCCACTGGGATGAATAAACAGGTAAGAACTAATGAGACTGGAGAGGCAGCTCAGCAGTCAAGCACATGCGCTGCTCTTCTAGAGGACCAGAGTTTGATTCCTGGCATCCACTCAGTAGTTCACAAACATCTGTAACTCCAGTTTCAGGGGAACCATGACCCTCTTCTGGCCTCTGCAGGCACCAGACAGTCACATGTTACACAGACATGCATGCAGGCAAAACATTCATACACATGAAATGAAGTTAAAATTAAGACAAATGTATTATGTCAGCTTACATTAAAATTGCAACAACAGCGGTCTCACACCTGAAAGTCTAAACAACAGGTAGTTGTTCAGTCTGTAAGGTGGGGGGCCTCAGCAGTCCTGTTCTGGAAGGTTCCTAGAGACTTGTTTGTCCTTCGTCCATGATGAAAGATGCAGGTCCTGATATCTGTGAAGGAAGCCTCAGCACAGCAGGGTGAATTAACTCAGGCATAAGAAGGAAGGATGAGAGAACAGTCTTTAGTTGAGGCACCCTGCTAATAGTTCTAAAAACTAAAATAATTCCATTATGTGGCAAGGTGACACTAAACCAGCCAAAATAAAGACCCCTTCTCAAACAAGATGGAGGGTGAGAACTGACCTTCAAGAGTGTCTTCTGGTCCCCCATACACTCCTGCATATATATTCATGCACACACATGTAATACACAAGAAAGGAAAGAGAGAGGGAGGGAAGGAGGGAGGGAGGGAGGGAGGGAGGCAGGGAAGGAGAAGGAAGGATTTTGTAGTAACATGAAGTCAATAAGATGTCATTGCAAAACAACACAGCTCAAAACAGAATAAGCGACAGGCTGGAGAGATGGCTCAGTGGTTGAGTGCCAACTGCTCTTCCGAAGGTCATGAGTTCAAATCCCAGCAACCACATGATGGCTCATAACCATCCGTAATGAGATCTGATGCCCTCTTCTGGGATGTCTGAAGACAGCTAGAGCGAGTGGGGCTGGAGCGAGCAGACTGGAACGAAAAGAAAAAGTGTCTGAAGACAGCTACAGTGTACTTACATATAATAAATAAATCTTTTAAAAAAAGAAGAAGAAGAAGTGACAGTTTATTCTGGAGGCAAACATGGCTCAGAAACCCAAATTGGGTTTCCTCAAATAACACGTTTTAAGAAAGCAACAGTTCATGAAGTTGTCATAGTAACAAAAATAAATTTATAGTAACAAATAAATTTATCATTCAGCATGCTTATTAAATACGTAGGTGAAACCATCAAAAGGCTGCAGCTAAACGGTATGGTGTCTGAGATAGAGGTCAGCAGGCTATGAAGTACTCATGACATCCCCCTAAGGATGCGGTCTATTGACTGGGAGCTAAAGATAACGGTCTAGGGGAGGAAAGAGTCTGGGATAAACATTTTGAGTGAGGTCTACCTCCACAGACAGCAAAAAAGTCACCAGGCTGTTGAGGTTTGGTGTTGCCATGTATTATAATGCTAATTTTGTACAGAAGGTCTAGGCCTAAGAGTGAATTCTCACGTCTACAGGATTTTGTTGTACAAACCTTGTTCCTTGATTTAAAACTATTGGTTAAATAAAATTGGCTATAGTAATTACTGGAGAGATCAGAGGTAGGTGGGTTTTGAGTTACCTGGTTGGGGGTGGAGAAAAGAGAGGAGAAAGAAGAGACCAGAGAGGAAAAGGAGGAAGAATGAGAGGAGAGAAGGAAGCCACACTCTGAGTGTGTCTTGGCCCTCGACCCGCTTCTGCCAGGCCCTGGAATTTATGAACTGTCTCACTTACTTGTCCTAGTACTCATCTACAGGAAGAAGGGAATCAACTTAGATCATGTTCTAATAAGCCAAATATAAGAAAAGCAGCAGAAGAATTTGGCAGTTAGGTTGAGTTTTGAAAGCTGGATAGGAATTGACAGAGAAATGGTTAAGGTGCATGAGAGAGAGAGAGAGAGAGAGAGAGAGAGAGAGAGAGAGAGAGAGAGAGAAAGAGAGAGTCCTACATGTGAAATGCTGAGAGAACGAGCTACATGTGAAATGCTGCCTAAACCGAAAACAGCAAGATTCATAAATCATTCTGAACAGATGACATGTGAGACAAAAGACACTTGCTTTCTTCTTTTTACATTTTTAAATGAATTAGCAGCGTTTGCTTGCACGCATGCGCACGAGTGCATGCCTTGTTGCTTGTGTGTGCGCATGAGCACGGGTATCTGCCACGGTGCTTGTGTGTGGAGGTTAGAGAACAATTTGAAGGAGTGATGGTTTTCCTCTTTCCACTCTTATGTAGACTCAGGGGTTGAACTCAAGTTGCCAGACTTGCAGGGCAAGCACCTATACCAGACAATCGCCTTTACTGCCTGAGCAATCTCACCAGCCCCGCTGTCTGCTTTTCTAGTAAAGGGTGCTTGCTATTTGCATTTGTGCCCTGTGTGGTTAGCAAGCAGATGGGCAGGGTGTGTCAGTCTACATATTCCTCGCCAGCGAAGCAGGTTTTCCACAAAGTATGACACCCTCTAGGAGGTAGGCACAGGGGTCTCTTACACATATGCATAATATATACACTGAGGATATTTAAATTCACTTTCCATGTAACTGTAATTGCAGTCTCATGCCCTCCAGTTAACTGTTCCTTTCAGTTACTTACTCCTTGTCAATCATTCTCTTTTCCCTTAGAGACTCCTGAGAACAGCATGCTTATTGTCCTTTAAAAAGGAAACTGGCAAAATTTGAGAAAAGAGTCATTAATTCCTTATTGTAACTCACTGGAGGTTTAATGGGATGTTAATTGCAGGACGTAATTTATATTGGACTACGATTGAGGTATGAATAACCTTACTTTAACCTTAGTTTAAAATCTTCAGCTACTTACGTTCTTGAATAGTTTCTTTTTTTTTAAGCAGTGAGAAACGCTGTATTATTTCACACCACAGGAAGCCGATGCGGGTGGCTTCGTGAAGACTTAGCAGGGTCTCCAGGTTGCTTTCTTCTCTGAGGTCAATTTTCCTCCTTGACGAAACTCCAGCCATTCTTACACAGAGGAGGACAGGCAGAGGAAGAGGATCTACTTCCTCCCACGCGTATCCATTCCTCAAAAACAAAATGTTCCCCAAAGTCTCCTAGGGACTTCCCTTCAAGTCTCATTGGACAGTTGGAACAATTTTAAAACATCCTCTTCGGTTGAGAATTTCTCATGATGGGATTTAAGTAGTTGTTTTCAAAGCTTATTAACTCGAAAGTTAAGTTAAACGGAGAAGGAAAATCCTAGTGTTTCATATTGACAGTTAAGCCACATGGCTGTTTTAGATCCAGACAGAAATCATAAGTAATTTAGGTAATTTCCAACAAAATTATCTCAGTAAAGTTCATGTGCTTTAAGTATTTAAGCATCAAATTTCATCCAGATCAATGCCCTATTTTCTGACAATTTAATGTATTTTTCCACAGATTTGGAATTTTAAATTGGACAAAATATATAAATGCTATGATTATCTCAATGTCAATATTATGTTTAAAAATAATTTTGCCGGAGGGTGGAAGGCTTTTATATAGGAAAGTCATGCGTTTCTGACTAGGGTCATTTATGTTTCTCTTGCATTAACTCTATTTTGACATGCTTACTACTGAGCTCCAGAGCACAAGGATGTGGTTATTACGACCAGTTCCTACCAGTTCCCACCAGTGTTCTTTTAGAACGCCTAGGAGGTCTTCAAGTCACTCCCTACTATAAGCAAGAACTGATGGCTAAGGGGATTAATTTACTAATGGGAGTTACAAGTGGAAGTAATGATTTCAGAGTCTGACCACCTGGAGAAAAATAATATCCACATGTAGTTCTAGAAATAATAACTTTCTTTTTGAGACAGGGCCTCTGTATTTAGTCCTGTAACTCACCGTGTAGACCAGGCTATTCTCAAACTCACAGAGATCCTCCTGCCTCTGCCTCCAGAGTGCTGGAATTAAAGACATGCACCATCATGGGGGCTGGAAAGATGGCTCAGCAGTTAAGAGCACTGACTGCTCTTCCTGAGGTCCTGAGTTCAGTTCCCAGCAACCACATGGTGGCTCACAACCATCTGTAATGGGATCTGATGCCCTCTCCTGGTGTGTCTGAGGACAGCGACAGTATACATAAAATAAATAAATTAATTTTTTAAAAAGACATGCACCCCTACACCCAGCAAAATACTAAGCTTTTAAAAGTAATTCTGGTTCTATTATCAATGGATAGTTGTTGTTTAGTTCTATTGTATTTAAATCATGAAGTTTTCCCCCTGAGGTGCACTTGCAGATGGCAGCATTGACTCAATTCATTAGTGTAGGGGCCAGCACCTCCCACAGAACTGTACACTGCTGGAGAATGCTCGATCCAGTCCATGATGCCAGGTGTGACAGCTAAAGTTATGTTTTAAGTTTAAATTACTGTGCCTAAGAGATCTATAAAACAAAACCACCTCTAACCTTTAAGCCCCACTTGCTCAAAGACAAATAACTTCCTGAAATGCTGGAGTTATTCATGTAAGGTAACAAGCCACGTTTTCAAGTCTATAAACAAGTTTGGTTGCCCCAACTGCACAGGATGTACTTGATCACACATAGACAGGAGAAACGAAGGCAGGAAGTATGCTTGTCCTCAACTGGACAAAGGCAGGAAGCACATAGCCTTGTGGGTTTTGCCTTTATAAACTCCTGACTAATGTACTTCTGTGCCATTCTCCGGTAATCTCTGGTATGGACCAGGCCAGTGTCTATTTTCCTGGCCAGTATTTAAAGCTTGCTTCATATTTGTGATAGTGGACTTATTCTTTCCCAGTGGAATTAACAGAAGGTAGAGAAAAATGGGAGAGTTTTCTATAGGCCTCAGATGCTATCTGATGACATTCTTAGCTTTTGGGTTGGTGTAAGCCAGCAGTCTGCTAAGATAATAGATTCCAAAAGGGTTTGTATCTGGTGCTTACAAGATGTTAGTTCAGACGGAGAGCTGTGAACTAACCTCTAGACGTGAGACATTCCAGTCTATCCAGAGCACTGAGGCTCTTATCAGTCTGTATCTGCAGACAAAGCTTTCTCCATTCAAATACTTTGAGGGTACAAAACTAACACATTTTTAAAGAAGATTTTTGATGCACTTTAGGTCAATTTTTGTCCATGATGTAGGTTAAGGACCCAAGTACATGAACTGCTTATTTTTACGAGGTGGGGTGCAGGGAGGGATATTACCACCCTGTTTCCACAGCACCATTAGTTGGAAAGTGTGTCCTTTCTCCCACTGAATGTCTTTGACAACGTTGTTCAAAATCAGGGATATCCGTAGGTGAGATATAGAATTCAAAGTTGTTGGTGTCAGTAGTTCTTTAGTTCCTTTTCTCATTGTTTCACAGAAGCAACTTAAGGGAAGAAGGGATTCATTTGGACTTGTGGCTTAAGACCAGGCACTGTCCTTCATGATGGAAAGGTGTGGTAGAGGGACCATGAGACAGCTGCAGGCAGCAAGCTGGAGATGGTGTAAGACTGGGGAACCTTAACTTACTGGAGACTCCCCCCTCCCCCTCGAGTGAACACCATGGAGTCAGAGATCGATGCAAAAAGCAAGAGGAATTTATTGTTCCAGCATGCTGGGGTCGCCCTGCACACTAAGGTGGGAGAGAACAACCACATGCAGCCCGTACAGTGAGCTTTTATATCTTTTAGAGCAGAAGCCATTAGGCACAATGTGATTGGCAGAACCGTGTGACTTTTAAACTGATTGGTCTTTAGGGAATGAGGTAGTAGGGGCTTATTCAGCCCCTCCCTTCCAGCCTAGTGCTCTCTAATCCATTTCTTCCAGGAGGGGAGGAGTTCCCACGTGCTCCGGGCCCTGGTGGAATTTTCTAAAGTTCCTGAGCTGACTTCTTTAATGGATGCTGGCTTTCAGCTGGCTTCCTCTCTCTTCCCTTTTATGCAGGCTGAGACCCAACCCAGAGGATGGCACCAGAAACCAAAATAGCTGCTCTTTGAGTGATAAAAAGGAAAACATTTATTCTAAACTGTCAAAGGCTGTCTCCCAGGAAAGCAAGGAGCGGTGACAGGGGAAAGATTTTCAGGGTTAAATGAAACCAGGAAAAAGTGGGCTTGTGAACTGGAGTGGGGCTTGTGAGCAGGGACTGAAGGGGCCTAGAGGCTAGCATTGACTTTGACAAGTTAATAGGCACCACTGTTATAGGTTCGTTTGTCTGTTTGCTTGTTTTTTAAGGTTTACTTATTTTATGTATATGAGCCTGCTGTCATGGACACACCAGAAGAGGGTGGGCATTGGATACTATCACAGATGGTTGTGAGCCAGCTTGTGATTGAACTCATGACCTCCGGAAGAGGTGGCTGAGCCTTCTCTATAGCTCCACCACAGTCATATGTTAATGGAGAGCCACAAGTTTCTCTTGCCAGAGATAAGGAGAACGACTCCTTTTTTTCCAATCAGAAACTTTCTTCAAGCCCTGAGGGGAATAGGGGGTGGGGGGTGGGGAGTGAGAGACCTTTCTCAGGGACCAAATACCAATATTCAGGGTGGAGCTTCTCTCCTTCCTGGAAACTCCCTCAAAGACACCCTCAGATGAGACTCCTAAGGCTGGAAAACTGAAAACCACCCACACTCCAGAAACAGGTGCCCTCCACCCCCACCCTGCCTAAAGTGTCTCAACATGAATGTAGCATGCATTCACTGTTCCACAGGTCACTTATTTTTGCTATGAGCACGTTCCATACCCTTTATAAAACCCCACGTCATAGCTTGTCCTCTCTCTTTTCCATCCCAGCTCAGAGGCATAGTCCCTCTTCAATAAATCTCTCATGTGGTCTGTGTGTGGTATGATGCTGTGACATTCCTTGGCCTTCTGGCCACCACAAAATACTAGTAATCCCTTGTAATAGTTAATTCCTCATATCTTATATTAAATGGTTCTTTTTAAAAGATCTATTTATTTATTTACAATTCAGTCGTTGCCCCTCCTTCTGGTTCCCCCTCTTACAGTTCCTCATCCCATTCCTCCTCCCCCTGTCCCCAAGAGGAAGATCCCCAGCACCAGGCCTCACCCCTCCCTAGGGCCTCAAGTCTCTCCAAGATTGGGCTCATCTTCTCCTACTGAGGCCAGACCAGGCAGTCCTCTGTTATATATGTGTCAGGTCTCAGACCAGCCCGTGTATGCTACCTGGTTGGTGGCTAGGAGTCTGGGAGTTCCCAGGGGTCTGGGTTAGGTGACACTGCTGGCCTTCCTATGGGGACACCCTCCTCTTCTGCTTCTTCCATCCCCACAGGGGTCCCCGACTTCAGTCCAATGGTTGGGTGTAAATATCTGCTTCTCTCTCAGTCAGCTGCTGGTTCAGAGGACAGGCATACTAGGCTCCTGTCTGTAAGCACACTATAGCATCAGTGATAGTGTCAGGCATTGGTCCCTCTCCATGAGATGGATCCCAAGTGGGGTTGGTCACTGGACCACCTTTCCCTCAGTCTCTTCTCCATTGTTGAAGTTCTTTTAGACAGGAACAATTCTGGGTCAGATTTTTTTTTTTTTTTTTTTGACGTGGGATGTCAACCCCATCCCTCCATTTGATGCAGTGTCTTTCTACTGGAGATGGACTCTACAAGTTTTCTCTTCCCATTGTTGGGCATTTCATCTAAGGTCACTCCCCCTGAGTCCTAAGAGTCTCTCACCTCCTAGGTCTCTGGTACTTTCTGGATGATCTCCCTACCTCCCACCTTCTGAGGCTGCATATTTCTATTCATTCTGCTGGCCTTCTGTGCTTCTCTCCTGTCCCCCTCCCCATACCTGATCCTGTTCCCCCTTTTCACCTTCCCCTCCCCTCTCTCATCCAAATCCCTCCCTCCTCCTGTCTCTTGTGATTTCTTGTTACATAAAGGGTAAAGGAAGGAGAAGATCAAGGACAGTGGAGGAGACTACTGCCTTGGGAGGGTCTTAGTGGCATCCCAGTAGGAGGGGAGCAAAGGCAGGGTACCTGTGAGCTTCAGGGAGTCTAGTTAAGATGAGTCTTTCACTACTGAAGAGACCATCTTCACCAGATATTTACTGGCTATGGCAAAATACTCAAGATAAAATAAAGTAATTCCACCAGTAATGTTGCAGGATAATTGATCACATTGTGAACCCCAAGATTGTGTTGTTTACTGGAAAAACCTGTTTCTGGTTGTGGTGTTGCTCAGGCTTAGCACACACCTTTAATCCCAAACGTAAAGGTAAAATTAAAACATGATAATGAAGGTAAAGTTAGTTTGTAGAAGGAAGCACCCATGTTTGTCTAACTGAGGGGCAGACAAAGTGATGCGTCACAGAAAGATTTGGCAGAATAGGATCTGTCCAACTCTTATGAGAACAGAGAGGAGAGAGGGGTAACTTAAGAGAGCAGAAAAAAGAAAAAGAGAAGGAAGCAGTTTTACCAGGACAGTTGTACAGAGACAGGTTGCAGAAAAAGAACAATGTACACACAGGAAGACAAAATGAGCCAGAGAATGAGAATGAGCCAGAAGATTAGAACAGATTGCCAAAGTTAGTAAGAGACCTGTCAGAACAATTCAGGAGAAACTGAGAGAAGCCAGACAGCTGGGAAAGAAGTTTGAGCCACAACAGCTGACTTGACCAGCCAGCCAGAGTTCAGAAAGAGCTTGAAAGGGTGAGCTTATTCAGCATTAAGTCTCAGAGGCTGAAAACATTCTAGGCCTAGATAAGATTTACAGAGGCTAGCCACTTCAAGGACCAGGCTTAAGTTAACAGACAGAGGCAGTAAGCCTTGGAGATGACAATTACATCAGGTGAATAGAAGGTACTTTTACACAGTAACTCTATCTCAGGGTGTCATATGCCCTCTTTGGTCTTTATAGGCACTTGTACTCATGTGCAGACACATACACACATAAATAAATAATAAAATAAATCTACTCTTAATACAAAGAGACTTTAAGAGAATGAAAAGATAAGAATACACTTGCAAATCATATATTGTAAGAAATTATATTTAAATATATGAAGAATTATTGAGTAGCTGGAGGGAAAAAGGGGAAAGAAAGTGATATAATTATATCTTAATTAAAGATATATTTTTAAAAAAGGAATTCTTGTGGGTTGGAGAGATGGCTGAGCAATTAAAAGCACTAGATGCTCTTCCAGAGGACCCAAGTTCAATTCCCAGCATCCACATGGCAGCTCACACATGTCTGTAACTCCAGTTTCAAGGCTTCTGACACCCACACACAGACAAACATGCAGGTAAGACACCAATGTACATAAAAATAACAAAAACAGCTGGACAGTGGTGGCGCACACCTTTAATCCCAGCACTTGGGAGGCAGAGGCAGGCGGATTTCTGAGTTTGAGGCCAGCCTGGTCTACAGAGTGAGTTCCAGGACAGCCAGGGCTACACAGAGAAACCCTGTCTTGAAAAACAAACAAACAAACAAACAAAACAAAAAAACAAAACTCAGCACTCAGTATCAGGTTGATCTTTGAGTTTTGAGGCCAGTCTGGTCTATAGAACAAATTCCAGGATAGCCAGAGCTACACAGAGAGACACTGTCTCAAAA
>JADRCH010000109.1:7100501-7149963 GCA_019843965.1 Rhynchomys soricoides
GAGGAGAGCGTGGGTTAGTGTATTAGAGCTCTCCTATAGGGACTAGGATAGAGGAGAGCGTGGGTTCATGTTTGTTTCTCTTTTCATGATCCAGGACCAAGCGGTCCGAACAAAAGAAATAGCTTGCATTTGGAGCCCAAGACAAAGCTTCTAAACTCCTCTGTTAGGTTCTATATCATTTTTTTCAGTGTTAGAAGATTTTTAGGCCTAGTAGAAGGTTTCTGAGACAATTATCCTTTAGAAGAAATATATTAGGAGGGTTGTTGCAGGATTTTCCCTGTCCAATCACAGGCCTCCTCTGCACTAATGTAATTGGACAGGGAATCCTGCAACAGAAGGTCATATCATCAGTACCATAGAGAAGACAATGGGGTCCTGAGGAGAGAGCCGTCAGTTCAAGAATGACAAAGTTCAATTTTCTTTTACAAACGTCTGGAGGGCTGGGGGGCTCCACACCGTGTGATCTGTTCTAGGAAGTGTAGGTGTCATAGACAGAAGGCACTAGATAAGAGAGTGAAATTGTAATTCAAAGTTATGCTGGTCCAGAGCAAGTGATGGGCTGGGTGGGTGGTGCTGAAGGGTTGGGAGGATGGGAGAGCCTGTCTGCTGTTTGAAAAGAGGCTTCAAGGGGTGGGTGGAGTTTATGATCTAACAGTCGTGTGTGTGTGTGTGTGTGTGTGTGTGTGTGTGTGTGTGTATGCGCGCGCACACACGTGCGTGCACATATTCCTATGTGCACACATGCAGAGGGTAGCACCCACACGGTGGTCAATATCAGGTGCCTTCCTCAATCAGTCCTCACCTTATTAGTTGTGTGAATTGTGTGTACGTATACATACATGAGTGTGTAGGCCAGAGACATCACTCTTCACTTTATTTTTTTGAGACTGAATATTACTGAACCTGGAACTCACAGATTAAGTTAGACTGGCAGTTGGATTTCAGAGCGCACAGTAAAGAAACAGAAAGCAGAAAGAGGCCAGAGTCTGACTTTGGCAGATAAAACTGTCTGTTTCAAAGAGTGAAGGCCAGATACTACAGCAGAGCGTACGTGAAGACTGCCGTGGCCTTGCTTTCCTGCAATTGTTTGCTCAACCATGACAGATTATCTCGGGAGACAGTCTCTTCAGCACACATCCCTCTCCAGGTGCAGCTGACAATAACTCTTGAGAAAGTCAGCTGTAGTTTCACGGAGTCCTGTTTTAACAACAACCTTGGCTTTTCTGTATCGCTGGGTAGCCGTTGAGGTCCAGGGCCCCTCCTTTGCCCACATCCCCACTGCATGGTGTCCAAATTAACTTCCCTGTTGCTGTGTATAAATCAATGACCAAAACCAATGTAGGGAGAAAAGGGTTTATTTTGGTTTACAACTCTATATCATAGTTCATCACTGAAGGAAGTCGAGGCAGGAAGTCAAGGATGGAACTGAAGCAGAAACCATAAATGAATGCCACTTCCTCGTGTGCTTCCCCAGCTTCTTTTCTTTTTTCTTTTTATTTTTTTAATGGTTATTTAGTATTTATTCTGCAATGCAAAGGTGACAAATTAAAATATAAAAAAGATGCTATGGCTTACCTTTTTTTGCAGATTAAATATGAAGCATTGAAAAATGGAAAGGCGTGGCTTCATCTCTGACCAGCAGAGCTAAATCTCTCCTTCATCATCATGGGATACACACTGCTCAGGCTATCCGAATTAAAAAGATTTGCACTTTCATATGGACATAAGATCAAATGTACCAGTTAGAGTCTTCACATTCACAGTATATAAGAAAATACACATGGAAGGAAAAGTAAAGGGTTAACTTAACAAGGATTTATTCACAGAAATACATGTAAGTAGAGGAAAATAATAACAGAAAAGCCAAACAAATGAAATGAAGAGGATCCAAACCAACTCTCACTCTGTAGCTTTGTATGTGCTCTATGTGCATATGTTTAGGGCACAAAGGGCCACCAACATGAGCCAATACAGTGTAGGAACCCTGCATTACACCCATTAACTTAAACATATCTTTAAGATCATGCTTCGAATAAAAATAAAAATAAAGAAATTAAAGCAAAGCTTAGAGGCAATATGTTGAATAGGAATAATCACTGAGATATAGCAATCATGTTTCAACCTCTACAATTGTCTTTATGTGCCCACTAACATTGATGCAGCCTTTTGCAGGTCTTTTATCGTGTAATTTGAAATTTGATAAAGTTACTAGTAGTATATAACCATGCAGAAAGCACACCACACCGACAGCACAGAGGCAAAGATTTCACACAGGTACATCAGCTTTCCTCAGTGTGCAGGTTACACACAATACAATATCAACCTTATTCCTAACAGACTCTGAAAAGATATTTCAAGGTCTAGCTGTACAGTACTTTATATATCTATATTCTTAATAAAAATAAAACCCATGACTCTTAAAAGGAATTTTAAATGCAGGGCTATATTGAACTGGTAAATGGCAACCCAAACTGGCGCAACATAGGTAAATGAATACCAACCGCACTCTATGCAAGGCAAGCATGCTACGGTCCCACTAATGTACATCACTTTCAATCACTATGAGCCAGAGCACATGCATGAACCTCAAACTGCACCTTAAGATAACGTGTTGGCCTAGAAATTAAATCTAAGAAGTACAACCACGAAATTATATCCACTAACATTTTAATGTAAAATTAGATGTCACCTTTCGTTTGACCCCTGACCCCATTTATTCCTCCCTCCCTGCCCAGCCTAAAGGTAAAAGGAGTGGCGCGTCTGCATGTCACGGGTTCGTTGTTCAAATTTGTTTCCTTTTATTTCCAACTTTTGGGGTTACCTTAAATTGTAACTTCCAAGAACCTGCTTCTACTAGGGGAGGCAAGCTGATTTTAACTGTTAGTTTTAAGTAGTTCTTCATCAGCATGCAAAACAAGGCCCAGTAACATGGGAAATTTATATAAAAACCTTTAATAAAAGCTACCTTACTGTTGCAGCTTCCCACTCTTAGGTGTCCTTTGTTGTGGACCACGAGATTTTCCTCCTCATCCCTAGGCATTGTTTATGTGGGTTTTGGTACAATTCCCCATAATATTCCAGAAAGTACTGTTCTGAGAATAGATTGAACAGTTTTTGCTTCTTCGCATCCAGTGCAGAGTTGTAACTGGAGACAGATTTCCACCCACAAAGCCTCCAGATGTTAAATCATTTCCCAACATCGACTTAATACAGTGACGGCAACACCTCCCTCCCGCCCCTCCAGTTAGGGTCGGGATTGTGCTGTATTCCCTTCCCCCCTGTAAAGGGTAACATTTTCCCTGGGCGCAGAGGCTCCCTTATTGTCTCCAAGACTGACGGACCCCTAGTTTTGGGACTGCAGTTTAAGTGTATTAGGTTGAACACCATAAAAAGCTGCAAGACGCTCTTTTAAGGGAAGAGGGAAATGGTCAGAGAATCACCTCCAATTTTCATCCCCAACTTGTTTTTTTTTTTTTTTTTTTTTTCTTTTTTTGGTTTTTCGAGACAGGGTTTCTCTGTGTAGCCCTGGCTGTCCTGGAACTCACTCTGTAGACCAGGCTGGCCTCGAACTCAGAAATCCGCCTGCCTCTGCCTCCCGAGTGCTGGGATTAAAGGCCCGCGCCACCACTGCCCGGCCCCAACTTGGTTTTTAAATCCATGAAGGATTTACATGTTACAGAACATGTCTCTGAAATCATCTTATGGGTTAATCCATGATGTAACAGCATCACAAAAAAATATAAAATCTTGGATTATGCCACTGGGATTCACACTGATCATTGTCTCTTATGTTTCTCAGAGAGGTACACCAGGGTCTTATAAACTGCTGTAGCATGAGGGGTCACCTCTTGAGGACAAATGTAACCAAGACGACCAATTGTTATTGCTATGCTCTCCAATGGTGTCTTTGGGGTGTTGGGTCTGTTAATGGTCTCCACAAGTTGGTGCAACACCATAGGGGTGCAAGGCTGCATCTCTATACCCATTTGAATCGATATTTCCCCAATCACCCAGGTGGCATTGTTGCAGGCTGAAATAAACTCTGGATTCAGATTGGTTCCCAATATGGGCATGAAATCAGCTATACAAGGCTTAACTTGCTGAAAGCAAGCTTTAGTCAGATCACCTAGCAATGCAAAAGAACTCTGATGAACGTCAGGCATTTAGCCTGCATGAATTGATACATTGGTGCTAGGATGTTTCTTCCGGCCACTAGCTGCTCAATGTTGCCTCCCAGTCCTTCAGCCAGGCCACTGAGTAAGTCAAGAGCCACAATCATAAAATCTTTATCTGGAGCTTCATATTGTTCTGGTTGAGCATTGTTTAGCATGGCTTGTGCTAGAGTCTTCTGTACTGGGTTTACACAACGCTGATACACAGGTTCACAACATGGAGGAAGCCAGACTGCAAGGCTGTGGCAACAGATGAGAGGCACTCAAGTAAAGGGAAAAGATCCTCGTCTTCATCCTTTAGCATGTTCCCTTTCTGGACCAGAGGAGGCATTAGCATCTGAATATATTCTGGTTTGTTTAAATGACGTCCCACTGAATCTGCCAGTGTCCCTATGGCATCATACAGAATGAGCAGGTTCTTAGGCTGGTCTTTACTGAAGGCGAAGACAGGGTATCGAGTATGTCAGCAAGGTAAGGGACAAGCTCTGTACAAGCCTCCTCTTCTAATGCATCGAAGGCACTGCAAGCAGTTTCTTGTCCTCTCTTGTTGCTGCTATCCAGGATACGCTTCAGCAATTCTGTCATTAATGGCTTCAGGTATGTATCTGGTGGCTGGCTGACTACCCAGTGTGCATAGCGGCTAAGAGTCCAGCAGGTGATGGTACACACATGAACCTTTTTATCAGAAAGGCACTGAATAAGGTTAGGAATGAGCTCGGGCAGGTATGGAATCATGCCTTGCATGCAACCTTCAGCAACTGCTCCTAAACCCAAGATGCCAGACTCTTTCACAACCCATTCATGATGAAAAAGCAATTCTTTCAAAAGTGGCAAAATGTGCGGCAAAAGCTCATCACGATAAACGTTTTTGAGAACATCGAGAGCCGAAGCAGAACATTTTCTCAGATTCCAGTCAGAAATTGTATCATCATCATCATCATCAATTTTATCATCGCCATGCTGGTGAGTCGCCGTCCTTGAGCCAAGAAACCATGGTCATATATCCTGCTCACTATCAGGGATGGTCTCATCTTCTTCAACATCACCCTTAGGCAGGACAGTATATATATCTGAGTACTTCATGCCATTCACTAACACAGGAGTCAACTTAGGCAGATGCCTTACAAGTACATGTTTGTACACTGGCTGTTCAACCAAAGTCAGCCAGAGTTTACAGGTCCCAGAGCTGGTCTTGGGTCCTCTGCAGCATATACTCGACTATGTTGTGTATGTGAGGAAGCAGGCGGTCCATCTGGACTTCCAGCAGCATCACAAGTGCCTGGCACATGTTCTTCCACACCTCAGCCTCCTCTTCATCAGCCAGGGCAAAGAGGTTCTCAATGAAAGAATCGATGTGCAGCATGAGTGCTTGGGTCCAACTGATGATGAACTGATTGACACATGCAACAGCATGAGACCTTATTTTGGGACTACTGTGCTTGAAAAACTGTAAAAACTTGGGGATCATGATGTTGAGAGGGCGATCTAAGACATCACTGTCTAAAATCTCCACAGAGTCCTCACATATCTTCTGAAGGGCACCGAATGCTCCCTCACCGGTGTTGTAGTCTTCGGAATCCAGCAGACTACAGAGCTTTGGTAAGAGATCTGGCCAATTCTGCAGTTCCCCCTTGGAGGCTATGGTTGTAATTAAAATACCAGCAGTGGCTCTGATCAGTGGAGAGGAGTTCCCAATATTATTTAGACATTCACTCTTGATGAAGTCTGTCACACTGTTTGGGAAGTTCTGAAAATGAGCTTAAACATTGTTCTTCAGGATCAGACTGCTCAATAACCGTGTGGGCTCATCTTCAGATTTTAATTTTGTAAGAACAAATATAAAGTAGTTGTTAAAATCTGGATATTGATTGAGTTGTTCCAGGTTTGGTAGTATGGTCCTCTGGATGGTGGTGTCTGGGGACTGGGACTCCTTGAGCAGCTGCAGGATCTGCTGAAGCCCTTGATCGTCAGGTTTCCACTCACACTCCATCTTGGTTTGCCTGTCAGATGCAGCATCACCAAAACAAGTGTGAAGCTCTGGGTCCCAGGACCTGCATCCAGATGCTGGCTTCACCCTCCTGCATGCTTTCAGTTTTGTCTCTCTGAGCTTCTCCCTGTAGGTTCAGAGGTTCGGTCCAGTATCATCAAGGCGGGGGCATGGCAGCATCCAGGTAAGCATGTTGCATGCAGAGTTGAGAGTTCTACATCTTCATCTGAAGGCTGCTAGTGGAAGACTCCCAGCTTGCTTTCTTATACAACCCAGGACCACTTGCCCAGAGGCGGCACCATCCACAGCAAGCTGAGCCCTCCCACGTCAATCATGAATCAAGAAAATTCCCCATAGACACACCTACAGCCAATATGATAGAGGCAATTCCTCACTTGAGGTTCCCTCAACTTTGAGTGTAACTTTAGTTTGTATCAAGCTGACAAAAGCTAAGCAGCATGCAGCAAGCCCTTTACCCACAAAGCCATCTCTCCAGCTTCTTTTGAGAGAGAGAGAGAGAGAGAGAGAGAGAGAGAGAAAGAGAGAGAGAGAGGATTTTTTTTTTTTTTTACCAATTTCAGAATTTGATTTTACTTTTTCATGATTTTACTTTTTTCAGACAAGATCATAAACATTTCTTTTTTCTGGCACCAAGCCTAATGTTTTGTAGCCATGACTCACGAATAGAAATTGAGATCAATAAAATGGATAAAATATGAAAGTCCAGGCCACTGAGGTGCCTTGGCAGATAAAGATGTTTGCTGTGCAAGCCTGCCAACCTTCGTCCAGCTTAAGAATACATATAAGGGCAGAAAGACAGAATCAATCCATATAGCTGCTCTCGAGCCTCCATGTGAGCATATACATAATGTACCCCCATAAGAGTAACTTTTACTTGCCCGAAGCAATTGTCATCTCGGAGGTTTACTGCCTGTGTCTTCTAATCTAGGCCTGGTCCTGAAGCCCCTAGACTTCATACGATCTAATCTAGGCTTTCAATGTTTTCAGTCTCTGAAACTTACTGCTGAATAAGCTCACCCCTTCCTATTCTTTCTGAATTTTGTCTGGCAGGTCAACCCAGCTGTTCTGGCTCAGGCTCCACTCCAGGCTGACTGAATCAATCCGGCTTCTCTCTCGGCTTCTGACTTTTTTACTCTGCTTGGCCTCAAACTAACTCTGGCAATCTGTTCTAATCTTCTGGCTCTTTCTCCTTCTCTGGCTCATTCTGTCTTCATCTGTTCTCTCTCTGTAACGTGTTTTCTCTTTGTAACCCGTCTCTGAATAACTGTCCCAGGGAAATGAGCTCCTTTCCTCGCCTGCCCCTCAAGTAGCTTTTCTTCCCTCTCTCTTCTCATAAGAGTTGGGCGTATTCTGTTCTGTTAAAGCTTTCTCTGATTCGTCACTTTGTCTGCTACTCAATCAGACATCACTTTCAAACATGGCTGCTTCCTTCTACAATCTAATTTTACCTTCCTTGTTTGGGATTCAAGGTGTGTCTGTATTCCAACCAGAGGGAATAAAGGTGTGTGCTAAGGGCTGAGCCACACCACAACTAGAAACTTTGGTAGGTAGTTTGATGTCAATTTGACATGTGCCATAGTGGTCTAAGAGGAGAGCCCCTCAACCGAGAAACTACTAACATAAGACCAGGCTGTATGCAAGCCTGTAGGGCATTTTCTTAATTAGTGATTGATGAGGGAGGCACAGAATGAGCCAGAGAATGAGAAGGAGCCAGAGGATGAGAACAGATTGCCAGAGGTAGTTTGAGGCCAAGCAGAGTAAAAAGTCAGAGGTTGAGAGAGAAGCCAGCTCTTTGTAGGTGAGGATACTCCTGGGCCAGGGGTCCTGGAAAGCAAGATGAGAAGGCATGAGATAAGCCAGTAAGCTGCACCCCTTCATGGCCTCTGTATTGATTCTGCACTGCTTGAGTTCCTGTCTTGACTTCCTTCAGTGAAGAACAGTGATGTGGAATGCTAAACCAAATAAGGCCTTTCCCTCTAACTTGCTTTTGGTCATGCTGTTTCATCGTGACCATCAGGTTAAACAATGGTAGCTCTAACACAGTAGGTGACTACTTATGACTAAAAAAAAAAAAAAATCCTATTACTATTACAAATCAAACTCGTTAACACCTTCTCTTTTTGTTCTGACAACCAGTTTTTATCTCTCTTTCTGTGAGTGTGTCCATGCGGTTGCTCATTCCAGAACACTAACTCTGATGGAGCTGCTGTGGGCTGGAGATGTCTTAGCAGTTGAGAACACTGATTGTTTGTCCAGAGGATCTACGGTTAGATTCCCAGCACCCACACAGTAAGTTAGCTCATAACTATCTATAATATAACTCCAGTTCCAGGGGATCCGACACTCTCTACTGAACTCTGTCGTTACCAGGTTCGCAGGTGATTCACACATGGCTCGCCTGCAGGCCAAACATCCATATATATAAAATTTAAAAAATCTTAAAAAAAAAAAAAATTGAATGGAGTTGCTAATATCAACGGCTTTTAAACACTGAAGTAGTTGAGGATGTAGAAGACCAAGCAAACATAAGGACCAGGACTGGGAGATTGTTCTGTTTTAAGGCAGTATTCATCGCTTGCAAAGTCAATTAAAAAGCTCTAGCTGAAGAATTCTCACTAATTCCCACAACCTGCTCGCTCCCTCCCCAGTAAAAACACAGAGCGGGAAGAGGCGGGCACTCGGGAAAGGGCTGGCCGGAAGAGGCGGGGCCTACAGGAGCGCTTAGGGTTGCGCACGCTGGGCCTCTTCCTTTCGCGGCAGCGTGGTGGAGCGCGAGCTGTTTGTTCTGCATGGCGGGCAGCGGAGGCCGCCGGCGGCGGAACCCGGCGTGTCCTCGGGCTCTTCCAGGTGCGAATCTCGCGGTCTACCTACCTCGTGGGTGCGGAGCGAGGCTCCATGGAGGCGGCGCTGGCCCCTTGCCCGGTACGGTGTGCCCCATGGCCTGCTGTGCGCGGCGGGGCGCGTTCCCGTGCGCTGGGGCTTTGAAACAGTCTCCAACTCTTTACTGAGCTCGGAGTTATAAGGCCTGCCCCTCAGGACGCTTCGAAGTGCAGGGAGGAGCGGCCGCTTCTGGCGGCAGCTTTCATCGGGTCTGCACGGTGGCGGGAGTCCCTTTGTGTCCCTAAGAAAAGCCACCTTGCAGAAGCCTGTTTCAAGCTTCCCAAGTGGGTAATCAATTTGCCCATAGAGAATTTTACAGAGGCGGAGAGTGCTGCTTCTTAGATACTAAGACCGTCAATTTTTGGCGTTTTTAAAAAAAGATTAAGAGTTTGATCTGAAGTATTGGCAGCACTCTAAAAAAGCTTTTATTCCTGCTAATAGCCCCTGTAAATACGCTCTAAAGAGCCTTTGAAGTTGGAGCAAAGTTTTCGAACGCCACACAAGGTGGGGATGCTGGCTAAAAAAGGTGGTAGTCTTAAATTCTGAAGCATATGGTTACAAAAGAGCATACTATTTCAGAACTGTACAATATATTTTCCTGTTAGCGTTTGTAAACCAGGTTAGGTACTCTGGATTTCTGTAAACTCGGCATTTCATATATGAAAATGGTTAAGGGCTTCTCGTCGAGTTTTTGCAAACCATAAGTCACCTCTAGTAATTGGTTCAATCTTTTTTCTTTTTTTTTTGGAGTTCTGTAGAACATGATTTGTAACCCTGGCCTTACGTTTTGCTGTTTTGCTGTGCCGGTGATGGTCTACACAACTGTTAATATGTCTCTTTTCACAGCAAGCCCCGAGACTGAATAGCAAAGGCTTGGTACTCAGTCCTATCTGCACTGCCACAGTGAAGGGCGTGAATAAAATGCTTTTCTGTGATTGATGGATGATGGGCCAGGAACTCAAGCACCTGGAGTTAGCAGACGCAGAAGCCATGGAGGAGTGATGCTTTTTGGCTTACTGTTTGGTTCTTATAGAACCCAGAAGCACCACCCCCAAGGGGCTGCCCCCCTTACCCCAATCACTGATTATGAAAATACCTTACAGGCTTGCCTACAGCCCTATCTTAAGCAGGCATTTTCACAATTGTGGTGGCCTGCTCCAGTGACTAGCTTGTGTTAGGTTGACATAAAAGTAGCCAGTGCACACACATACAAGGTACTAAAACATTGAAATAAAATGAGAGTTCACAAGCAAATATTTTTATTTTTAGGTGCAACAAAACCCGTCTCTTTTGAAGGTACTTGAACAAATGTTTTCCAGAAACTTGTCATGGAAGGAGATTGAAATGAGCTACAGTTGCCAGTAGCAAGGTACAAATTGTTACTTTTTCTTTGTGGTTTGATTAACACAGGGTCTTAACAGCTGGCACAATGATGACTTAAGTTTTTGCCGTTTACCCAGCTGAGGGTTTCTTTGAAGAGAGAATCTTAAGACTGAGATGCCAGCACTGTATAGATGATGCAAGTGACTAAGGTGTAATGCCATTGTTAAAATGGGTTACTGTTTCTTCTCCCCAGCATGTAGGTAGCTGCAGTGAATGTCCAACTTTGGGAGCTGTGATGTTTAAAAAGACTTCATTGTTTTGGGTAAGTTTGCTTGATCTGTCATTTCTCTTGATTGGATAGTATTTGATAATGCTGGGGGACTGGAGCCAATTCCTTTTGAAGAACATTAGGGTGAACACCTGGGCCTAGTTTCTGAGATGGAAGAAAAATGAATGATTTTGGGCTTCTGACTGCCTTTTTCTTTTTCTGTTGGGAAGGTGCAGCACATATTTTGGAATGTAAAATGAAGACTTGGTCAAGAAACCATGAACAGAAGAAGCAAATGGTGAAAATTAGTATTTAATTTGATATTAATAAATAAGTAGAAATAGTTAATTTTAATCGCTGTGAGCAGTAATTTCTTTAAAATAAATGTCTTTAAAATGTCATTCTTGCAGTAAAATAAACTCATCTTTCATGAGCTGCAGACATTTTGTCAACAAAAGCAATCCTCATTGCTAGTCCAGTATCCAGCAGTACACTGTAGGAAAGAAAGTGACTAGGCAGTCTGTCTAGGATCACTTGACAACTCTAAAACTGGATTTCCTCTTGTGAAGACTTGGCTAAGTCTTTAACCAGTAGAATCCCAAAGTTTAGTAAACAGCTTAATTCAGCAACATTCAGATGACTTGGGCCTTTGTACGGGCTGAGGAAGTGGTTGCTTAACTGTCAAAAAGCTCTGGATTTGATTCCTAGAATAGAAATTCCTAATGTTAGACTTAACAGTTGTGTTGGCTGGTTTTTGGTTTTTTTTTTCTTTTTATAAGAATTATTTTTACCCTAGAGACCTAGACTTAACCACATCATATGAAAAGGCACAAAATAAGTCTTAGTTTGTATGTACTATATCATTAACTTGCTGTTCAGAACAAGCACCTAAAAATACCAAGCGCTGTATGACCCTGTACATAGGACCTCCTGGCAGGAAGACTACTTGCCCCCAGGAGTGGTTGTCCTCGCCCCTTACTTGTATATAGCAGGAGGTATACAAGGTTTCCACAGCATTTCCTTACCTCCACATTTGGCCTTATAAAGCATACCCATAATGCACATGTTAAAGGCCTCACATAGGTCATTAAGTTGCAGTGTCTTGAACTCCACTGGGATGTTAGTGAAGTGTTGCTACCTGATGGGTGGGATGAACACAACCTTTTCACACTACAGTGTTCTCTACTGTGTGTGTGTCCATGTTTTATATACTGGGGTAACCAGGAAGTTAGTGATGTGAAGCCCCTTGGTAACATAAGATTTCTGTTGTTGCTTTTGGATGTTGGGTTGTTTGCATGTTTGTAATTATGAAGGGGCATGCACTGAGTTCATGCACTCAGTGGCATTCTAACAAATAACCTTGAGGTGGTGCGTATCTATCTGAACCATTACTCCAAAATCACACATTTACCAAGGCTTGTGGAGACATGAAAGTAATTCTTTCCTCCGATTGCTTATTCATCACTAGAAAAGACAGCTGTTCCAGGTCCACATGTGGCAATAAACTGTTGGAGCTGCTGTTGGCACTGAGTCAGGTAGAGATCTCTTTGCTCTAAGTATTCTTCATTATACAGTTCAAACGGAAATAACGCATTGGGAGCAACACAAAATGCAGTGACCCCTAAACAGAGCAAAATAGAGTGTAAATGAGACTTTAAAAATGGAGGTACATTTCAACAAAATAAACATTTAAAAGTTTACTGAATATTGAGTTTCATCTAAGTTTTTATTTTTGGTAGCCCTTTATTTTGAGTAGTCTTGGCTGTGAGTGCTGTGATTAAGGGGGGGGGGGGTTATCACATGTATTTACATCTAAGAAAAGCAGTCCCTTCCTGGACCACTCTCCTCAGCTGTCTGTAGGGCAGGTTCCATAGCCACGCCCATGCGATCCTCATTTCTACCCTAGCTCTGATCACAGGCACTACAGTCCTCTGGCTTAGATGTGGGTGTGTCCCCATAGCATGTGTCCAGTGCTTGCCCACTGTAGAAAGCCTCGGCTTGTGGAACAGCATACTTTTATTCCGACGTTCTGGCTTTTGCTCATAAGCTCCCCCCCCCCCCCCCGACCCATTTCTAAACACGGCATTCTTCAAAGACAGCCATGTACTCCTCTGTTTCAGGTGATCTCCTCTACTTGACTCAAACACCATCTAACACTGGCATTCTTCAAAGACAGCCATGTACTCCTCTTTCAGGCGATCTCCTCTACTTGACTCAAACACCATCTAACACTGGCATTCTTCAAAGACAGCCATGTACTCCTCTTTCAGGTGATCTCCTCTACTTGACTCAAACACATCTCTGTTCTACTACACTTCCAGGTCGAAGCTTGACCGGCAGTGGTTCAGTCACCTGACTTACTTACTGCAGTGCCTTCTACCTGCCCTCCCTCTCGTCCTTCAGGTTAAATAACCCCACCTTACAGAAGTCTCCCTTATTCTTAACTTGTAAATCTAGCTAATTCTCCAGAGCATTACCTGTCGTCCAAGTCCAGCCGACCAACCCCGTGCATAGAACTGCTATGTCCTTTGTCCTCCCCCTTTCTTTGTACACTTTGAGCAATATCTTTTACTTTATGAGGTTCTGTTTCTCCATCTACTATTTTATGGACTTTTTTTGCAATTGGGAAATCTTTTTCCATTTTTTAAGAACCCCTTTATGTTTTAACTTCCCCTCCATTACATTCTTTGTTTTTCCTTTCCTTTACATGGACTTGCTCTTGCCTGTCTTACTGTCTTCTCTGCTTGCCTCCTATTCTTATTTGTCTCACCCTGTTCTTTACAGTTATGGGGGAAGAAGTGTGAGGAAAGGGGGCCTGGAGGGGCAGTAAATGTTATATCAAATAATGTGTCAGATTTGATAAGACACAGCCGTAAATAAAAAAAAAATGCAAACACAGCTCTCCTACTTAGTATTTGTTGTAACCAGTGTTTAAACTAATTCAGGATGACAGCCTTTTCTAGTCATTTATCTCTGTAATTATTTCATAAAATTTACAATCTGTCTCCTTTGGAAAGGACACACAAATCTGTACATAATAATTTACAAGCCCCTTGGGATCATGAGCATGCTTGGCTTGGTGTGGGAGTGAAGGAGCAGGTCAGTGGTTAAGAACCCTTTGCTGCTTTCCCAGAGAACTAGGTACTTTGGGAGGCTGAGGCTTGACTGCAAGTCACAGGTGAGCCTGGGCCCTGTGCTAAGGCTTATTCACAAGTACTCCAAATCGAAAACATGCATGAGTAGGTGTTTATTAACAGATGACACTGCCACCAGCAGAGTGGCATATAGCTGGAATCCCAGCACTCTAGAGACTGAGGTAGTATGATCTTGAGTTCACAACCAGCCTGTCTTCATGGTAAAACTGTCTTGAAAAAACAGTAAATGTTCAAATTCAAAGAAGACATGTCCAATAACAATATTAATTATTTTGAAGTATTTAAACGTAATAATTTAATAAGCTAGGAATATTTAGGAGCATTACTAACTTAGTGCATTACCATATTTCAATGTGAGAGATATTTCAAACAATAAGGCTGCAATTAGTACATCTTCTCTGAGCACTTTATTCCTTAAGTTCAGTCGAGCATGAGCCTCAGATAAAGAAACTCTAAGAAAGAAAACTGAGGTTAGTAAAGACACTGTTATATTGTATAAACAGGAGCAAGCCCAGATAGACATGAGTTACGTGTTAAAGGTCTGCACACTATTATTTTTTTCTTTTAAGCTATTTCTTTCCCACAATCTTAAATAAATTGTGTCAGAAGAAGCAAATATCCCAACTTATCAAACGGGAAGGGGCTAATACTTAGCACTCCACATTCCCTGCTCCAAGTTCTGCTCCAATAAATACGCAGAAGAGGAAACAAGCCTGACTAAACACCTCCTAGAAATACATAGATACAGGTCCTTGGTCCCTTTGCCAGCTCCTCGTCTCCCCAAAGTCCCCATGGATTCTTACAATTTAAGTCTTGATACAGAAGCAAATCCTGTCCACAGCATCCTGAACTCATTATCTCATCCCCCCTTTACATAGGCTGCCACTCACTGCTTGTAGAGTGGCTTACCTCTTGAAACATGTAAACTGCTTTTTACCTGAAATAGCTTTCAGCTTTCATCAGGCAGGTGTGAGGCTCCTAAGTGACTGTTGGACACTCGAGATTCAGGGAACTGAAACTGAGTCTCTGTAGACTTTGGCATGAAGAGTGTGCGTGCGTGTGTGTGTGTGTGTGTGAAGGGAGGATATGATACTGAGTAAGATAAACTCGGCAACCTACAAAGTTAATATAAATCTGGGCTGAAATGACTGTCATTGTAGTCTGCACCCACTGGTCATTCTGCTGGAACTAGAGATCAAAATAGGACACGTCTTCACATGTTCAGTTATTTTCATAGTTGGCTCATGGTTTATTTTTTCCAACGTAAATATTCCTAGTATCTGTAATGGCAGGAGGGCTAGTGCTGTGGCTCAAAGATACAAGGCACTGGGTTCCAGCTTAAGCTATGCACATACGCGCGTACACACACACACAATGTCACGAAACATAGTTTGTTTTTTGTTCTTTTGAAATAAAGTCTCTGTGTAGCCCCAGCCATCTAGGAGCTTGCTACCAGGTTGGCAGTGAACTCACAGACATCCATCTGCCTTTGCCTTCTGAATGCTGGGATTTAAAGTGTGTGGCTCCATATCTGGTGAAGCACAACTGTCCTTTCTTAATATTCTGGCTGTTTTCCTTATAACCTGATTTGGTTAACCTTTATACACTATAGTACTGTGTGGAACTTCCATAAAAGGAGAGAGAAGTGAGCGTCCTCTAGAAGAGGAGAGAACCCCGTAGTCAGTGTCCATACCTCCTTGCTCGTCCATAAACCATGCCCACTCTCAGGACCTGTCCGTACAATGTACAAAGGCAGACTTAACATTAACTCTGCCTGATTTTGGGGCCGTACAGTCATATGTAACTTACCACAGACAAAAGGCAACATGAGAGAGTGTAGTTTTGTGAGTATTATAAATACAACTTTATTATATAATTCTAATTAGTACTTAGAAATTTTCATTAAGGAGTTGATTTTACCTTGGCTTGCCTTCTCCATTTTCAGTTTATGTAAATAATCATATTGTTAAGGAAAGGAATTTAACATATCTATCCCCATAGAACCATACTTGGAGCGTTCTACACACTTATTTGTTTATTAGATTATTTTACTCTTGATCTTAATAATTGAGATTGTATTTTACTATATCAAATGGAATAATGAGCTCTCAGACTATAATCTAGGATAGAGCCACACCATAATATCACATCCCACAACACAGTGATACTGATGTGGCTATTAAAATAGATAATTCTCTGCTCTGTGTGTATAATTCCATTTGGGAAAACAGAATGTATCTGTTATCAATACAAAATATATTTGTTTGCATATATATATATATATATATATATATATATATATATGTTTAACATACTGACTTAAATAAATATAACATTCAGGGCTGGAGAGATGATGCCTCAGAGGTTAAGAGCACTGGCTGCTCTTACAGAGGTCCTGAGTTCAGTTCCCAGCAACCATATGGCACCTCATGACCATCTGTAATGAGATCTAGTGCCCTCTTCTGGTCTGCAGGCATACATTCAGGCAGAATACTGTATATATAATAAATCTGTCTATCTATCTATCTACCTACCTATCTATCTATCTATCTATCTACCTATCTATCTATCTATCTATCTATCTATCTATCTAAACACTTAAAGATGGCCCAGTAAGTATTGGAAAAGGGTTTGTTCCAGAAGCATGAGGATCTAAGTTCAGTCCCCAGCACCCACATAAAAAAGCTGGGTGCAGCTGTGAGAGCCTGCAATGCAAAATTGTCAACAGTGTGATTACCTCTGGGGACAGGGGCAGGAATGCACAGTGTTAGGAGGGTGCATTACTCATTTTAGGTTCTGTGATGTCCATAATTTCTTTTATAACACCAACTATTCAGTATTTACTTTGTAAAAGAATAACTGCATTTATTTATGTGTTTTAAAGTACAAGGAACAGGGCTTGGAAAATGTCTTACTGGTAGAGTGCTTGCCTTGCATACAGAAGTCTTGTGTCCAATTCTTGACACCACAGTAATACATACATGAAAAGAAGTTCAAGGGACGATGTAGTGTCTTTATTAGGAGTCCAGAGAGAGGGAACGGAGGTGGATTGGATCTAACACATTCCATACACTGTGAATATTAAAGAAACTGCTTAACAGGAACGGTTCTTTAGGCCCAACTACTACGTACTTGAAACACAAACAATCACATTAAAAGGCAATCATTTGCATTAAAATCTTTGCACTTTTCTTAGGCATGTCTCATATGGAAGATCCATTAAAAATAATTTAGGAAAAAGAATTATTAGTGGTCTTAATGACTTAAAAATATAACAAAGGAAGTCATTAAGTCATCTTTAACTTTTCTGAAACAAAGTAATCAACCAACCAACCACAAACCAAACAGAAGAACAAATACAAAAAACAAGTCAATTAAGTTCATATCTAAAAGCCCATTTTGACCTTACAATGAGTTGAATACCTACAAATATTTTAATGCAGATGCTGACAGCTTTGATCCATGTGTAGAATCTGTTCTGATTCTGCGACTCGCTAGGTAATAACCATGAATCATTCTTTCTGCCTCCAAGCTCAATTCCATATTCAAATTCTTTGCAAAAGCCAGTAGCTAAGTTAAAATATAAAAATATTAAGGGATTTAATTTTATTATGGATTCCTTATAATTTCAAAGTGTGCTGGATCTGATTTTTACAAGTTTTCATATTTTTTACATCAAACTTAAGTAAATATCTGGGCCATTTCCAAGTCACTGAGCATTTTAAGTCATTGCCTTCTGCTTGTAGCAAGTATGAGAGTTTACCTAGAATAGCCTCTCTGACGACTGCAGCGGAGCTGAATTGCTGGCTGATTTTGTGCTGCCAATGGTGTGTGCTCACCTCTCCCAGACCTCATTTCTCCCTGTCTTTGGTTTTTTGAGACAGGGTTTCCTATGTAATCCTAGCTGTTCTGGGACTCGCTCTGTAGAGCAAGCTGACCTTGAACTCACAGAGATCCGCTTGTCTCTGCCTTCCAAGCACTGGGATTAAAGACGTGCACCACCACCACCTGGTATATTTTTTTTATCATTTCTTAATGCCCAACTAAATTCTTATCTCCTCCTTAAAGTTTTCTGGCATTCTCTATTCTTATTTTTATTTCTGAATTTCATATATATTTAGAGACAGCAATTCTCATCTCAGCATTTAACTTGCCCTAAATGTTTTATGTGTCTTGTTTTTCTCTCAAATAACAGACTACTGTTAAGAAAATTGAAGTCATGAAATGTGAATAACTATACTCATGTAACATAGCTTAATTTTCTATACAAATATTCTTTTTTAATATATCGATCTTTTTGAAGCTATGGATATTTTAGATAATAGTAAAAATAATAAGCTTAACATTTGGATATGAAAGTTTCCTTACATAGCTGTTATTTTTTCTATACAATGTACTTAAAATGTTAAAAATCTGGAAGCAATCTTGTGTGAAAGAATACCAGCTGGCCGGGCAGTGGTGGTGCACGCCTTTAATCCCAGCACTTGGAAGGCAGAGACAGGCGGATTTCTGAGTTCGAGGCCAGCCTGGTCTACAGGACAGCCAGGGCTATACAGAAAAACCCTGTCTCGGAAAACCAAAAAAAAAAAAAAAAAAAATACCAGCTGAGTGTGGTAGCAAATGACTATAATCTTAGTACTTGGAAGTTAGAAGCAGAGGATCAAGACTATCCCTGGCTACTATAGTGAGTTCCAAGCCAACCAAGGCTACATGAAACCTTGTCTCAAAAAACAAAAAACAAAAATCTCAAACCAAACAAAAAAAAATTTAACTAAATAAAATTCTAGAAGAAGAAAAATATAATGCCAAAATAAACTTCAATTAAATTAAGAAGTGGGCTGGTGAGGTGACTCAGTGAGTAAAGGCACTTGTTGCCAAGCCTGATAGCCTGAGTTTGATCCCCATAAGCCACAGAAGGAGGGAACTGCATTCTACGAAGTTATTCTATGGCCTTTATGTGTCCTAGGGTACACTTTGTGCCCCCACACATGCAAAATACATGCATGCACGTGTGCGCACACACACCACACAAATAAGTAAATAAATGTAAAGATAAATAAATAAATGAGAAACAAGTAGGCATTCTGAGTAAGCATTTTATCTAACTTTACCTTTTCAAAATCTTCGGTTGTGAACTGTTTAGATGCTAAATAAAGCAGCCCCTCGGGATCCACCGCTTTCTTTAAAGTGTGTTGCACAGTAGGGACAAGTGGGTGGCAAGGAGATGACTCATTGCAGTTTATCAACAATCCAAATGCCTCTGCAAGATTGGCTGGAATCAAACTGCAATCCTACATCAAACACAAAGGTAGGCAAACAGCTAACTAACTGGAAACAGTTAAATACAAATTGATCTTTTTTTATTAAAGATTTTTATTTATTTCATATATATGAGTACACTGTAGTTGTCTTCAGACACACCAGAAGAGGGCATCGGATCCCATTACAGATGGTAATGAGCCACCATGTGGTTGCTGGGAACTGAACTCAGGACCTTGAGAAGAACAGTCAGTGCTCTTAACCTCTGAGCCATCTCTCAGCCCCAAATTGATCATTTATATTATTTAACTATCTAGTGATTATTTCAGTATTAACTATAGTTTAAAGTAATTTCTGGGGAAAATGTCAAACTTGTGGGAAGCAACTTTTCAAGAAAGTTCTTATTGAGTATTTATTATATAGTATTTATTGAAGCCTTCTAGGGCTCAGGAGATGCATCAGTTGGTAAAGTATGAGGAGGAGGAGGTACTGAATTCTATCTTCCAGAGCCCAGCTAGAAAGGCTTGGTGCCACAACAGGCGTCTGTAATCTCAGTAGTGGGGTGGTGGAGACAGAAAGATCCCTTGAGCTTGCTGGCTAGACAGTCTAGCTAAATTAGTGAGTTTCAGAAAGAAACTCTGTCTAAAAAACCAAGGTGGATTGCAATTGAGAAAGACATCCACATTGTCCTTGAAAACACACACACACACACACACACACACACACACACACACTTCTCAACTCTGAAACAGAAATTTCTATTGACTAGACATCTGATTTGCATGAGTAAAAATTTAGCGGTGGGATGTAGCTCAGACAAAACAAAACCAAACATTAACAGCTGGATCATTATTCAGTTGTAATGTGTGATAAAGTATATAAACGCATCAACAGCAAAAACGTCTAAAGGCATTGCTGGATATAACAGTGCGTGTCTGCATGCCAGCTCTTACCACTCAGCATGATGGCTAGTGTGAGGCCAGTCTGGGCCTTAACACTTCCTTGGTTACATAATGAAGCCTTACCTAAGAAATGAGGAAGACAAAAGACGGAAGAGGCTGGAAGTGGAGAAGGGTGTGAAAACAGACTAACAGTTTTCTGAGAAACACTTAAAAGCTTTTTTTTTTTTTTTTTGAGACAGGGTTTCATGTAGCCCAGGATGGCCTCAAACTCACAATGTAGCTGAGGATAACCTTGATTTCTAATCCTGCTTCCACGTCTCAAGTACTAGGATTACAGGTGGCCTCCTAAACAATATTCTAACAGTAAAATAGTCAGAGCCCTTACCATCTGACCAATCAGAGTACTGGTTTTCTGCACATTTCTCCTTGAAGATGAGTCCATATCAACAAAAGACCAAAAACTGCACTGAATGGGAAAAGTCATTTGCTGGTCGAAATCATCTCCGAACTTCTTTCCTGGGATGAACACTGTAATGCTTCTGCTCTCCAAGGCTGCATCACAAGACAGGATCCGCGTGTTAGCTAAGAACTTAGATGCTGTACATCTGAACAGCTTTTATTGCCAATCTTTCAAGATTTTGTTATTCTTCTAGTCAATATCCTATATGTCTACAAATTAATAACAAATATTATCATATGAAATTCTACTAAAACAGATAGTGAAGACACAAATAAAGCTGATGTTTTACGAGGTTCTGCTAAAATCAAAGCATCTACCATAAAAAAGACCGAGGTAAGAAAGATACCTGAACATCTGTGTGTGTTGTTTGAGGATCACCAGTCCAGGCACCAGCCAGAACTGTGGTTGGACATCTGAGTGGAGCAGGCGGAGGACTAGGACGCACAAAGCCCAGGCTTACATTAACTCACCGTATAGCTGAGGGTAATCTGGAACTTTCTGATCCCTCTCCCTCCACCTCCCAAGTGCTGGGATAATAGTTTGTCCCACCATGCACAGTGCATGTGGTCATGGGATGGATCCCAGGGCTTTCTGCACACTAGGCACACACTATCAACTGAGCCACACCCCCAACTCAGGAATGTCCCGCATGTGCTAAAAGGTGATAGAAAGCAGTCCATTCATGAGGGAATGTCAGAAGACAAAGATATATGACCTATGACTGAGGAAGAAGGTATCTCAGTTCAACATGTTCCAAACCAAAGCTGTCAGAGCCCTCTCCCACTCAAGCAAACCCAAGTCCTGTCCTATTCACATTCATCTTCCCTTCACACTTTCTAACAGCCGGTCTATTGGTTTAACCTTGACTCCTGCGGGTTTCCAGGTAATCTTTTAATTCATTTAACAGTCTTTTGTATTCACATATGTTAGACTTCTGTCACTATGAAAAACTACCTCATGTAAACGACTTCAAGAGAAGGCTCCTTAGATGGTGATACTAAAGTTTAGTCCATCATGGCGGGGAAGACATGACAGGGCAGAGCAGCTCACTTCACAGTAGTCAAGAAACAGAGAAAGAATGTTCTGCTTTTTAAAGGTGCCACCTCCATGCAGAGTAGATCTTCCTTAATTTATTCTCTCTGGAATGACTTCCAGACATACTCAGAAGTGTACTTTATTAATCTCTTACCTGTGTCTCAGCCCATTGATATGTAGAGTTATGATTAACTATCAAATTATACTTTTCTTTCTCCTGGATTGTGAATCCTTAACCTCATAGAAATTGACCAAGCAGTTTTCACAGTGGCTGCACTATTTGCTACTCCCTCTAACACTACACAAGAATTCAGAGATTCCGCATTCTCAATAGTTTTTCTTATCAATTCTTTAAAATTCTTTTTGTCATTCTAGTAGGCAGGACTAGTTAGTGGAGCCCAATCGGAACAAAAAATCTATTATGCTGTTAAAAAGCAGGAAAAATACTTCTATTAAAAGTATTAGTATGCACAGCATTACCTTTAAATGTATTTAACATATAAGCTTATATTTATACTTTTTATTTTTTAATAATTAATTTTATGTTATGTGCATTGGTGTGAGGGTATCAGATATCCTGGAACTGGAGTTACAGACAGTTGTGACCTGCCATGTGGGTGCTGGTAACTGAGCCCAGGTCCTCTGGAAGAGCAACCAGTGCTCTTAACCATGGAGCCATTGTTCCAGCCCCTATACTTTGTTTTCTTAAAACATTACAAATAAGATGTAATAGGAGTGATGTAGAAAAACCATACCATTCTAAGATGGGGTAGAAATCCCAACTCCACAGGCAGCTGGCAGAGAGCACAAGACTGAGGCTCACACTGGCTTTGAAATCTTGAAACCTACTGGCAGTAACAATCTCCTCCAATAAGGCCACACCCACCCCAACAAGGCCACACCCACCCCAACAAGGCCACAACTACCCCAACAAGGCTACACCTCCTAATCCTTCCCAACAGTGCTCCAACTGAGAAGCAAGTACCCAAATATATGATGAGCCTATGGGGATCATTTTTGTTTAATCCACCACATACATAATGCCACAAAATAACACAAAAGTTGAAATGGCAACTTCTGAATGTATATTTTTGTATTTTTAAAAATTATATTTAATTAAATTTTTTAAGTATGTGTGTATGTGCACACACTTGTGTGCAGGTCACAGTGTGTGTGTGGATGTCAGAGGAATATTTGAGGAAGTCAGTTCCTACTTTATACCATGTGGGTCCTAGGTATCAAAGTCAGGTCATAGGGCTGGCAGCAAGCATCTTTACCCACTGAGCTATCTCACCTGTTTTGTGTGTTTTTTAGAAGAGTCTGGCTATGTAGCTCAGGCTGGCCTCAGACTCACTATGTGTCCTAGACTGGCCTTAAACTCATGACCCTTCTAGTTTCCAGAGCACTGACATTTATAGATTTATGTTTTCATGGATGAAATATGCTATAATTTTTTTTAGCTAAATGAAAGATGTCAGTCACAGATGGCCACATATTAAAGGATTTGTTTATATGTTATGTCCTGAATAGGCAATTCCATAGAATTAGGCAGCAAATTTGATTCAAAGGGACAGTAGAGCCTCTTTCTCAGTTAGTGACAGTGACTGCAGTCAAGGTAAGAATTGGTAAGGAACTGGACTTCAGTTCATCAACAGTGAATGAGAAGTCACTGAAAGTTAAAGTTAGAGCCACTTATGTCATGAAGGCCACATAGATATTATAAATGCTCAAAGAAAGTGACGGGCCACTGTTGATAACACATGGGTGTGTTTCCTCTAGTCTGACTGAACTTGGCAATGTGTGACTTCAAAGGAAAAGCTGTTTTAAAAATTCCCTTTTATGTGTGGTACTGGGGACCAAACAGGGTTTTCAAGGCAAGCACTCTTACCAACTAAGTTATATCCCCAGCATAAAGTTATTAAAAGTCGAAAGATGGTACCAGCAGGGTTTTAACTCAGCCTCTGGTCTCTTCTGGAGTTGGCACTTGTCCCTACTCTTATGCTTGCTGTTATCTCCTTGTGGTTTTACATGCACTCTACTATGGAGCCCAAGACTTCTGTTTTTAAAGTATTGACTACGGAAACTTCTATGTTCTGAATATACTCCATATGTCTTAGTTACTGTTCTATTGCTGTAAAGGGACACCACAACCAAGGCAGCTTCATAGAAGAAAGCATTTTATTGGGGTCTTGCTTACATTTTCAGAAGGCTAGTCCCTGATCACGGCTGGGGGTATAGTGGCAGGCAGGCAGGCAGGCTGGTGTTGGAGCAGTAAGCTGAGAGCTTACCTCTAGATCCCCAGGAAGGAGGCAGACAGAGTGTGAGACAGCCTGGGATGGACTTTTGAAACCTCAAAGTTCACTCCAGCAATACAACAAATAAAACTATACCTCCTAATCCTTCCTACATAATTTACCAGCTAGGGACCAAGCATTCAAATGCCTGAGCCTACGGGGCCACTCTCATTCAAGCCACCACATTCATATACACATACGCACAAATAAGTAACGGAAAGGAACATAGAAAGCTGTTGAGAATACACATCTCTGTGGTTTCTGACTATGGATGCAAAGTGACCTGCTGCCTTGAACTGCCATCATTCTTTCCCTGACAGAATGGACTGTTCCCTTTAGAACTGTGAGCCATAATAAATCTTTCCTTCTGTACTTTGCTTTTGTTAAGTATTTTGTTGAAGCAACAAGAAAAGTAACCAATACATCTTGCCAAAGTAATACTATTTTGTAGCAGTCTGCTACTTAGCTTTCTGTATACTGGCAGCAAAGGTCAGACTCCAGCTGAACAAAGCATCCCTTCCCATGGTCTGACAGTATTTACTAAAACCTTCAAAGTTTCTAACGAGGATAAGGGCCAAGTGCTCCCCTAGACACATCTCTCTAGAGCTGATTTGCTTCTGTCCTGTATGAGGGACTTAGAACTCTATAAAACGGAAGTTGGAGAGGTGGTTCAGGTGAGTGTAGTTGCCTGCAGGCTATCAAATATTCTATCAGTGACCTCTGATAAGTGCATTTACTCGTACCTGACAGTCACTGGTAGGCTGGCACTGTCCAGTATGTAATTAGGCATCTCTTTTATGCCTTTCCAGAAAGCCAACACAATTATTCACACTGATTAAGTGAGACCTATCTCAGTTATGCTATGCTAGTCCAGTACTGAAAATTAATCAATGTGGAGCTGGAGGGATGTCTAAGTGGTTAAGAACCCTGGATGCTCTTACAGAACTCCTGGATTTGATTCCCAGAACTAACCACAGCTACAACTAACTGCAAATCCAGTTCCAGGGAATCCAGTGCCTCTTCTGGCTTCTGGGAGCACCAGGCTCAAGTGGTAAAGAGGCATACGTACAAATAAAACATTAATACTCATAAAAAAGCAAAAACCCAAAGCAAAATCAATGTAAGCTATAAAAAATCATATAATCAAATTAATAGACATAAGAAAAAATATCTGACAAAATCCTATACTGATGCATAATAAAACTGCTTGGCAGACTAGGAATAGAAGGAAATCTCTTCATCGTGAGCTTTAGGATTAAAACAACAACTCCATAACTCATATTAATTACAATTAATGGTGAGAAACCTGAAGATTTGAAACAACAATTTTTTTCTCATTGTGCTAAGTCTTCAATAATCAATAAGACAAAAAGGAACATAATTGGCTCAAAATACAGTCATGTATTAGAACCTAGAGTAAAGGCTAAAACAATGCATTTGCAAATTAAATGATTATTTTATTTCTGTAATTGAACTGAGAACTAACAGTCCATCTAACGTTCATCCCCTAAGCCCGGTGCAGTGCTATCTCAGCTGTTAAATGACTCCTCAGTACTGGTAAGACGAGGTTAAACAGATGGAATGATCTGAGGAAGCATCGTTTACCTGATTGAAGCTGTTCAAGTTTATCTTTTTTATGTGATGTCAGGTCTCCTATAAAGCAGATACCACCCTTAGCAAGCAAAGCACTGCCAGCCTGAATGCTCACTGCTCCAGTTCCATATTTACTTCTGGACACAGTCGGAAAAACTTCAGTACAGACAGGATGACGTATACCACGGGAGACAAGATTCATGCTAAAATTCAAAAGTCTAGGGAAAAATGGAAAAATAAATTATTCACTGATACTTAATAATTTAATATTTGATTTTCAGAGGTCATTGCATGTTAACAACATATTTAAATTTAATTTGGCCAATGTCTATCAAGCACTACATATATGAACCTGGTATCTTATTTGAACAACTTACAGCGTAGACAGAGTTAGAGAAATCATTTACAATGGAATAATTCTAAAATAATTTCTTGAGAATCCCACAAAGGGAATTATTATTCCCTTTTAGAAAGGAATCAGAGAAAGCCATAGAAAGGCAACATTTAAACTGGATCGTTGTCTTTTTTGTTGTTGTTTTGTTTTTTGAGACAGGGTTTGTTTGTATAGCCGTGGTTGTCCTGGAACTCGATCTGTAGACCTGGCTGACATTGAATTTTGCCTGCCTCTGCCTTAGTGCTGGGACTAACGGTGTACACCACCACTGCCTAGTGGATCACTGTCTATTATAAATTCCAGATTTGTTTATTAAGCTTGTCAGTGTCCTATCGTGACGTTCCCTGCTGTCTATGTATCATGACAACCTTTGCTACGTCTTCCTTTTTTGCTTTTAATATTATCATCAACTGCTTCCATTTCTTTAACTCTCAAATTCAAATTAAGATAATGACTATTGCTTTACTGTTGTGGTAAATCTGAGATATCCTCCAAGCACTCATGTTTTGGAGGTTGGCCAGATTATGGGCTTGGGCAAAGTGCATGGATTCTGGTTGTTCCTGTCTGGTCAATGGAGGGATTCACAATATGACAGGAGATTTAGGAGTTAGGACCTCTTAAGTAAGTGGGTCACCATGGGCATTCCCTGAATGAATAGACTGTGTCCTCTCTCTTCCTGCCTCTCCCTTTGGTTCCTGTCTACCAAAGATGAGCTGTTTTTCTCTGCCATGGCATTCTGCCTCAGTATTGGTCCATAGCAATGGAACATGTAAATAATAGACTATAATTGTGAGCAAAAATTGTTTCTCTTGAATACTTAACACAGCGATGAAAACTGTCTAATGTGGCTATCTTTAAAACCCTTACCACAGAAATTGTAACTTTCTGATGCAACCATGTTTTTTTTTGTTTGTTGGTTTGGTTGGTTGGTTTTTGGTTTTTCAAGACGGTTTCTCTGTAAAGCCCTGGCTGTCCTGAAACTCATTTTGTAGACCAGGCTGGCCTCGAACTCAGAAATCCATCTGTCTCTGCCTCCCAAGTGCTGGGATTAAAGGCGTGTGCCACCACTGCCCGGCTCTGATGCAACCATGTATGATGACCAGATACAGACATGGAGCGTAAAAGGGACCCAGGGAGTGTCCTTTAGATGTAGACAGGAAAATGCCAGAAAGTGTGGTCAGTGTATGCATCATCACAGGACTTAAACATTAGCCTAGGGGTATGTAACACAGAGGACACTTCAAAAGGAACATTTCTGCCTTGAAAAGAACAATGGTTTTTAGCTATAGATCATACTAAAATTATGCATGAAGTTTTTGTTTTGTTTGAAAACAAATTCTAATGCCCATCTCTACTCCTTAACTACTTAAAATAGAATTTTTGGAGGTGGTATACAACGTTTTTTAAAGTATTTAATTGTTAAGACAAGGTCTTACTTGGTTGTCTTGTCTAATTTCACAACTGAATAATCAGGACTGTGTACTATTGGCCTAAGTATAGACAAAAAATTGACAACAGAAAATAACATTCAAATAGATTTACAGTCTAGTTTAATTTCAAAGTTGGTTCGAGGAAATGAGGAAATGAAATCTTATAACAGATGATGTGAAGGTAGCATAGGGGAAACCTCAACTTTCACTACAAGACACCACAAGCAGACATTAACTCAAGGGCCAGGTGGACGGCTTAACCCCTCAGTGGGTAAGGACACTTGCCCAGCAACTTGGGTTCAATCCCTGGAACACATGTAAAGGTACAAAGAGATAATCAACACCACCAAGTTGCCCTATGACCCCTATGTGTGCTCTGTGGTGTGTGCACTCCCCCTCAACATGGACACATGTGAAAAAGAGTTAAATTAAATACAGAGAAAAGACTCAACAAAAAGCTAAAATATATTTCTAGAAAGAAAACAAAGAATTTTCACGACTTTCATGTAGGCAAAAATTTCTTAATAGGAACCCAGAAAACATGAAACATAAGAGAAAATAACAAACTGGAAACAGAACTCCTCTAAATTGAAGTGTCTGCCCATCACAAACACATTTCAGGAAACTCATAAAAGCTTTCAGGTTAGAAATCTCAGTCTGCTCAATGACAAGAATGCACCTAAGCAACTGACCTAAGAAGTGAGAAACCAGGAACATGTAAGAATACATACAAGTGGACAATAAACACAGGGAAGCCAGCTGAATGGACTTTGTACATTAGATAATGGGAGTGGGCATCCCGGGGTTCCATTTCACTTCTACTGCAAGAGCTCATGTGAAAACACTGAACCACCAGGGTTGAGAAGGACAGAGACAAACAGATCCTTACAGTGCTGGCAGCAATGTGAAATGGCCAGCTTTACAACAATTTTGAAAACCAGTAATTTGTTATAGAATTAAAATTGCTTCTACCTTTACACCCCAGCAATGCTACTCCAGGTCTTTATTCAATAAAATGAAATATTCCACAAATGTTATACAAGAATGTTTGCAGCAGGGATGGGCATGTAGCTCAGCGGTAGAGGTTTTGTCTAGTACATACCAAGTCCTAGTATCTGTCCCTATCACCAAAAGATTAGAACTGTATATTTATAATAATCAAAACATGCAAAACCCGGATATCCATCATCGGGAGAAGAATAAGAACACTGTGGCACACTCACATCACGGGGTACTACTCATCAGTAAAAATGACAAACTACTGAATCACACAAGTGAATCAATCCTAAAAATACATGGAGCAAGACAGACTATCTACTCGAGAGAACAACTGTTATTATGAAGTTCAATAACAGGAAATTCCCGGTGGTGGTGGGCATACCTTTAAAACCAGCAGAGGAGGCAGAGGCAGGTGAGCTTCTGAGTTCAAGGCCAGCCTGGCATAGAAAGTAAGAGTTCCGGGACAGCCAGGGTTAGAGAACCCTGTCTCAGGGGACAGGAAAGGGAAGACGACAACAGGAAAGTCTGTTACGGTGATAGTGGAAGCAAGACTGAGGTGAGATTCAGAGTAGTAAAGTACTGCCTTATTATGGGTATGTTTATAAGAGTCTATCTGTGTGTGCTGGGCAGTTGTCCTTCACACAGACAACTGCCACCGGGGAAGAGGGAAGCTCAGCTGAGGAAATGCCTCCGTGAGATTGGTCTGTGGGCATGTTTGGCAGACATTCTCTTGATTAATGGTTGATATGGGGGGTCCCAGCCACTGTGGCCTGTGTCACACTGTGGGTCCTGGATTGTATAAGGAAGGCAGCTGAGCAAGACACTGAGAGCAAGTCAGTCATCAAGCGGTCTTTTGGTTCTGCTGACAGTTCCTGAGTATAGGTTCCTGCCTTGAGCTCTGGACCTTACCTCTCAGTGATGGAGTGTAACATATAAGCTGAAATAAACCCTTTCCTCCCATGAGGTGCTTTTGGGTCATGGTGTTTATCACAGCAGTGTAAAACAAACTAGAAAAATCTGTCAAAACTTATCATTTTTTAATAATAATGATATTTGTCTCCGTGGGGCTCAGAGGTTAAGAGCATTGGTTGCTCTTCCAAAGGTTCTGAAGTCAATCCCAGCAACCACCCATCTATAATAGGATCCAGTGCCTCTTCTGGAGTGCAGGCACACATGCAGACAAAGCACTCATACCTATAAAATACCTAAACAAGCCTTAAAAATAGTGACAAGATCTGGTATTTCACTATGTATAAATTTTATCTAAGACCAAAAGTTCCAAACTCTAAGCCAGGTGGGGTGGCGCACGCTTTAAATATCAGTATTGAAAGGCAGAGGCAGGCAGATCTCTGAGTTCGAGGCCAGCCTGGTCTACAGAGTGAGTTCCAGGACAGCCAAGGCTTCATAGTGAGACCCTGTAAAAAAAAAATTTCAACTTTATTAATACTAATGTATTTAAATACTTCAGTACTCAGATACATCCTGTGTAATCATCTTACTGTAATATCAGGAGGAAGAGTTTATACAATTTTGTGAGCAATATATAATTTGAAAACTTCATAGGAAATATCTTACCTGTCTACAAGCAGAGTGTCACTGGTCATAACTAAAATATCCAAACAGTCCTCTCGTTCCCTGTTGCACTCTCTCGTCTGTACGAGACTCATCAGCAAACAGAGTTTGAGCAAATTGTAAGTCCCAGGAGGTACAATCTGTGATGCAAAGATATTGGCCAATATTGCTGTGAACTTCCAGCACGAGCTGGAAGTCAAGGAGAGGAGACACCTAAAGTTGTCACTAATTCCTGAAGGAACTGAAAGAAAATAAAAAGGACAGATATTTGATTCCGTTTGTTCAAAATAATTTCAAAATATAGTTCTTATAATGTGCCATACTCAAATTTTATAATATTATGATTGGTGGCCATGCTTGTCTATCACTTCTTATCCCGGTCACCTCACACATGCACATGAATGAGTTGTGAGCTGAAAGTTCACAACTTTGTTCTCCTCTAAGTCATGTGTGAGGCAGCAGGGACGAGGCTTCTGTGGGGAGTGCTGTGGCTTGAAGGACCTGTGTTTCCTACTCTGGAAGCACTGTACTGTGTATGCCACACTGTGATAGTCTAAAGCTCTCCATCCTTAAGGCAGCTCTCACAGAGCATACCTTAGTCTAGCCTGAGTCCTAGAGTTCACATAAGAAAGCAGACTTCCATCTCCATAGAAGCTGTGTTCTGCTAACAAGCCAGTAAGTCATGAAGCACTTCACAGTACATGAAAATGGTCACCAAACTGTTGGTTTACGTTGCTTGCTTTCTTCATCAGTTTCCTTCTTTTAAGAAGTCTCTCCAAGATAAGCTGAAGTATCCAGAATTCACTTGTATTTAATTTCAAGTTGGGCTGGATGGTGGTGGTACACATTCTTAATCCCAGCACTGAGGAGGCAGAGGAGGAAGCAGACTATTCTCTATGAATTGGAGGGCAGACTGGTCTACAGAGCAAGTTCTAGGACAGCCAGGGCTACAACACAGAGACACCCTGTCTCATAAGACCATTTAAAAAAGAGTAAATTCCAGTTTGGCTTCTATTAATGCAGAGTCTAAGCTTCCCACTCTACTCAAATGTAACTAGCCTTTCTACTTAGCTATCAAAGCAAGTGAACGGAATAGGGCTGCTCTCCATTTTGTAGTTACAAATGCTAAGTTACGACGGAGCTGTGCAGGGACGCTGCTGCTACGGAAGTGGCATTTTCATCCCCTTGCCTTTATCTCATCTCTTTTCAGGACCCAGGAAGAAAAAGGGACTGCGTACTGATCTCGTCCTCAGACCACAGCAGTTACGGTAAATTGCCCTAGCCAGAAAACTAATCTATTAACTCTTGGTACCCTGAAAGATTTCCGACTTCTTACTATGCGTACCCCAGGTTGACTTCCTGTCTCTGTCACCAAGCCTTAGTTAGGCTTGTTAAGTGTGCACCACCATGCTCAGAAAAATGTCAGAAACATTTCTCTTACTAAGTTACAAAAAGTCAATGTAAGATTTAGTTCAAGAAAGAGGTCTTTAATTACACCAAGGCTGTAAACACCTTGTTTGCTTCCTTAATAACACTGAGTAGCAGGTTCTGCTTCATTGGCTAGTTTTGTGATTTTTATTTGGAGGTAGAGCCTTGCTAAAATAACCTGGGCTAAACGTCAACTCAAGGCTGTGGCCTCTTGCCTCAGCCTCCCAAGCGCTAGGATTACCCGTGTGCACCACACCAGGCTTAGTGGCCATCTGACTGAGTTAAGAGTAGACAGCCTGGCGTCCTGCTTTACTATGTTTCTACTGTGTAGGAGAGGGCCTAGCACAAAGGTAAACAACACTGTCTGCTAAACAGATGGACGTACATATGTTAAAATACATGGTTTTTCTTACCTTTTGCTGTGTATGGAGTGATACTATTTGCTTCTACACAGAGAGCAGTTTGTGAAGTTTTGACACAGACTGGAATTCCAATAATTTTATATTCATTTCCTATTTTCATCTTATCCACTAGTTCATCTGTGTTTATTAAACACAAAAGAAAATAGCATTCACTCAGGGAAAATTGCATATCACCAACTGGCTCAAAGATTTGGAACAAGTGACAACCCAGTACGAGTTAGTAGTGAAGTGTTGACCTTTGTTGAATGGAGCATCCACATACAATGACACCAATAATGGAAACCAAGGCCATTGTATTGCTGACATATGTTGATATTTATAGGCAATATGAGTTAGCTTCAAGAGGCATATGGAAGCCAGGCAGTGGTGGCGCACGCCTTTAATCCCAGCACTCAGGAGGCAGAGGCAGGTGGATTTTTGAGTTCGAGGCCAGCCTGGTCTACAGAGTGAGTTCCAGGATAGCCAGGGCTACACAGAGAAACCCTGTCTCGAAAAACAAAACAAAACAAAACAAAACAAGAAAAAGAAAAAGAGGCATGTGGAATAGCAACTAGGAAAATTAAATATTCACCTATAATGTAGTCAAAATGAAAAATACTGTTCTATATAAGATAGAACATATTTCAATTAAATGCTAAAGAATGTTAGTAAACATTATCATGTAAGTAAAATTATTTATTTAAAAAATTAAGTAATTTCAAAAGATACCACTCACTCTCACAGCATTTCTAAGGTCTTGTCTGGGTAGTTTCTTGCATACTAAAAACTGTGGATATTCCCACTGTACATGGAAAACTGAAAGAGCAAGCTATCTCTGTGGGCCATGTCACTGTAAGTGGCAAAACTGAATGCACATCTAGTCTAGTCTTCTAAGCCACCCTTCTATGCTAGGCCATGTTCTTCTCACACATGCAGACTGGACTAAGCCTTTAAACTATCATGTGTGTGCCGTGTGCCGTGTGTGTGTGTGTGTGTGTGTGTGTGTGTGTGTGTGTGTGTGCATGTTGGCAGTCAGAGCACAACTTTCAGGAATCAGTTCTCTTCTTTCACCATGTGGGTTACAGTGATGATCTCAGGCTGTCAGGCTTGGCAGCAAGCATTTTTTCCTGACAAAACATCTTAACCAGCCTTCCAAGTTTATTTTTAAAGCACAATTAAGGGCTTAGAAAGAAGCTCAGCTAGCAAAGTACCTGCCATGCTCTTTACTGAGTTCTGCCTACTTTCCTAGTGCGAAGCTAGGCATGCAGGTCACACCTGTAACCCCAGTGCTACGTGGTGTAGGGGAGGACAGGCCAGTCCTTCGAGCTCATGGGACAGCTAGCCTAGCCCAAAGGATAAGCACCACACCCCTGTGAGCGACCCTGTCTAAAAAAACAGGGCTCAGAGAGATCTGTAAGACACCCAGTATTGACCTCTGTATATGTCCACAGGGACAAGTACATATAACACACACACACACACACACACACACGCTCACACGCACGCATGCACAACCTCTTCCTGTTCTTTACCTCCCCTCTCTCACCTGAACACAAGCGCTGAGTCTCAAAACAACCAATGAAACAGCACAGCACTTAAAGGATGTAGAATTACAGCAGTCATCTCTCTAAATGAGTACTTTTAATCTCTCAATTTCAGTCCCCAGGAAAAGGCAGACGTGCACTGCTGTTAGAGCTCTAGCTTCTTTCTTAGGCGCCTGAGCCCATGAGCACTGCTCTACTTCATGGTACACACTTGTCTCCTTGTACTTACCATGAGGTCTCCACAAAGAGTCACAGGTGCCAGTCTCATCGGTAACAGATATTTACTCTGCGCAGAAAAATCCCCAAGTCTTTTCTTCATCATGGCCATATACTAATAATTTTTTTTATATTGGGCCTCACTGTGTAAATCCGGCTGTCACTGAACTCACAGAGTGCCTCTGAATGCTGGGATTAAACATTCGCTATCACACCTAGCTCTGGATGCTAATATTAATAAAACACAGAACACACACACACAGAGAGAGAGAGAGAGAGAGAGAGAGAGAGAGAGAGAAAGAGAGAGAGAGAGAAAACAACGTGATATCAGTACTATAAAGTGGCAATGACCTTGGGGCTTGGCCATTGCAGATAGCGATGAGCCCCCTGCTCCAGCTGTCAGTACACTTTACAATCTGTTAGCACACATCAGGTGGCTCCGTATTTTGTAGCAATTTGTTTTGGATTCAAACAGAACTTTACATACCTCTTAGGAAAACACCAAGTGACTGAAACCTAAACGGCTGGTTTTTAGAGTCTCCTTGAAAAGCATGAAGCATTTTTGTGGTGATTATTTCAACTATCTGCTTATCTTAAAGTAAAGAACAAAAACATTGTTAAGAGAATCCATACTCAGTTCAAGTCTCCTATTAAATGCAAGCAACTATTCGAAAGTTATCACAAAATGTAAATGCATTTTTTACCACCAAGTACTCTAAATTTTCTGTCTTCTTGAAGTGAAGATGAACAGAGATTGCACAAAAAGTCATTTCTTACTGTTGCAGATTCTGTAGCACCAGGCACATGGACTCTTATATACTGAAACCCTGAAAGAAAACAGTGCTGAGCTCAGCCTCTCTCAGATTTGGCTACTTTCAATCATTTAATATTATCAGCTCATGTTTATTGCTTGCTCTGTTTGTTTGTTTGTTTGTTTGTTTAGACAAGGTATCACTGTGCAGCCCTGGCTAGCCTTGAACCCTCTGTCCTCCTGCTTCAGCTTTCCAAGTGCTGGCAACATGGCTGTTTTCTCGCAGGCACTCTGCTAAGGCACTGGTAACATGGACACTTAAATACACAATTTCAGTGTGTGGCATCATTTACAGAGAGCTCAGAGAGGAGAGAGGAAGCATCCAGATCAAACAGCCTTGGGAATCAATGGAAAAGAAGGGCTAACTAGGTGAAATCTTCAGCACAGCAAACAGTTCTCCTTTTGTTCTGTCTCATTTGATATGTCCGTTCTCAGGACAATAAGTCTCACTTATTAAGCTGTGGAGTGCAGGGAAGACCATTTCAAGGTTATGCACAGTAAACGTCTAGACGTTAGGAGGCAACAAAGTCTGTTTTACCACTCTGTGAGTAGGCACCAGTTGTAAATATGGCTTACATTTCCCACGGGAACACTGACCTTCTGACAAAGGACATGCTTCATCTGAACACAGGAACCTCGCGCCTTGCGTGTACTTGGTTAGAGTGGTCATTGCAATCACAATCCCTTGCATCATATAAAATCTCTGAGATGCATAATTAAGTGGAAACTCACAAAGATCCAGACTGTAGCTTGGCAGGGGCGGTAAATGTGTTAACTTCAGCACAATATTGATCTGAGAAGAACACAACAGGTACATTAGTAAAAACTGCAGTCCAATTTGTCTTGCCTTATCATAGTAAAAACGCATATAATTTATTATTGTTGCTGTGAACCAGATATTAAGCCAGAGAAAAACCATAAACTTTAAATACAAATCCTATAACATCTTAGTTAAATATACCACAATGAACTCATTAGTTCTCCTTAAAAAATACACATTCTCTGGATCATACTAAGTGTCATTGTGAACCTCAATAGCATTGGACACTTCAGTGCCCAAACTATGATCTCAAAATATTAATTTACATGGAAAGGAATCAGAGCTCTTTAGAGGGAAAGTAACGATTCCAAGTCTGGGACAGAAGATATAGGAGATGGCATTGGGGCATCCAGTTTTTTTAAAACATATACTTATTCTGTTTATACACACACACAATACACACACATGCATGCGCACATGTATGTCACAGTATGCGACACATGTGAAGGTCAGAAGACAAACTGTGAGAATCAGTTCTCTCCTTCTACCATGTGGGTACAAGGGATCGAATTAAAGCAGTGAGGCAGGGAAGCAAGTGCCTTCCCTGCAGTTGGTAAGTGTAAAAAGAGAAAACATCTGACATAGAAAGTAGTAAATTAGACTTTATAAAATTTATTCTACTCTTTAATTATTAACCTATTCCTGTGAAAACAGTATTTTATGTTATTTTGAACATCTATACCTCAGTTTAATAAACTTAAAGTTAATTAAAACTTACTTGAGTTTCAGTCTGTAACTGTCCAATTAACGAGAGAGTCTTAACAGCAACAAAGCAGACCTGTGATTTCAAACAAGCAAACACGTTACCAAGATTTCCATGTGACGTGGGAATCATTTCTTCTTGAACTTACTGATTGAAAAACTTGAGCAGCTTTTAAGGGATGGTGTAAAATGTGATTTCCAAGTTCAGCATCTAATTCGACAACGTCACAGGGGTTTACTACAATATTGAACCGATAGACAGCATAACTTTGTTTTGAATCTGTGAAGACATAAATGTGAACATCAGGATGATTATGTGCAGACACTTGTCTGAGGCTTCTTGACTGACATGCCACTGCTGACCGCTGTGGCTGACATACCATTGTAGTACTTGCAGTCGTCCATAAACTTTTGGAGGCCTCCACTTCTGTCAAGATAGACAAGGGCTGCCTCTTTCATTTGAAGATTCTCCATTTTCTCCTTGTTGGTAATCTCTGTTATTAGCAAGTTAATCACAGCTGGTGGTAAATATTAAAGTGATGAGACCCATATAAAGAATGAGGAAACCTAGAAACAAAATAAAGCTTACTTTTGAAAAACACTAAACAAACTTACAAATTATTAAAACATAAATTCAAGAATACAACTAAGTTATCCTTCCAACTGAAAGAGAAACGAAGCCTAGCCATTGAGTGAGCCCAGGACTGCACACATGCAAGCATGTGCTACTGACTCATACCTCCATCCCCATGTAATCAACAATCAGTTAGGAGATCCTGTAAAAGACCACAAACCTAACAGGATGCCCAAATGTCTTTCTAGGGCAGGCACTCCTAAACATGCAAAGTGAAACTAGTAATTTTTAATGATGATAATCCCAATGTAAGCATAGGCTAAAGGATGAAAGTCATATAAATTGCTTCATCAATCCAGTCTGGAATAGCAAGATGACTCATTGGGTAAAGAAGCCAAGTCTCATGAGTGAGTTTTATCCCTGGAACCCACGTGGTGAAAGGAGAAACCAACTTCACCAAGTTTTCCTTTGATCCACACATTTGAATTCATGTGAGTGTGTGTGTGTGCGCTTGGCTCAGTATCTTTAGCCGACAGAGACAAAGGTATTAAACAATTAAGGCTTCTTTCCAGTTTAAATCTTTGTCAGTGGCAGATACAGAACAATTAAATTGTAGAGGTGGATAAGGGAATAGAAAATGGCCACTTAAGCAGAAAATATTAGAAACAAGACGTCATGCAGCCACTGTGATATTATTAGCAACGATATGACTAAGATTGGAACCTGCCTTTAAGAAATCCAATTTAGAGAAATCAGAAATAATGACTAACACATATTATCAGCTATTAGTCTGTTATCTATTATTTATTGGCTAGCTCCCTTTCCCTAGGCACTAGTAATACAAAGATGAACAAAACACAGTGTCTGTCCTTTAAAGAGCACAGCAAGTAAATCAGCTATGTGAGCAACTGTATACGTTGTAAGACAAACATGAATAGGTTGGTGGCCACAGAACACAATAGGTGAAATGCTTCCCAAAGTTAGGCTCAAACTCATGAATAGGCCATGATAATTTTCTTCTGCGTTGGACTCTTGGTTGATGACAGCAGGTAACAAGGAAGCCATGCATTCCACTTCGAAGGGATAAAGTGAGTTTATTTCTGTGTGGCCCTAAGTACAATAATGCTGTTCTAGCCTGCCTGCCCAGTATGCACAAGGCTGGGCTCAACACCAGCAACACCTAAATACATAAACAATAAATAAATAAATGTTGTTTTTAGTAGGTGGACATTCCTATTATGGGAGAGTTTTCCAAAGATACTGGCTAACACCCCCATAAAATATATATCACTGATTTTACCCAGTTCAGGATACTTTGCACAGAAAAGTAAGTGGCTATCCTTTTTGTTATTATATTGGGGTCAAAATCAATAATTTTGAAGTTTGACATTGTTAGAATATCATTTTTTTGCCAGGTGTGCTCATGGAAACATTTAATCCCAGTGATCAGGAAACAGAAATGCATAGATCCCTGAGGTCTAGGTTAGTGTGGTCTGCAGATAGAGGACAGCCAGGACCACACAGAGAATCTGACTCTCAAAACAAAACAAAACCACCACCTACAACAAGAACAACAAAACCAGGTTTCTGAAGTTGGAGGACATTAAGTGAAATGGTTGTGTAAATGCAGACTGAGTTTTTGAAGTGCAAGATAATTATATAGGGAAAGAGAAGTTTACAAAGCTTTTGAAAATAAAATTATGCCCATTTTATTTTTATTTTATTTTGGAAATTAGCTCCTTCCTGTTGCCTGTGTGGAGAATGCTTTGAAACCGAACAGCCAATTATCAGTTTTCAACTAGTGTTGTATTTCTAAGAGATGAATGGACCAATTCAGGGTATTTGGAACAAAACGGAATGGTGGAGAAAATTCTAGAATTTTAAAGACTCTAATTTTGGGCTTCATGACCAACCTGTACCACACAGAGAGGGAAAACTTCAGTTGAAGCCGGGCAGTGGTGGTGCATGCCTTTAATCCCAGCACTCGGGAGGCAGAGACAGGGGGATTTCTGAGTTTAAGGCCAGCCTGGTCTACAGAGTGAGTTCCAGGACAGGCTATAAAGAGAAACCCTGCCTCGGGGGAAAAAAAAAAAAATTCAGTCGAGGCCAGGTCATGGTTGCAGGCATTCAATAAGTTGGGCAGACTGAGTTGAAAGCTAGTCTCTGGTGGTCAGGGTGGTGGTGGCACACAGTCTTGATCCCAGCACTCGGGGGGGTAGAGGCAGGCATATCTCAATGAGTTCCAGGATGGACAAGGCTCTGCAAAGAAATGGAGTTTCAAAAAACTAAACCAAAACAAAAGCAAAACAAAAAGGTAGTCTTGGTAGCCTCGGGCTACATAATGAGCTCTAGGGTAGTCCGAGTTGCATAACAAAGCCCTGTCTAGAAATCGAGGTTTGTGATCTCCGAGGCTGGGTTTCATCACAGCACCTACAAACAAGTGAATTTTCATGTATCAGGTGTGTGTGCCTCAGACTATCGACAGTCCGCCAGGTAGGAAAGAGGGAGACGAGAAGTCGAGTCTAGAGTTCAGGGCCTTCAAAAAAGGGACACAGAGCCCAATCGGCTGCTAAAAATGTCTTGCTGAGCTGTGATGGCACAGCCACTCAGGAGGCAGAGGCAGGAGGACCTCTGGGCTTGAGGCCGGCCTGGTGTACAGAGTGAGTTCCAGGACAGACAGACAGGTAGGCAGACAGACAGACAGTTTTTGGAATGAACGCATTTGCAAGTAGGGGATTATGAGGAGAAAAGGACACAGAACAGGCCACGGGAGCAAGTCCAAGTCTTCCCTCCTGTCAGCGCGGAGGGAACCGCGAGGCGGTGCGGGGACCAAGGCCCAAACACCTCAGAACTCAGCCGCGAGAGTGAACCCGCCTGGCTCACGGGCCCTGCAGCCCCTCAGGAGACGCCGGTGCCCTCGACCCAGCCATGTTGCCACCTCTGGAATAAGACCCACCTGCACCGCAGGACCCGCGTGGGCTACAGAGGGCCTCGGGCGCACGCGCACTCTCCCAACTGTCGGGGGGGGGGCGCGCGGGGTCTGCCGGGACTTCAGCCCTTCTGTCACCAGGGCAACCAGCCTCACCTATACAGTGCGGTTCTGCCCCGCAAGGCAAAGAGGTGGAGATGCCTTTGCTTTGGTTGTTATCTAGTCCAAGACAATATCTATGTGAAAAAAGTTTCAAATTCTGCTGGTGGGGATTCGAAATAGCGTCGTAAAATTTGGAAACTGCAGTAGACTCTCAAAGGGCTAAGTCCAAGAGAATTGAAAATGCGCATCCACAGAAAATCTTGAATATTGTGAACTCATACTGTTACTCAAAATTGCCCCGAAGCGAACGCCTTGGCTTCCAATTAGTGTCAAACAACACGATATTCCCTTCAATTAAAGAGAATTAAGGGCTAGCACAATACGGATGGCTCTTGAGTGTACTGTGAAAGACACAAAAGTCACATGTTGTATGTTGCCATTCACGTATGAAATAGCCAGGATAGGCAAACATGAATAAAAATCTGTGATACCTAAGGCTTGATAAGGCAGTGAAAAGTGACTGATAATGAGTAGAGGATTTTCCTCTAAAATCGTGGTAAAATACACATAACAAAATGTACCATTTTAGCCATTCTTGAGCGGAAGCTGAATGTCATGAAGCTGTGAGTTTCCAACTCTGTACCATTTAGCGATTTCCCAGGTTCCTGGCAATAACCATTCTGTCCTCTTTTACTCCAGAACTTACAAATGGAACAAATACAGCATTTGTTGTTTGTAAACTGTTCACTGTTTCTTTTCTTGGTGCTGGGGACTGACACTAAACCCCCATGCTCCGTGGGTGGCTTGTGAGGTAATGGGGATACCCTAAAGTTGAACAAAGTTCTGAATAAAGCCTGTCAATTGTTGATTTTGAGACAGGGTCTTTCTACTATAACCCAGGATAGCCTTACATTTACCTTGTAGCCCAGTCTGGCTCTGAACTCAGTCCGTAGCATAGGCAAGTCTTGAATTCACAATTCTGCCTCAACTTCCAAGTGCAAGGCTCACAGATAAGTTTCACTATATCTGGCTAATGGTGCATTTTTTGATGGATGAAGTCTACTCTAGACCAATATAAGTTTTACCAAACAACAAAACTACTAAAAATTGGGCTGGCCCAAGTGTACTACTTGGCCTAGTAGACCTTCCTCTTCAGGACTAAAGGTTTCAGTTAGGAAATCACTATGTAACATTTCTCTCACAGCTTCATGTCACATGTACCAGCACATTTTGTGTTTGTGTGTGTTGACTCTCTGGTTGTTTGGATGACTTGGCAACAAAGACAAACCTTTTGACACTCTGATTCCAAATTTGAGGGACAGTTTTTCTTTTCTTTAAATCCAAGTAAAAAGCAAAGCAATTCAAGTCATGACTCCAGCAGTCGATTGCAGCTGATTCACACGGACAATGCAGGGCCTGCAGCCACTCACTGCTGCTTTCATGTCACTGTGACAACACAGTAAAAAAGGGGCAAATGTTTTACATTATTTTGTATTCTTGTGGCCCCTGTGGAAGGGTCCGAGTACTGATACATCTTCACTGTTGGACCATTGGATGGGATTTGGAGTCACCAGGGAAACATGATCTGTGTGGATCTGTGAGAACTTTTCCAGAGAGGTTTAAGAGAGGGAGATCCACCCTAAATGTGGTGCACCCTGTGGATGGACATCCTGGACTGCACAAGAGGAGGGAGCTCCTGAAATTTCAGCATTTATCTTTTGATTCCTGACTGAAGACCCAATGTGACTGCTGCATGCCTATGGCACCAGTATGTTCCCTCAAACTGAGCAAATCCCAAGTCACTCTTAAGTTGCTTCTGTTTGCTCTGTGTCACATGATGGACAAGAGCCGAGGGCAGCCTGGGGTTTTCCCAATCACCTATCCAACACACCCTGAAAACTCTCAGCACCAGTTTTGACTGGGGAGTGCACGTGTGCTGTAATTCCAGTTAGTGAGACAGACCTCAGGGAATGGAGTCTTTGGTGGAGCTTCTGAAGCAGGGAAATTAAGACTCTTTTCCCCTATGGTTAGATATTCTCATATCTGAATGCAACTTCTCAGGATGTCGCAGGCATCTCAGTCCACAAAAGGATTAATCAGAAGACGAAGAAGGTAGGAGTCGAGGGAAGAATCTAGGTGGTGGACGTACAAGACCAAAAGAGGTCATGGTGGAAGTCTGAGGGAACTGCCAGGAATGGACTTCCAACCCTCCATCTCCACACACCAGAAGCCCAGAGACACCAAAGCTGCAGAGGCCAGTGGTTTCCACCCCAGCCCCAGCATCATGTGGAACCTGCTAGAGCCACAGGAATCTAAGCTGCAGAGGCCAGTGGTTTCCACTTGCCACCCCCACCCCCAGCATCATGTGGAACCTACTAGAGCCACAGGGATCTAACCTGCAGAGGCCAGTAGTTTCCACTTGCCACCCCCTCCCCCACCCCTCAAGCATCATGTGGAGCCTGCTAGAGCCACAGGGATCTGGAAACGTCACATTTCAACTTAAGGATTTTTTTCTTACTTTATTTTGATTTCCTCTTTTCCACAGAGGATCACAATAGCTGTTTGTGCTGTGTATCACTCAGCTGTTTCAGGGTTACTGTGTTGTTTAAGGCAGTCTTCAGTCCTCAGCATACATACGTCCTTTCTCTCTCATCGCTACCCATTCCCTTGATTGTAACTTTCCATAAACTTAACAATATCGAAAATCTGTGCACCCTAACAGTACCCCAGCTTTCCCTTCCCAGCTATTTTATTTGTCTGGATTATTTTCCCAATTAGATTAATACTTAACCTTTTTTTCCTATCCACTCTTCTTCCATTCTTAATCTTAGAAACTAAAGTTTGAGTCTACTACATAGCGTCTTGGTTTATCTTCCAACAGTTACTGAAGTCAAGGGGCCAGTGCTATTGACTAGTATGACACTGTACAGTGGTAATAAAAGATACCCGTGACTGCTCTCCCAGTTAATATCCCACTCAGGGAATAATACAGAGCTTATATCAGGGACTTTGAGCACCTGGACTAAGGAATTATTTTCTGAACTCAATTCTAGCATATTTAATTCCTATCCGATCATCAAAAACACACAACCTGGGGGCTGGAGAGATGGCGCAGCAGTTGAGTGCTTCCTGCTCTTGCAGAGAATACAGAGTTGGTTTGTAGTGCCCATGTGATGGGTCACAACTATCCGTAACTCCAGTTCCATAGATTTGTTGCCTTCCGCAGGCTACTGCACATTGTGTGGTAGGTCATACTCTCACTTGGGCTCATACATACACATAAATAAATCCTATGCCATCCAGTGAGAAGAGTTAGATGAAGTCTCCGAGAACTCAAAATACAATTCTAAGTATGACTGAAGACAAAAAACCATAAGAACATTTAAGTATTGACACCTCATTGTAGACTTTCCCACAAATATTTAACCAAAACTAAAGTAGAAACACCTAGTATCTATCTTTATTAATTTCTCAAAATATAGGTGTGAGAAACAATGAACCCATGAAGTACATTCCTGTAAAAGGATTTATGATAAAAATTTAGATGTTACTTTTGAATACAGGATTTATAAAGTCAAGTGTGTCTGGTTCTTCCGGTGAGCAGGGCTACCATTTTATTATAGCCAAACATATGTAAAAACTATCCACTTTTTACATGAGATCCTTTGTCCACTGCTATAGAATGGCTTGTGTACTAATAATTTATTCCCTACGGTTGCAACTTCGGTTGAAGTTTCAAAAATTATATTTGAACACAGCACAGCGTTTTTTCTCAGTTCTTTTACTGTGTGCAAAACTGAACACTTAAGAACTGAAAAATGTTTCCAAAAATTCCATTTGTGTATGAGGGTGCCCACAGTGGTCAAAGGACAATTTATGGATGTTGGGTCTTTCCTACTATGTGGGTCTCAGGGACTGAACTCTGGTAATCAGCATTAGTGGCAAGTGTCCCTACCTGGTGAGCCATCTTGCCCATCCTGAAAGATGATTTGTATCTAGGTCTCTCTTTGCCATCATACTAAAAATGTGAAATAAACGCAATAGGTCTCTAACTGGAATTCTATCAGTGAAGCTGAGAACAATTTTTCCTAGCATCAGTTTAATATATATGAAACGTGGCAAAGAACTCAAATACTCGAAAAAAATTCACGGGTTTACCATTTTCCTTGTGTGTGTGTGTATATGACTGTCTACATGTGTACCATGTGCGTGCCGGGTGCCTGAGGAGACCAGTCGGTGGTTGGAGTCCCTACAACTGGAACCACAGGCTAGTTAGTGTGTGCCGCCAGGTGGCTACTGCGAACCGAACCCAGGTCCTCTGCATGAACGGCAAGTTCTCTTAACGTTGGATCCATCTCTCCAGGCCCCATCCCGATATTTTTATCATTATTCTGGGTGTTACCACTCATTTTGCTCTTCTATACAAATGTGACTTATTCCAAGGTACTCAGACCATCAAAAACCTATGATATGGTTTCATATTACTGTGCTTTCAATGTTTGTGTTCCCACAAAATTCATGTGTGCCATCTAAGCCCTAGGTAGAATACTCTAGGAGGAACTTTGGGAAAGCAAAGGAGACTGCCCCTGAGGAACCGAAAAGAAGCTTCTACCTCACCAGGCTCCAGCAGGGAAATCCCAAAAGCAAAGAGGAGGCTTTCCCTGAACAACAAACCTTTACTCCCCTGAGAATGGTCTTAACAAAGCAAGTAATTAACAATTACCTTTAGAGGTCAATGGCTTAAAAAACTACTTCAAGACGTTGAATCAGCAAGCCATAATCCTAGGTTGAGGAGCCTAAGGTGAGAGGATCACTAGTTTGAGACCAGGCTGGGCTACACCGAGAGACAGCTCTAAAGCCGAAACAAATGGGCAAAGAGCTAACTTCCCAAGTAACCTTTGAGATTATTTTGATAGTTAGCATGACTGATCAAAAGGCGTATTGTTGGGACAATCCAGCATGGTGGAATTACGCCCCACGTGCCTGTCCCGGGGCGATTCGGCTCTGGGTGGGACAGGACACCTGGGAAGTGGCCTCGGATCTTCCCACACAGTCTGCAGGGCAGGTTGGGGGGCTGTGGGAAGCCTCTGCGGGCCTTGCCCGTAGGTGGGGGAGGGAACCATTCCCAGGGAATGCGTGGCAGCCATCTCCGTGGGTTCTCTAGCTGGGGGCACCGCAGTCGCTGCAGGGTGCCACAGACGGCTAGCTGGAGCACAGCTGGGGTTCCTGCCGAGACCAGGTCTTGGCTGCTTTGGGCCCTGGGCTAACTGCTTAGGCTTTGGTGAATGGGTATCATCTAGGAGCGCTGGGATTCCCACGGCGAGAGATTAGCTGCGGCTCATTAATTGCCAGATCCCTCGCTTCCCACGCGGGTCCAGATAAAGAGACAGTCAGTAATTCAAAGGCGTTTATTCTCATCGTGTGGAAAGTGGCATGGATAGAACTACCTCCCGCCTCTCCCAGAGAGGCAGGGCAGATTTAGTAACTGGGACAGGCTGTGGCTGGAGCCAAAAAGCCTCCAGGAGCCTTGACATAACATTTCTGGTCCCTTGTGAATTACTTCGCAGGCTCTCCCAGAGTTTGCCTGTGCTCAACCGGTGTGCCAGACTGCCTGCCAGATCACTGCCCCACAGCATATATATTTAATAAAAGACTTATAGTATGGGAAAAAAGTCAAAACTTGAAAATTAGAATTTTGTCCCGACCCATATATGTCAGTATAAAGTAACTTGGTAATTCATTCTACCCAAATATTTTGATAAAGTTGTAACCTTTTTTGCACACAAAAAACTCATTTTAGTAGTTACTACTATAACCATAACTAATTTTAATTTAAAATAACAGAAATTAGATGTTGATCTTTAACCTTTTGCGCATTTCTTGTGACCCAAGAAACATCAAAAATCTAAAATTTGTTCTTAAAAATACAATATTGCACTTTAATTTTTGGCAATTTAATCAAGGGATATTAGAGTAAAAAATCATATATGTACAATTTTTGTCTTGATTTATAATCAACAAATAACTCTGTATTAAAGTAGAGCTGACAGAAGTACCCTGGATCAAATTCTGTACAGTGTAGGCGCATAACATCTCACCTGTGAGGGAGGTCCAGTGTACTGCATGCATACAGAGACTACCTGTCACACCAAAGCATCGTCCATTCCCATTCTGCTGAACATATTTAAGCCAAAGGGTGTGGACGAGGAACATTTCTCATTTGTCAAGGTAACACGAGTAAGAGAAGTTTGTTCTTAGCACAGCTAAGCTCGTGATTCTGTCCCCTCAAGGACCTGTGGACTATCCTCCAGAACTGGAGGCCCAAGAAGCACCCTTTCAACATAGCTTCTCTGTACCTAACATAGTTTATCATTATGAAAGCAGATATAAACTGACACGTTGTGATTTTACAGTCTGTTTTCTGAACTATTTCTAAGACACATAAGATACTTAGAGGCATCTTATGAGTAATACTGAGCACATTACTGCTAAATTACCGTTCACACTGACCCAGACTTGCTATTTCATTATTTAATTCACAACTAGGTAAACATTATAGAAGGCTACTTTTTTCTGTCATTTTAGAAACACAATCAACTAGAAAGCAGCTTTGAGATAGCTATTTCCAAAAACAGACACCAAGGTTGAGACCTACTCAACAGTACACTAAACCTTCAAAGGTCAAAAGGAACCTAAATAGAAAACATCTGTGATATAAATATGTGACAGAGACATCTATGTTTGGCACCACCTAAAAAAAAAAATCTGGTAGCATTTTATTACTTCTCAGTTCATTGGGCATTCTAAAAAATTCTGGCCATTAAATATTTTCTTTTCCCTTAGAGGAAAAATGATGCCTATCCAGATAGGAACTGAGTATTTCAAAATCAAATGACTGCTTTCCTTACCCGCCAGCAGCCAAGTGTGCTTCATCTGCCTTTGCATTTGAATCCTACTAAGAAGCAAATTTCAAATCGTGAGTTATCATGGGAAGATGGGGCTTCATTATAAACCATCCTGTACCATTTGCATAGTTCTACTATGATAAAAGTCATAGAATTGTAAAGATCTTAACTGTAACAACTATTAAAACAGTCTATCTTGGATGTGTTAGTGTAAACTTAGCAGGAAAAAAAGTCAATAGCAAAAAGTTACCTTTAAAAATAGGTTAATGCTAAGAATAGCTTCAAATTTTTGTTTAAAAATAAGCTTAATAAACAAGATTACAAATTTCAGTTCAAAACTTAGCTCTTTGAAATGCCCTATTTCTTGCATACAGCAGAAAATACATACTTCATAGTTACATATAAAAATGAGGCACTGTTATACATAGTTGAACATATTCACACAGGTGTTTCCATCTTTTCTGCAGGCTAGACGTTGCTCGTTGGTTTCTGAAGGTCAAAGTGTTCACAAAAATAAGTCTTCTGAAGGAGGGGCATAAGAAAAACCAACAAATGCATCATCTGCCTCCAGAACACTGGCATTCACTATAGAATAGTCAGAAGACACGCACACAGAATAGGGAACTGTTTCTTCAGTGAAGACGGCGTCAAAGTTTCTGATATCATCTGGTCCAGCCTAAAACATCAAAAGCACAGATTCATTTGCCTTAGCTTTTCTTTCATTAATTCAATTCAGTACTTAGCTTTTTTCCTTAATGTGGTTCATCAAAATGCCGTTAGGACTTTGCATATTTCCCCTGGCGCGTTTAGACTTCCCCTATGTTGTTATTCTGTTCATCCTTCCCACAGTGAGATTTGTTGTTCTACTCTTAAGCAGGAGAGTAGATGGTAAGGGAGAGGAAGACCAGCACAGCGGAGCTGCACATGCACGTACATATGCATATACATATATACCGTGATTGCTATACACCACCACTCCCACGTGCAGAAACAAGACTTAGGGAGGTCTCCAGGATGGTGCTTTCCTTTGAGCATGACTGCTCAGTTTCTCGAGTTTGAATGGGTAAAGCATTCTCTATGGAACAGGGGGGCTTTTTAAGGTAAAGCCATGAAAGGTGTTTCTGTGCTCTAAGAGAAGGTCATGAAACAGTTGGTGAGGACATCCTTAGCTATACAGGCCTAAGGGCAGCTGCTGGGAAAGGAGTAAAGTAAAGCAAACCCTTACCTCCCAGGCAAGGCCTCACTCAATGTGACCCTGAACCTTTTCCTACAGATGGGAACTAAGAGACAAGCTATGGTGATCCGTTTGTAAACACCATGCTAAAACCCCCGGGCTCTACAGGGAAGTGAAATCCTTTACACTCCAGGACAAGAAGCCTAACTGAAGTATACAGACAGGGACTCAGGGCAGAGAAAATCAGCACTGTAAATCTACAAATTAATCAGACAACAGGGAATGAACCGGAAATGCTTGATTCTTCCATATGAGAAAATCTCCTTCAGTGTGCAAAGCACTCTAGGAATTATTGCATTAAAGTTTTTAGAATTAAAAGGAATTTAAGATGACTTTTAAAGGTGCTGAAGAACTGGTCTAGGGGCTGAGAGCTGCTGGCAGACCCAGCTCAGCTCTTTCCTATCCATTATTTCAGCCTTCTCTTCTAGCCCATGTCCACTGCTTTGGGTCAGCAAAAACCCAGTGGCCACACTGGGCTGGGACTCATGTAGGTGATTTTCACTTTTTCCTGACGTCCACTGTGCTCTTTCCAGATTTACTCTTAGTTACATACCAGACTGCAGGAATTCCTTCTCCACCCACATTCATCCCTGAGGACTTCATCTTTTGGTGCAGACACTGCTTAGTTCTTTCTTGTAACCCTCTCTGCCCATGTCCATTGCTTTCTGCCACCCTATGACTAGCAACAGCACTGTCTGCCAGAAACCCCACAGCAACCACAGTTGCTCAGGATCCAGAGAGAGCGACTGCGACCAAAGAACAGAACCTTACCCAACAAAGCCAAGAACAGATAATGATATCAAGAAACACCCTAAACACTGAACTCCAGATGCCAAGATATAAACATGAACAGCCAAGACAGCGTGCCTCTACCAGAATCCAGTAACTCTATCACAGTAGGCCCCAAGAAATGCAATACAGCTGAAACACAAGACATAGACTTCAAAATAGCAATTATGAGTATGTTCAAGGACCTTAAAAATGGTATGAATTTAGATCTATTTTCAATTTTTTTTTTTTTTACATACCGACTGCCAGTTACACCAGCATCATTTATTGAAGAGGCTTTCGGTTTTCCAGTGAACAGCCCACCTTGAGATCTATCTCAAGGGGAGGCTTCAAGGCCTGACACTATTACTGATGCTATGGTGTGTTTACAGACAGGAGCCTAGTATGGCTGCCCTCTGAGAGGCCCAAGCAGCAGCTGACAGAGAGAGAAGCAGATACTTACACCCAACCACTGGATAGAAGTCAGGGACCCTGTGGTGGAACTAGGAAGACTGGAAGAAGCTGAGGAGGACGGTAACTCCATAGGAAGGCCAGCAGTCTCACCTAACCTGGACCCGAGATCTCTCAGACACTGAGCCACCAACCAGGAAACATACACAAGCTGGTCCGAGGCCCCTGACACATATACAACAGATTACTGCCTGGTCTGGCCTCAGTGAGAGAAGATGAGAGATGAGGGAGTGGGGAAGCCTGGAGGGGTGGGGGTCAGGGACATCCTCTTGGAGACAGGGGGAAGGAGGAATGGGATGAGGAACTGTCAGAGGCTGGACCAGGACGGGGGTAATCACTGGGCTATAAATGAATAAAATAAAAAATAAATGAAATTTAATAAAAGATATGAATTATCCTATTAATGGTATGTGAAATTATGAATAAATTCCTCAATAAAGTCTGTAAAAATACAAACAGTTGAATGAAATAATGAAAACAACTCAAGGCATGAAAGTATAATTTAACAAAGAGATAGAATCACTAAAGCGATTAAACTGAAACTAAATAAAAACGTAGGAAGTCACACAAAACTTACCTCAGAGGTAAGTCCTACCAACTGTTGTGTAATGGTTTCCTCCAAGATTGAAATACTCTACAGCGTCTGAGAACTTGGGTCTACACAGCATCTCAGAACTTGAGTCTATACAGGGTCTCAGAACTTGAGTCTACACAGCGTCTGAAAACTTGAGTCTACACAGCGTCTGAGAACTTGAGTCTACACAGTGTCTGAGAACTTGAGTCTACACAGCGTCCGAGAACTTGAGTCTATAC